>CM077005.1:3000000-3493820 GCA_039090855.1 Macrothele yani
GAGAGGTATTTCTGCTTCTTCTCCGAGAAAAGAACCAACTATCGAACCAAAGCGCCAACTATCTAAATAGGAAAGATAACACCGAATATTCGGCTGCAATGAATACGTCTTTTGAATCGTTTCAGGCATGAAGCAAATATTATAAAGCAAATTTTAGAAAACCTAAAAATTCAGCTAAAAAACGAAAGCGCTTAAACCACCTAGTGAAGAACTCGCATAATTTAAAATACGAAGTGTGAGTAGGGTTATCCGCAATGAATGGAACCAGTTATAAAAGAAATTACCGCATTTCTAGAATCGATGAAACATCCACAAACAGAAATAGCTATTTAGGCCCACTAGCAGTTGATAAGTCTTTTACGAAAATTAACAAATTGTAAACAAAACGTTCTTCATAGCAGAAGATATCAAAAGTAAAGAGGATTTTCAAATAGAACAATTAGGAGGAGAAATATAGAGTATAACGTGATATAATTTCACGTTCTCCAGCAGGAAAGTTGTGCGTTACGTAAAGAAGAAAATGGGTGCAAAACACTCTTTATAATGAAGAGTATCTTACCAAAATAGGTTTTTTCTGAGGGAGTTATAGAATCGAATAAAGTCTTTTACACAGAAATATAGGTTGTCGTCACCTGGAGGCAGAACTTTGAAAATGATATAGTAAAAAATACGCAAAATTTATTATTCATAAAAAGCTATGCTAAGGAAAGTGAATTTTTCAAAAATGTCTTCAGAACAGAGATAGTGAGGAAATAATTTTGGCATGTACGCTCCCTAACAGGAAAACTGATCATTTTTAAAGAGAATAATGTTCTTGACATTCACTGTAGCGAATGTCATACATTAAGAAAAGTTCAATTCTTAAAAGCAGAGATACAGTTTTCAACAGAAATCCACACTAGCACCACCTAGTGTCAGAACTGTGTACTACAAAGAACCCACTAGTACATGCAAATTTTTCAACAAGGTGCGTGGCACCCGGTGTTAAAATAATTCAGATCCAGGGTAATTGAATTATTTTAACACCGTGGCACCCGGTGTTAAAATAATTCAATTACCCTGTCAGCCAGCAAGATAAGTAACAATTCATTTTAGTCTCACTGCCCTACACAGGACATTCACTCCCCAAGAGAAACAGGGTAGAATGTTAGAATAAAAGTCCGGCCGGTTCCATATTTTTTACTCAAAGTTTAACTAGTGGGCCTCCTTAAAATTTGAGTATCTAGCAACTCACTCTTCTGCGGAACTAAAACTAATCTGTAATGAACTCGTTCGTCAACAAATTAAGATTTGTTTGCAGAAATGACATTCATGTATTAGGAACTTGACATGAAAATAAAATAACTAAATAACTTTACTGAATATACGAATTAAAAATTTATTCATTCAGAACAAAACATCTATCAGAATCCAGAAAATTAACAAAAAGGTTCCTAGTGTGCATTTATAGAAATAAAGGTGAAACAGCGAATGCTACATAAGTAATCTCCGGAAACACAGAAATAAGTCTGCTGATGGAGTACGAGTAAAACCTCGGGAAAGCCTAAATCCTTCAAAGATCTTATGCCCTGGCCTTAAACAACCAGATAAAAGTGAAAGATATTTGAATGAAATTAATACCTTCATTAAAATTAATTCGCTCATTAAAATTCATTAAGAAAATGAAGCACTTCAAATTGAAAAAAAATGCACTTGTCGGCAGTAAGTTCTGCTTCCAATTTCGCATACGTTTAAATCCAAAGTACATGCTTTTAAATTCATTAAACAAATTGATTAGTTCATTAAGAGAGCTCATCATTACGTTCGTTTGGAAAATAAGAGCTCAGAAAAGAGCACAACTGCTTAGTATTTGTACTTAACTGACCGAATAGCACAGCCGGAATGACACGGGTTCCCACGTGGACCATTGGTAGGAATTCCGAGACTATTCGCTGGCACATGGAAATTTTCCAACAACATAAAATTTCCCGGAGCACATGATATTCTGGCAAAAAATCCTCCAGTTCAGTTTCTTTCAGGTAAAAAAAGTTAATTTTCGACATCTTAAAGGCCTCATGCGCGAGCAATTCACCACTGAAAAGCATACGGGGGTGTCAACAAAGATGGTAAATCTAAAGACCTTTCATCGGAAGAAACTATTCGTTCGTAAACAACAATGAAATTAAAATGAGGGAAAGAAGAACCACAGTTATCGTTAATATCAACCATTACTATATGGTGGCGTACGGAAATATCATTTGAGTGAGCAGTCATAGGTTTGGGGAACACAGTCTTAAATCTATAGCGGCGTTGAAACAGAACGGCAGTAGTATGGATTTGGGATTACAGACAATTTATCTATCAGAAGAAATATTAGTTAAATTGTATAACTATACTAGTAATCCAAAATTTCTTTTCAAATTGTTGAAGCGTTCTGCTATTCAGTTTGCAATTTACTGTCTAGCTTCCTCGAGAAAGCCATCTGGTTGATGTGCAAAAGCTTAAAAACATTTATTTCTATTCTACACCAAGAAATTTTGGATTACTAGTATAGTTCATCATCATCATCATCATTGTCAACCATGATGTTCAATGTTTTTACAAGAAATTAAGATTTATCGATTGATGGAGAAAAGCTGGAGATAACAGACACATACGTTTATCTTGGACAACAGATATCAAGTGAGGGTCACATTGATGAAGAAATTAATCGGCGTACAAAACTTTCCTGGAGAGCTTTTGGAAGAAACAGCATAATTTTCAAGAGCAATATGCCATTATGTCTTAAAAGAAAAACGTTTGATCAATGCATCCTTCCGGTGCTTACATATGGTGCAGAGACGTGGATCTTAACTAAAAGAGACATACAAAGGCTGCAGACAACTCAAAGGAATCATGGAGAGGTGCATGCTTGGTATAACCAGGAGAGATAAGAAGAGGAACTCGTGGATCCGAAAAATGACGAGAGTGGAAGACATCATGATCAGAGTTAAATCTCTGAAATGGCAATGGGCTGGACATACTGCCAGAAGGACAGACCATCGATGGACAGCCGAAATTTTAGATTGGATTCCAAGGGACAGGAAAAGACCCAGAAGAAGACCACATGGGAGATGGATGGATGAAATTCGAAGGTATGCGGGAGTGACATGGAGGAGACTGGCACAAGACAGACCGTTGTGGAGGAAACTTGGGGAGGCCTTCGTCCAGCAGTGGATTGATAATGGTTGACTAGTATAGTTATACTATTTAAATACAGTTGATGTACATACAGTTTCTTGTTATTTATTTAGAAATATTAGTTGTTTCATTAAGAGAAAAAGAGACAAATCTTCGTCAAACCGACTGCCTCCGATGTAACTAAATTATGAAAAGGGAGATGATCCCACTGTGGCAAAATCCAGTATTTACGGACTCATTTGTTTTTCAGTAGCTACACAGTTTCACAATAGTTTTTTCTTTTGCGGATGCTTTGATAAACTAAAAGTGGAGAAGGCTGTTTTTAGAATGTGGAGATACAGATGAATCTTTGTTTAGGGCGGAGAACAATTGGCTGGTGTTGTTGATGGAAGACCTGAAATTCTATTCCTTTAGAAAACTTGTGCGTTTTGAACATGTAGGAAGAATCAAACAATTTTTTCTTAAACCTGGAGAAAAGCATCAGGAAAAAAGAATTGAGGTGAGTAAACTGTCAGGCGCAATGATGTAATCGGCAGTCGCCTGAATACTCGAGTTCCTGATGCGTAATCGAGAGTACAATATGGTAAATTTTTGCTATGATTGCAACATCTCTTCCTAGAGTACTGCGGCAGGAAAGGAAGAACGAGACGAAAAACAATAATATATTCTACATTTAAAAATAAATGTAGAAACATCTCATTATTCTTGTTGGCTAATATTGCACAAGTTTCTCTATTTTTTCATCGAAATTTCTCAAACTTACTTGCATGAAATGAGGTATTTGTATTTGAGTATATAAGGCATTAGAAACGGTAAGTGTTGATAAAATAAGAAAGACGACTGTGATACCGCAACTCCAAAAATTTATTAATTCAATTCTCTCATGTCTTCTGTCAGCGCGTTTCTAAGCAGCTCTTACTGTACGTAAGAACAAACCTGACACAGAAGCGCCAAAACGCAGCCTTTCTTCTTTTTCAATTCTTTTCAAAACGTCTGATTTCACTTCCACAACAGTTCATCTGTTCCTCTTTGTCGCAGAAAAGCACCTTCACTTCGAAGACAGCTTTCCTTCGTTACAGATAATAGGAAGTGCTTCTTGGCTGGAAATTTCAAAACCCGCAGGGAGAGTCCAATTATTGTTGAGAAACAACGAGGGAAACAAAGTGCGTATGCTGAGATACTGAACGACTTCGGTGTTGTTTAATGGTATAAGAAACATTGTTGCCACAGGAACACTGAGCAGGTTTTCGTCTTATACGCCGGAAGAATTTTTTAAACAAATATGCCCCGTACAGCAATATGTTTATTATTCTTATTTGACGAAGCAGAAACGGCTTACTACACTGACGGAAAAAATCCCAATACCACGAAAAAATAGTTGTAGAGGAATGAAATGGCGGCAATACATTTGTATAGGTAACATATTTAATCGATTAAGGTTTCAAGATCACAGCTTATTGTAAGCGCGAGAAGAGCCATTTTAAATGTGAAATGCTGGTACATTAATAACCGGTGTAACCGCCAGAATGTTGAATGCAAGCACGCAAACGTTCATGCATTGTGTCGTACAGGTGCTGGATGTCAGTTTGTGGGATGGAGTTCCATGCCTGTTGCACTTGGTCGGTCAATACAGGGACGGCTAATGCTGGTTGGGGGTGACCCCGGAGTTGTCGTCCAATGATGTCCCATACATGCTCGATTGGTGAAAGATCTGGGGATCTAGCAGGCCACGGCAACATGTCGACACTTTGTAGAGCATGTTGGGTTACAACAGCGGTATGTGGGCGAGCGTTATCCTGTTGGAAAACACCCTCTGGAATGCTGTTCATGAATGACAGCACAACAGGTTGAATCACCAGACCGACGTACAACTGTGCCGTCAGGGTGCGTGGGATAACCACGAGAGTGCTCCTGCTGTCATAGGAAATTGCTCCCCAGACCATAACTCCAGGTATAGGTCCAGTGTGTCTCGGCCGCAGACAGGTTGGTTGCAGGCGCTCACCTGGCCTCCTTCTAACCAACACACGGCCATCACTGGCACCCTGGCAGAACCGGCTTTCATCAGAAAACACAACAGATCTCCACTCCGTCCTCCAATGAGCTATAGCTTGACACCACTGACGTCGCAAACGGCAGTGGTTTGGAGTAAGTGGAATGCACGCTACAGGGCGTCTGGCTCGGAGCTGTCCTTCAAGTAATCGATTTGTAACAGTTCGTTGTATCACTGTGGTGGCAACTGCAGCTCGAATTGCTGCCGAAGACGCGGTACGATGCGCCGCGGCCATACGCCGTACACGGCGGTCTTCCCTCTCAGTAGTGCCACGTGGCCGGCCGGAACCCGGTCTTCTTGAGGCATTACCTTCCCTTGACCACCGCTGCCAACAATCATGCACAGTGGCTACATTCCTGCCAAGTCGTTCTGCAATATTGCGGAAAGAAAATCCACCTTCTCGTAGCCCTATTACACGACTTCGTTCAAACTCCGTGAGCTGTTGATAATGGCTTCTTCGTCTTCTTAAAGGCATTTTTGACTAACATCAACACCCTACGTCTAATCTCAACGATAACTAACGCTCAAGAACGTTACAGCGCGTATTTACAGCAAACCTGCTTTGCATGTTCCGAGGGCGCTACTAGCGCCACACGTATGCGCCGAGCGCGAAATTTGCATAGACGTCATCTTACAGATGTACTCTCACCGTCTACCAACTGTCGTTTATCTAACACAACCCCTACTTGGTGTTGGGATTTTTTTCCCTCAGTGTATGAAGGTACGGATAACTCAGTACAAAGCGAAGTTATCAAGACGAGTGCGTACAGAATTTATTTCCGTTTCACAAGTATTTGACTTATTCGTGCTTGTGTTTACGCAAATACATTTATAGGTACAAATTTTGAAGATGACAATCCGATTTTTGGTGTAAATGTGACAAGGATGGTAGGTCAGATAATATCCGAAAACTTGAAAATTTCATCGTCTTGGAGCGGAACTCGAATCCGCGTCTTCCAGATAGCGCCCGGGTATGCTAACCACTACACCACCCAGAACGTCCAAGTTTCAAGTTTCCGATTAGTCGTTCTGGGTGGTGTAGTGGTTAGCATACAAGGGCGCTATCTGGGAGTCCCGCTCCAGGACAATGAAATTTTCAAGTTTTCGGATATTATCTGACTTACCATGTTTGTCACATTTACACCAAAAAATTCTATTATATGGTGTAATCCCGTATATCTTTCATGACTTACATTTATAGGTATTAGATTCTGAACAGAAAAGTGTATCCACAATATGTAAATACATTGAGATCACTTTGTCAGATGGAATTTCCCAAGTTCAGATTCACGAATAAGGGTTACTTTAGCTGTTTGAAACATCGGTGTCACAATCTCAGTGGCAATATCTCCGAGCTTTCTTTCTTACAAACTACGTTACCCCTTAAATCTCAGCAAGCATCCCTGGTCCTAGAATAATCAGAGTCGCGGATTTCTGGCTAATCCTTCGAGCTGGATCCATGTTCAGTCCCTTGATGATGTACTGGCTTTGTGTTTGGCTGGAAGTTGCTGCCCAAAATCACTGACGGCTTTCTTCAAGTAGCCTTAGAAGCTCACGATGGTCGTTAAACAATGAAACAGAAGAACTTCAGGGTACTCTTACTATCAGCGTATTTAACATAGAGATTGTGCACACGTTTCCTCCTCCATGAGATAACAAGGATATACCATTGGGAGCAACTTTTCTAAAGTGGTGAAGACGCCGTTTCTTAAGTGTTTCTTCAATTGTTCTTAGACATACTGTATATTGTTACAAGATATGCCTCCTAATTTCATAATTTCACGGGGTGCTGGGACATTTTATGTAAATACTTGCAAATAGTTAAGTGAATAATCGGGAGAATAATGGTGGAAAATTAAAAAGCGTTAGCAAGTAACACTCAGAGAAAAATGGCCAGATAAGTATCTGTGAAATACACGCGCAGGGTTAGTCTCCTTCATTCTAAACGTCTCTTGCGATCATCAAGAGAGTACTGTGTGAGTTCCAGTGAAAGGCATAGAACAGCAAAATAGGCTCATATAGATGTCGTCAACCATTACACATGAGACGTTAATAGAGTTTTTCTGAAGTTGAAAAGTACGCTATAAATTGTTATCCACCCTAAACAACAAGCTTCAGAAAAGAGCTGGTACGACAGTGTGTAATGGAAATGGAAGTTAAATGGCGCAGTTTTGGTGGAAGGGAAAAGCTGAGAACTAGTTGCTTTACCCTGCATCATAATTCGAGACACACTCAGCCTTGCTAATAAAAAACAGAGTCAGCAAGGCTAAGTGGAAAAACAAAGAAAAATACAGTAGGGCTCCAACTGCTGATTGAAACGTTTCGACTCTGGTTGATGTAATATCAGAGAATAACTGCTTAATGTATTGGTTGTACGATTCGTTACTCGTTGTGTGGAAACAGAGGCAGCGAGAGCAAGAGAGACAAGGAAATCGAATAAAAGCCCCTTTCGGGACGAAACACAGAAAGAAACTGCGGAAAAGAACCCGAACAAAAATTATATCGACGCACTGATATGAAGGATCCGACCGCCGCGTAGTACAGACATAAAAAAAGGAACCACCGCCCCTTCCCCTTAACTTTGGAACCGTTCGCCGCATGTAAACAAGTTAGATACAGTTGTAAAGTATTCGAAGGGAACTGACACGTGATGTGAAGAAACATGCTAATTAAGCTAATTAACATGCTAATAATGCAGCTAATGTTAAACCACGAAAGTCGTTTTTGATTTTTATCATTTAATCGAGGACAGATGCAATGATTCGGTGTTGCAACAGTAAAACACAAAGAGACCCTGATAATATGAGCCGCTGTACAAGAACAGAACTGGTGTATTTGGGGAAATATAAATTACGGAATATGATCATGAAAAAAATAAATTATGACCATATCTGATTTATAGAGCATATGATGCGAAGTATTATTAAACACCTAAATCCAAAGTTACAGCGTGATAGCATAAAACCTTGCTGAGATATAAGTGAAAACTCAAGCATACATCGATTAAGGGGCCGTGCATAAAAAGCATATGTTTCTCTGCTTACTGTAAAACGGTTTACCCCGCAGTACTTAGAAACACTTCGGAGAAAGTGTTTCTACGTGACATTGCTTGATACTGAAGTTGATTGAAAGAAGCAGACAGAAAGCATGATACGCGCAAAATATTATTACACCCCTAAATTCAAAATTGCAACTTTTAATGATGAACATTACAAGTTAATAATTTTGCATAAGAATAACCTAACTTACAACGTAGTTCGTGGAGTTACATATTTTTGACTCTTTTTTACTTTTCCTGGTGTTCCACAATGCCGCAGAACATGTCTACTGCTATGTTTTCTCAGGTTAAAATACAGCGAATTCGTAAGCAAAACTACCATTAAATTAATTCTAGCTTCAGGTCAAACCAGATGTCACGCTACATTTCCGTAGGCGAATGTGTAGACATAACTTTCGCATACATAAGGTTTTAACTGAACATATTTCAGTGAAATACAGAAACCAGCGTCTATGTTACAAACCAATTAGAATGGACTACGTGAAAGCCCGTCAAAAATGACGGGGGAAAGTAAGATGAGTAATATTTTAATAACCATTCATTTTGGTTGTGATGTCCAACTGTGAAAGTATGTTTCATGAACATTAGAACAATAATAAAAAAATATATATCGGTTCAGGCAGGGATTCGACAATTAAAACTGGCAAGCACTCTCGTTTTCCCAGTGTTTGTTCGCCGCACATTAGATGTTTCTATAGGCAGCTGATGAAATATGAAACACAAAAGCTGCAGCCAGTTGCAGTATTTCAGCCATTTGTTTTAAAGAATCGTTTGAAAGCAAGCCTTTTCAGTGGTTCCCGTCCATCAAAACTCCTCAAAAAAGAGGCCCAGAGGCCCTAAAGCGCGCATTGTTTTATTTACTGTAAAAAAAAAAAAAAAATTACGCAGATGACAAGCAATTACGTTTTCCTGTACATGCTGTTGCCAGATATCAAAAAAGTGTTAAAATAGTAAAAGCGTTTTCGGAAACTTAGAACTCTACAGTTGCAAATGTTAAAATGTTATGGTAGTTCATGCACAGAACCACAAACAGAATTTTTCTTTTCTTTCCTTACTTCTTACTTTTTCATTTCTTCTACAATAAAATAATAACTGTTTATACTGTGCGAAAAACATTTAGTTATATTCCGAGAATTTCGTAGTTTAAGGAAAAAGGAGAACGAAAGTTCCCAAATAATATGTCTTCAGCGTAGCATGAAATAATAAAAACACACTGTTGCTTACTCTATTGGAACTCCCAATTTTTAGATTTAAATAAAAAAAAGGAACTGGTTTGACAATCTAAAATAAAAAATTTAGGTGCGCAAAGTAAATCTTAAAATTAAATTTCATACGATAGGATTGTAAATGAAAAATTCTATCTGTCATTTATGAACGACAAAGCAGATCCAAAATTCATGACCTATCGTTTTTCTGTTTCAAAATAGTTAATCGTGTGACGAGGTGCATCTCTGACGTCATGTCAAAATGATTTAGATGAGATGGCGTCACACCAGAAGCTGTTGAAAATCGGTCTGTGTTGCTATGACAACAAAGTAAAGTAGCACACCCGTGCGTTGTGCACGACAAAATCGGACAAACGTTCATACGTTCAAACAAAGAAAATTACATTGTTTTAGATTGACACGTGGAATAAATATCAGAGATGCAAATTTAAATTACAAGACATAACTGTTCGCATCAATTCGCAAGGGAAATCTTAAAATTAAATTTCTCTTTTTTTTTTTTTTTTTTTTTTGATTGAAGGTTTAACGACCACCGTGAGCAACTCAATGGGCTATAAGCAGTCGCCCGTCCCTAATTTAGGGTCACTGGTTCCAGGGAAGGGAAAGAACCTGTGCCGTAAGACAAACACAACATCCATGCCTCACCGGGATTCGAACCCGGACCCCGTTCGGACGAATGATCAGAAGCAATCGCTTAGACCACTGCGCCACCGGGGCGGCAAAATTAAATTTCATACGATAGGATTGTACACTGAAGAGCAATTGAATTAGAGATGCCTGTCTAGTAACGTGTAGCACCACCTTTCGCCCTGATGACGGCGGCGATTCGTCTCGGCATGGACTCGACAAGACACCGGAAGCGTTGGGAAGCCATACGGATCCACGACCCCTGAACAAGCTCCCACACTTCACGAAGATTTGATGGATAGCGGGGGGGTCAGAGCCTCGAACATCTCTCTCGATGGCATCCCCGATGTGCTCGATTGGATTGAGGTCAGGTGACCTAGCTGGCCAAGGAAGCGAGGTCACGTCGGTGGAGTGTTCATCCAACCATTCGGATACAATTCGGGAGCGATGGCACGGTGCATTGTCTTGTTGTAGGATGAGGTTCCCAGTGGGATGTTGAAGACGCACGAACGGGAGCAAATGGTCGTTTAGGATATCCCGGTAACGTTGACCTGTGAGGGTCGATGTCACACGTACCAGGGGTCCCATTTCAGTCCACGTAAACAGTCCTCAGACGAGAATGCCACCTCCACCAGCTTGAAGAGTACCCTGCTGGCAAGAAGGATCAATCGCTTCATGTGGTTTGCGCCGTACTCGTATCCTGCCATCCGCATGTACCAGCGTGAATCTCGACTCATCAGTCCAGGCAACATTTTTCCATATGTCTAGGGTCCAGTGGCGATGTTCCCGCGCCCATGCTAATCTTTGCACCCTGTTATGTGCGGTCAGCAGCAGTACCCTCGTGGGACGATGGCTTCTGTACCCCATAGCGAGGAGATGGTTCTGGATGGTGTGGCTGCTTACACGTTTTTGTGCACCAGCGTTAAATTGCCGAGTGATTTCTTGCACTGTGGCCCGTCTATCCGCTGTTACAATGCGAGCTAGCCGACGATGACCCCGCTGATCCACACGCTATTGTCCACAGCAGTTGGCCCTTGCAGGGATGGTTTTACTGGATTCGATGTACTCACGGTGCACCAGTGACACAGTGGCTCGTGAAAATCCCAGTGCCTGCACGACTTCCGAGATGGAGTGACCCATTCGTCGGGCCCCGACAATTTGCCCACGATCAAATGCGCTTAGATCCTTCGTCTTACCCATACTGCGTCCGACTCTTACTGATTTCCGTCGCATCACTCCTCATATTGTCGGATCGCTGCATACGTCATGTCGTTTCCGTTTACGGGCCTCGCATAGCGCCACATTTGCATAAAGCCAGCTGTCTCTAATTCAATTCCTCTTCAGTGTAAATGAAAAATTCTATCTGTCGTTTATGAACGACAAAGAAGATCCAAAATTCATGACCTAGCGATCCAAAATTCATGACCTAAAAGATCCAAATTTTCATGACCTAGCTATGAAAGCAAAGGGAGTTTTTGAGGTGGAAAATACCAAGTAACAAATCATTTGGAATAGATCGCACACTTTCGAAGCATTTTGCAAAAGCCATTTCCAAAAACAGTGTAATCATTGCGTTCCTCATATGTTCCCAAGGTGTTCCGAATGTGTGTGTATTGTAAATGCTCTCCGCATGTGTTATCAATCATCTCTCCTCCACAAAATGGTTTATAATAGAAGAAACTATTTTCACATAACACATTTGGGACACTTCGTGGCAAAAGCATAGAACACTGTCGTAGAACATTGCGAATGCATTTTCCAGAATTACTTTCTCGACGTATTCCGAATGAGCTGTCAACCTTTCCTCAATGTGTTATCAGTGTAACACACTGATGTGCTATATATTCCGAAATGCCACGGATAGCTGGAAAAGAATTTATTATCGAAATAGGGCATGGCCCAAGCGTCTGCATCATTTTAACTGTACTAATGCACTAATTTACTTAAACAGTCGGTTTTGGTTAAGTGAAACTTTACTTCAAACATGTCATGTGACATTTGGCTCACATAGACATTCATCTGCTATCCATTCAGTAGGTTAACAGCAAAGATGTAACATGTTAACATGTATATTCCATGGTATATACACTGAAGAGCAATTGAATTAGAGATACCTGTCTAGTAACATGTAGCACCACCTTTCGTCCTGATGACGGCTGCGATTCGTCTCGGCACGGACTCGACAAGACACCGGAAGCGTTGGGAAGCCATACGGATCCACAACGCTTCCGGTTATGGATCCGTATGGCTTCCCAACGAAACAAGCTCCCACAGTTCACGAAGATTTAATAACAAGCTCCCACAGTTCACGAAGATTTAATAACAAGCTCCCACAGTTCACGAAGATTTAATGGAGGGGGGGGTCAGAGCCTCGAACATCTCTCTCGATGGCATTCCAGATGTGCTCGATGGGATTGAGGTCAGGTGACCTAGCTGACCAAGGAAGAGAGGTCACGTCAGTGGAGTGTTCATCCAACCATTCGGATACAATTCGGGAGCGATGGTACGGTGCATTGTCTTGTTGCAGGATGAGATCCCCAGTGGGATGTTGAAGACGCACAAACGGGAGCAAATGGTCGTCTAGGATATCCCGGTAATTTTGACCTGTGAGCGACGATGTCACATGTACCAGGGGTCCCATTTCCGTCCACATAAACAGTCCCCAGACGAGAATGTCACTCCCACCAGCTTGAAGAGTACCCTGCTGGCAAAAGATCCATCGCTTCATGTGGTTTGCGCCGTACTCGTATCCTGCCATCCGCATGTACCAACGTAAATCACGACTCATTAGTCCAGGCAACATTTTTCCACATGTCTAGGGTCCAGTGGCGATGTTCCCGCGCCCATGCTAATCTTTGTACCCTATGATGGGCGGTCAGCAGCGGTACCTTCGTGGGACGATGGCTTCTGTACCCCATAGCGAGGAGATGGTTCTGGATGGTGTGGCTGCTTGCACATTTCTGTGCACCAGCGTTAAATTGCTGAGTGATTTCTTGCACTGTGGCCCGTCTATCCACTGTTGCAATGCGAGCTAGCCGACGATGACCCCGCTCATCCACACGCTGTTGTCCACGGCAGTTGGCCCTTGCAGGGATGGTTTTACCGGATTCGATGTACTCACGGTGCACCCGTGACACAGTGGCTCGTGAAAATCCCAGTGCCTGCACGACTTCCGAGATGGTGTGACCCATTCGTTGGGCCCCGACAATTTGCCGACGATCAAATGCGCTTAGATCCTTCGTCTTACCCATACTGCGCTCGACTCTTACTGATTCCCATCGCATCACTCCTTATATTGTCGGATCGCTGCATACGTCATGTCGTTTCCATTTACAGGGCCGCCCACAGCGCCACATTTGCTCTTCAGTGTATATCAGAGTTGACAACTTTAATCATTGTGACAAAATACCTTTTCAGGGTTCGGTACATCACAGTGCAGCATAAACTATATTTGCAGGTTTATTTCGTTAGGTCGAACCATTCTTTGCCCGAAATTGGACTATTTGACTCCTTGTTCATGTGTGGCTAAGCCCGGTTCGAATGTGGATTTTTCAGCTGGTTTTCAAGCAGGGTACAGTTTTATACGTATTTCCAGTTATATTTGATATTTACATCCTGGTTTTGTATTTGAGCTTTCCAAATATTTGAAATAGAAAGAACGATAACACCTAATTTTCAGTTGTAATGAGCACATCTTTTGAATCCTTTCTTACGCCAATTAAATTTTTCAAAGTTATTCAAAGTCAATGCAACCAGTTAGAAAAAATCGACCGAGTTTTTACTATAGGTAAAACATCCAGAATAGGAACAGCTACATTACTTCCAACTACTGATAAAACGTATGTTACAAAAATTAACAAATGGCGCACAAAACTTTTTTAAATAGCAGAAGGATATCGGAGACAAAAACATTTTCAAATCGAATAGTTAAAAGAACAAATATAGAAAGAAACATGATATAACTCTATACCTCCTAGCGGAAGAATTTTGCATAATGGGAAAGTTGAAAACAGGCTTAAAATATTCTTCATGGAAAAAGTTATGATAAAGAAAAAGAACTTTTCAAATACGTCTCCGGCAAGCAGAGATAGCGAAAAAAAAGTTATTGACCCTTACAACACCTAACGGTAAATCTGTGCATTATTTAAAGAAGATAATGTTCCATATCTCTGTTGTTGTGAATGGCATACAATAAAAAAAAAAGAAAAAAAAATCTCAATAAGGTGTTCAGAAGCAAAGATACAGCTGCGAACAGAAGCACACAAGCAACACCTACCGACAGAACTGTGAACTGCAAAATTTCTCACATACTAGCCTAAAGTGTTCTACAAACTAAATGACATCCAGTGTGAAAAGGATTTTTAAAATTGCTAATGCAGAAGCAGAGATATTGAGGATAACAAATCAAAAATTTGTGCCCCTTAGCGGCTAAATTGTGCGTTATTTTGGGAAGAAAATACGCGCACAGAGGTTGCATAATTAATAGTATATGACCGAAGAAGTTTTTCAATCGGGTGTTTAGTTCCGCAGATATTGCTGTAAACGGAAATGTGAACATTGGTGTGCTATGTGGCAGACTTGTGGGTTAAGAAAAAATTTGAAATTATATGAGAAACTTTTCGCAGCAGAAAGGCTCTCCAACAAAGAAAGAATTTTTCAAATCTGACTCTCAGAAGCAAAGATATCGACAAATATTTTATATACGTCTACGCCCTCTGGCGGGAAAACTGTGCATTATTTTACAATGATAGTATTCTCAAAATGTTCTCCGATGTGAGTGATAAATGTCAACGAAATAATTTTTTCACTCGAGTTTTCGGGAGCTCAGATTTTGCTGCAAATACATCAGAACCAGAAATTAACACTTACGCCCCCTGGTGGCCAAACCTTTCTTTACTAAATATTAGTAATTATATGCAAAATGTTTCTAACCGGGAGCTGTATATGCAATACAGGAAGAATTTTGCAAATCGGAGTGTTAGAAGCAGAGATATCGGGTTAAACGCAATTTACCCTACCGCCACCTAACGGAAAGTCTATGAATTACTTGAAAATTTTGGAATTATATAAAAAACATTTCTCACCGGAAACGCTATCCGATAAAGTAGGAATTTTGCAAATCGTACTCTTAGAAGCAGAGATATTGACAAAAATAGGACATACGTCCACTCCCCCTGGCGGCGAAATAATGCATTATTTTAAGAAGAAAATATTCCGAAAAGGTTTGTTGACGTGAGTGGTTTCGGTCCACGAACGAAGTTTTTCAGTCCCGATTTTAGAAGATCAGATTTTGCTGCAAATACACTGCCGGACAATTGCTAAGGACGGATGACAATAGCAACGATAGCAACCATAAAATGGAAGGCAGGAAATTGTGGAAATTAGAATAAGTGCGGGATACAGTAAGACGTGTTGTGCGTATGCAAATTTTGGATTGCCGAACTTGTTCGTGACGTCATAGCGCTGATAAGAGATATAAAAGGATTTGACGCGTATTGACCGTTGTTGTTCAAACGCAAAGTTGAAAGGGAAAGAATCAATTGACGAACTTGCAATTTTCAGTATGTCTTCCCGACATCACCTAGATGATTTTACGCGCGGCCGTATTATTGGTAAGATTGAAGAAGGGCGAAAAATAACAGATGTTGCCAGGGAGTTCGACGTCAGCCACAGTGTTGTTTCAAGGCTTTGGAAATCATTTCAAACCAATGGGAAGTGTAGCAAACGTCACGGGGGAGTTCGTGTTCGCAGTACGACACCTGCAGAAGATCGGTACATAGTGCTATCAACAAAAAGACACCGGCGCAGCACAGCTAGTGAGGTAGCAAATCAGTTTATGGCTGCTACTGGCAAGCGGATCTTCCGAAAAAATGCCGCCAGACGTTTGCATGAAGGAGGATTATACGCCCGCCGTCCTGTTGTGTGCATCCCATTGTCCAGACGTCACCGTACCGCCCGTTTGCAATGGTGCCATCAACATCGCAATTGGACTGATAACGACTGGTCTGCTGCCCTCTTCTCAGATGAGAGTAGATACAGTCTATCGTTTGAATGTCGACGACAACTGATCTGGCGTGATAGTGGTACTGCATATTGTCCAGCAAACATAGAGGAAAGGGACCGATATCCGGCATGTAGTGTCATGGTATGGGCTGGCATCATGATCAATGGCCGTACGTCCCTCTATGTGCTTCCATTTGGGACTACGACTGGCCAACGATGCATTAATGATGTTCTGCTACCTCATGTTCGCATGTTCCGTGGTGCTGTCGGTGATAGATTCATTGGCATGGACGACAACGCAACATGTTATCGAACAGTCGCTGTCCAGTAGTGTCTTGAGAGCGAGGAGATTCAACGCCTCGTATGGCCAGCTCGTTCTCCAGATCTGAATCCCATTGAAAATGTGTGGGATGCTTTGGCGAGGAGTCTTGCTGGTCGCCAATGCCCTCCAATAAACAAGGACACCCTCATCCGTGCACTGACAGAGGAATGGGATAAATTACCCCAATAGCTGCTTGATAATGTTGTGCAAAGCATGACACGACGCGTGGAATCTTGCATCGCCCTCCATGGTGGCCATATCCCGTATTGACATCTTACGCCGGAACGCCTGTGGACGGTAATTCCATTTTTTTCACGTTTACGTATTCTGCACAAAATGGCCTGTTTGTCCGTTCAACACGTTCCAAAGCCTTCTGGATTTCAGAGCACAATAAATTGTCTTTCTTGTAATGTCCTGGCATTCTGACATTATTTTATTTCACTTGGCATCCAACCACACTTACTTTTTTATGCGCTATATAGCCGTTTATGATCCGTCCTTAGCAATTGTCCAGCAGTGTATAACAGAAACAGAAATCAACACTTTCGCTCCCTGGTGTCCAAACCATTTTTTACCAAAAATTAGAAGTTATATGCCAAAGATTTCCCATAAGGATCTGTATCCGTAGCAGAAAGAATTTTTCAAATCGGAGTTTTAGAGTTTTAGAAGCAGAGATATCGGGTAAATGCAGCTTACTGTTGCGTCGCCTCGGGGAATATCTGTGCGTAACTTGAGAAAGTGACTATACCTAAAGTAGTCTTCGACATAAATAGAATTGAAAGGTTAAAGATTTTTTTCAATTGGAGCAAATATATGGAATAAAATGTATTTTGAATTCGATATCATCTGCATTTACGCCCTCTAGCGGCGAAATTATGCATCACAAAAAAAAAACCCGACGAAATAGAGGATCATCATTCACGTATTTCAAACTTCCCAATGCAAGAAGAATTTTTTAAATCGGACTAATATTTGCAGAGATATCTTGTCCACAGACGGACGACCCAGTAACAGAAGCACGATCATTTTTACAAAAGGCTTGCTAAAAAATAGGATTTCGTGGTTCTGTTTCAATTTCCTATTATGAAACAACCTTTCAGTGATAGGCGAATACGCAATGCCTCGAGAAAATGTAATGATCGGAAACAGGAACATTCGAAACAAATTTCAGCTTGCACAGATTCGGGTTTTCCATTATTAGAAAAATACATACTGTTTATTCCAACACTAATACAAGTCATTAGTACGAATAAATGAAGTTGTTGTAAGGGAAACGGCAAAAGTAAATGAACCCCGTCCATGGATGGCCCACGTTGTTTACAGATCACACGGTCAGGGCTTTTGCTCATCTGTACTTTGTATTCAATTTATCGGAGGTTGCGTCAAGATGCAGACTTCCCAACATTATCACTCTTCTTGCAGGGCAGAAAGCATTCCAGGTATATTTCCCAGATGTAGATATATCCATTGTAGATATAATAACCCTCTAATCTGTTTGCAAATAGCTTAGCTATCAATCATCCGATTTGGACGATATTTAAAATTCAGGGACTTTTCCATGTGCTAAATAGAATGCGCATATAATAACATATCCCTTATGTGGGAAAATTCGGAGATAGAGATATAATTAGTATGTTAATTAGCTTAATCAGCATATTTCTTCGCATCACGTGATAGTTCCCTTCCAGTCCTTTCCAACGGTATCTTATTTGTTTACTTGCGGCAAACGGTTCCAAAGTTAAGGGGGAGGGGGAGGGGTTACTCCTTTTTTTATGTCTATACATCATCATCATTGTCAACCATTATCAATCCACTGCTGGACGAAGGTCTCCCTAAGCTTCTTCCACAACGGTCTGTCTTGTGCCAGTCTCCTCCATGTTACTCCCGCATACTTTCGAATTTCATCCACCCATCTCCCATGTGATACGGCCCATTATTGTGCTGTATGTACTGCGATTACACTTATGGGGCCGTAAAATGTAAATGTACTACATTTTACGGCCCCATAAGTGTAATCTACACTATAGGGATTACTTTTATGGGGCCGTATGCAGTAATCTAAAAATGTAATCTACATTATGGGCCGTATGTACTACATACTGCCCCATAAATGTATGTCTCCGCTGGACATAAGTCGGCAACTTCGATGCCCGGGGTGTCCGTCAAACGCTAAAAGAGAGCAGAGCGGAAGCTAAGTATCACAGGGTTTGCTTAAGTATTTGCTGACGTGTCATCGCACCGAGGACAGATGACCATACGGAAGTTCAACCACCCCGCCGGAAGAAAGGGAAGACAGAATTTACGTATTTGAATGAGGAGAATTGTATTATACATCTCAACTACCCAGCGCGAGCTCAACTTCTCTGGAGCCAGCGTAGACAAAGGGTGGTTCTCCTCCTCTTTACGTCCATGAGTGTCTTGAAGGAGGAAGAGAGACGAAAGCTACACTGCTGGCCACCCAAAATGCAAAACCAAGAAGGACACGAGATAGCAAAGCCAGCTTTACTGGACACATAACAACAGATACAAAGATGAAACGAGTGAGCTTACAGGCCCGTGCGACTTGCGGAACACGCAGACATCAATAGTTCGTATGGCCCCCATGGCTGGCAACAACGGCCGTTACACGCCGCGGCATCGAACTAAAGAAGCTCTGGATATGGGCTTCGGGTATGTCGGTCCAGGCTGCTTTAACACGTTGCCACAGTTCATCAGGCGTAGCCGCGGGTGATGCTTGCCGGGCCACTCGGTTGCCGATCAGCGACCAGACGTGTTCGATGGGCGACATATCGGGAGAACAGGCGGGCTACGGCAGCAGTGACACCTGGTGGGCCGTGAAGAATTGTCACACGATGCGTGCCACGTGCGGGTGTGCATTGTCCTGTTGAAACGTGTCCGCTGGCAGGTCCTGCAGGTAATTGAGGACTACAGGCTCCAAAACGTCGGAGATGGTGCTGCGGCTGTTGAGTGTACCGGCGATGCGTACCAGAGGGGTGTGGGTGTCATATCCAATTGCGCCCCAAACCATAACGCCAAGCGACGGATCGGTATGGTGATGCGTAATGCAGGCGTTATACAGTCTCTCGCCGCGGTGCCGCCACACACGGATCCGACCATCGCGGTGTTGCAGGCAGAAGCGGGATTCGTCGGAGAAGACAATGTCGTGCCATTCCGTAGTCCAGGTGCGGCGTTCAATGGCCCACTGTCGCCGAACTCACCGGTAGTGTAACGTCAATGGTAATCGGAGCAATGCCGTGCGACAAGTCCCCGCTCCTGCAGACGACGTCGAACGGTACGTGCTGACACAGGTTTTTGCGCAGCACACCCTAATTCCTGCGCTAACGTTCGTGATGTGGCGGTGCGAGCCGTCAATGCCCGCATCCCAACATACCGGTCCTCTCGTTCAGTGGTGTGTTGCGGCTGCGGCAATCGTTCACGTCGGTCCGTCCGTCCCTCCTGCATCCATCGAATCTATACTCGCCTCACTGTGGCTGGATGTCGTCCCACACGGGTGCCGATGTCTCGGTACGATAAACCGCTGTCGCCATAAGCCACCATTCGTCCTCTGTCGAACTACGTAACGTGCTGAAATGACCGCCGTATTCTGCAACGAGGCATCAGGAAGCTTCCCACGCACAGGTCCGGCAGCACAAAACATTTCCACTACTTACACCCCGCCTTCTGTGCGCCCTTCTTATATTGTTTCTCGGTGGCATGCCGGGCGCACATGATTTGCATATGCCCTGCAATGCTAATCGTTTGCATGTCCTCTCACGGGCGACGCATGCTGGGAATTTCAGGCCAATCGGATGCTTCCTTCTTGGTGTTGCATTTTGGGTGGCCAGCAGTGTACATGCTTTTTCCTGGGAGGAGATTAACTGCCGATGAGCGGAGTCCGGATCCATTCTAAGATGCGGGTGAAAGCAAACTTAAATCAGGCAAGCATTGTAGGGGGTGATCGCGCCTGGGACACTCCTTTCAAACAAATAATTCTGCAACAAAAATCAATTAGGTGCTTTAAGTAGGCTCCTGATGAAAAGTACCAATGCTCCGAAAAGACATAACACTGATGACTAGTGTTCGCCCTCAAACTGTTCAGCTACTGGCACACACACACACACACACACACACACACACTTACATAATATTGTGCATTACTATTGATGTGTTGATATTTTTCTATTAGTGATGTCGAGGATTAGGGCCCAGTCTTTGGTTCCACTATGCGAAAAAAATCACACATCCACGCATTCTTGTCTCCAAGAATGATTCGTTAAATTTTTCCTCTCATTAATCTTTTTCTGATTTTCCTTTTTTGAGGCGAACTGGGCGACATGAAAAACATTTTTTTTTACTTTCGTAAACATTCGTTCAAGTATTTCACTGGAAATTGTGTATTTATAGTTTTTGTACGTGTACTGTATATGTATGTGTCTTTGGAACGAGAGTTAGAAAGAATTTGAACATATGTAAACGGCTTAAAAAAATTTACTTTTAGTATGTATGAAACTAGAACATGTGTAAACTAAATTATTGACTTCATTTTTAAAACTAAATTTTATATTTATATATATATAGTAAATTTGAACATTGGAATCGTAAAGTGAACTCGAGCATAATTAATTAAATTAAATTAAGCTTACATTATGACTGAGATTAAATAGTGTGTGGTGAGAAGCATTTATAAGTACAAAATTTTGTGACGTTCAGGTGTGTTAGCAAGACAACAAAATTTGGTATAGAATCCTGCATTATGTCAGTAGAATGATTTTTTTTTAGGAAATTAATTCTCTGTTTTTTTCCCCGAATTCTGAAATTTCTTAGCAGCAATTTGTAAATGAAATGATGTGAAAAATTTTGTATTCTTGAGTTTCGAGAAATATTAATTGTGTACATGATATAAATTTTATGCGAATATAAGGATCCCCGGGATTTGCACCATTTCGTTTTTTTTTTTTCACTAGACAGAGAGTCGCCAAAACTAGAGATAAGAATCTCGCTTCCTGTAAGGCCAGAAATTCTTTAGGAAGAGGTCACCTTGAAAAACTTGAATACAATAAAATTCCCCCGGGCATAGCAGGTGGAATTTCAAGAATTTTTGCAAAGTCGTGGTCAAGAGCCATGGATGACCAACAGGTTCTTCATCCCCCCACCACACCCCTCGTAAACACCTTCCCTCAAGTTACAGAGAGCATGAAAGAGGACTTTCAGCCAATAGTATAGCTGAAAGCCATAGCGTCCTTTTTGGTGCATGCGCGCTAGAGCTTCGTAAAAGTTTGAGCTAAGGGGAGATTTTTCTCTCTTGACCTTTTGACACTCTCACTTGCTCCTTAGTTTTTCAGAGGGTAACACCTCACTTGTTTCGTGTTGGACTAAGGTCAGCACCCGCTGACCTGCGAAAAAAAGTTGGGCGAACTTATCTTTCACTCTGCAGTTGACCATGATGTGAAGTTTCAACTCCCACGCACAATTGCATCTTTGGATTTTTCTTCATTTGTCTCGTATTGGACTGAGGTCAGCACCTGATGACTTGTTCTCGCCCGCTTGTCCAGATAGCAGCTCTTGAAGAAAAAAAAAAGGACAAAAAACGGGACGCTTAGTGTCGCTCCGGCCAGGGCGGGCCAGCTACGCCGCCATGATTGTCGACATCCTACCGTTGGAGTGAATGCACATAAAAAAAAGAAAAACAGCCTACTGTTAGACGTCTGTCTGTTCTGACTACATTTCAAGATTGGTTACCTTGATGCCCGGCCAGCGACTGTTCCAACCCAGTTAGGAGGATTCAGCGACGACCCCATCATGTTTCAGGATTCGAAAGTCTGCCTAAAAAGAGGCAACATTTCGACTTATCTTCCTATTGGACACCAGTAAACCACACAGACTTTTTATTTTTCTCCGAAAAAAAACAGTTTTCTTAGCCTTCAGTTACTAATGGTGGAAGTAAAAGAAAAAAGGTTGTAACTATTGCTTTTGAATTTTTATGCAGCATTTCTATGGGCTGCTAGTGACCAGCCCTTTGTTAAGCAAACGACGTCTAACTGCGCTGGAGGATAAAGCTTCACCTGTGACTGTACTCTGCTGCTGCGCTAACACCGTGGATGTCGCTGCGCGATCGGTCACTGCCATGTGGTAGAGGTGTCTGTCATCCCGTGAAGTTGTGTGATTTTGCGGTCCATTTCCCGGATATATGTGCGTGCGAGCCTCATCTGTTCACTGACGGCACGTTCGCATCACCGTAATGGCGCTTCTTCCCGTACGAGTGACAGTTTCGCGTTAGGGAAATCAGCTTCTCTCATCCCAACAATCCTTTCTCGCTCAAAGTCCGTCAGGTATTCATAATGCGAATTTCTTCAGCGACGGAGAATAGTGAGACACAAGGAACACCTTTTCAACTCAATGTCGGCTCTTCACTCATTGCAACATCTCGTTTGATCCAAGACCAACAGCTCTCTATAATATCAAAGACCGGACACTTCAAAGGGCGCTCCTCCGAAACCGCATGCGCATTTTAACTGCCATTTTAATCATTTGCATGTTCCAACGTATTGGACATATCCCGTAATTTTCAAGTTAATACCATCAGTCCTTCATGGTGTTGCAATTTTCACAAACAGCAGTGTATGTGTCGTACTTGAACTCCTCTCTATCTTTGTCTTAGCATTTGTTGCTTTATTCCGTAAATGTAGATGGCCCCTGGCTCAGTAGGGTTTGCATGTCGTGAAGACTAATCAAACAGTATCCTCGAATGATCTGACGCCGTGAATCTAATTTTCAAGCGGATGCCTGCGGTGTCGCCAGATCAAAATTCACTGCCTTTCAATAATGCAGTAATTTTTAACGAAAGCTTGTAGTAACTTCCCAAGGTTGCTCAACAACTGGTGAAGCGGTGTGGAATATGTTCTGGAAGACTGAACAAACAAGTACAGCATTTCCTTCCGTTTTACGGATTTTACACCCTATTCTTTTGTTACATTCATCGGATCTTCTTCTGTCAAGAATTTCTACAAAAAGTCTCAGTAATATATTTTGTTCTGTCGAACACTAGCCATAGATCTTTAATCAACTACACAACAGCCAGCTTAGTTAGAAGGCAGTTTTGGCGCGGGAAACTGTAAATAATCCGTGAACTCGTGTTCATGGATTCAATGCTTGAATGGATTAATGCTTGGAATCCAACCCTGTTACTTTCTCGTGATATGGGCCAAACATGTTTGACTAAAACCAATGAGCCACCCTAGCACTTATACATATCCAGAGATAAACAGGTGAAGAGTCATAGGCTTCCTGACTCGGTTTTGACAGATTTTTATTGGATCCCTACTTTCCCAACAAATTGTACATAGGGGCGGAAAAGCGATGAATCTTTGTATGATATTGTTCCAAAAGCTATGCTATATTTTCCTTAAATATGCTATTGAGCAAAACTTCGAACAAAGAGCTCTTTCAGTCATCTTCATTTAATATCATAATACTATTAAATCTGCATAAGATTATGTTTGAACATTTTGCACATCATCTGCGTAGTTATTTTCAATGGAATAAGTCCATTTAGAATAATGCACATGTTCCTATATTTTCTTTTGATACATGGTTGAAAATGACACCGCCCAAGCGTCTAAGTTCATAAAGATTCGCTAATTCCAGGAAAGGCACACAACTAGCATCGTAGGACAATTGCAACATCTACGTTTCATCTGTGGTCGACAAAAACCAACTCGGATAATTCGCCAGAAGTCAGCGCCTCTGATATGAAGCCGATATTACACAATTTATTTAGGCACTATTTATTACTACATTTTTATTACGTCACATGTTTCTAAAGAAAGAATTTCATAATGTATTTGCTTTGACGATTTACTTGCCTTTGTGGTTTTATTTCTAACTAATTTGTTTCGCTTGACTCACACAAACTGCATTAAATATACACTATATTAACAAACGTAACCGGACACCTACAAGAGAAACACAACATAACATTTGTTGACATACATTAGTACGGTGTCGGCTTTAATGCATGCACTGACTCTTCGAGACAGGCTTTCAACAAGATTTTGGAACACAGCGATAGGTATGCGCTTCCATTCGGTACATAATGCTGCCGCTAACTGTTGCTTAGTAGTAGGCCTAGGTTCCAAACTTCTTATGGGGCTCTCTAATTCATCCCATAAGTGCTCTATGAGATTAAGATCAGGGTTCTGTGCTGACCAGTTCACACACGATACGGAATTATCGTCAAACCACGCCGTAACAGTCATAGCTTTATGGTTCGGTGTATTATCCTGCTGGTACCAACAGGGCTCGGTTTCATAGTATTGCCACAGAGTTGGTAGGGTATAATTGTCACGAATATCGAGGTTGACGATCTCGTTAACAGGTCTGTCCACGATAACCAATGGGCCGGGACCATATTACGAAAAACACCCCCACACCAGTGCACTGCCAGCTGCAAATTTGACAGTAGGAACAGCACACTGTGGTAAATAGCGTTACCCCGGCTGCCGCCACACACACACACGGACATCAGACTGATGGATCGTGTATCTGGATTCATCAGTCCATAGGACCCGTTTCTATTGGTCTACGGTCCACGATAAATGTTCTTCACACCATGCTAAATGACGAGTGGTATTACGAGTGGAGATGAAAGGCTTATGAGTAGCCGCACGACTACGGTGACACATGGAATGAAGTTCTCTGCGAATGGTACGTGTACATACAGAGGGATAGGAGCTTATGCAAAACCTACCGGTACACTCCGTCCTTCATGACGGTCAGAATTACCCGCACTCCCCTGTACACACTGATATTCAGGGTCATCAAACATAGGAGCTTGTGCGAAACCTACCGGTACACTCCGTCCTTCATGACGGTCAGAATTTTCCCGCACTCCCCTGAACAAACTGATATTCATGGTCATCAAACATAGGTGCTTGTGCAAAACCTACCGGTACACTCCGTCCTTCATGACGGTTAGAATTTCCCCGCACTCCCCTGTACACACTGATATTCATGGTCATCAAACATAGGATGACCATGAATATCAGTGTGTACCGATAGGTGTTGCACAAGCTCCTATGTTTGATGACCATGATATCAGTGTGTACAGGGGAGTGCGGGGAAATTCTGACCGTCATGAAGAACGGAGTGTACCGGTAGGTTTTGCACAAACTCCTATGTGTGATGACCATTATATCAGTGTGTACAGGGGAGTGCGGGGTAATTCTGACCGTCATGAAGGACGTAGTGTACCGGTAGGTTTTGCACAAGCTCCTATGTTTGATGACCATGAATATCAGTGTGTACAGGGGAGTGCGGGGAAATTCTGACCGTCATGATGGACGGAGTGTACCGGTAGGTTTTGCACAAGCTTCTATGTTTGATGACCATGAATATCAGTGTGTACAGGGAATGCGGGGAAATTCTGACCGTCATGAAGGACGGAGTGTACCGGTAGGTTTTGCACAAGCTCCTATGTTTGATGACCATGAATATCAGTGCGTAGAGGGGAGTGCGGGGAAATTCTGACCGTCATGAAGGACGGAATGTACCGGTAGGTTTTGAACAAGCTCCTATGTTTGATGACCATGAATATCAGTGCGTAGAGGGGAGTGCGGGGAAATTCTGACCGTCATGAAGGACGGAGTGTACCGATAGGTTTTGCACAAGCTCCTATGTTTGATGACTATGAATATCAGTGTGTACAGGGGAGTGCGGGGAAAGTCTGACCGTCATGAAGGACGAAGTGTACGGGTAGGTTTTGCACAAGCTCCTATGTTTGATGACTATGAATATCAGTGTGTACAGGGGAGTGCGGGGAAAGTCTGACCGTCATGAAGGAGGGAGTGTACCGGTAAGTTTTGCACAAGCACCTATGTTTGATGACCATGAATATCAGTGTGTACAGGGGAGTGCGGGGAAATTCTGACCGTCATGAAGGACGAAGTGCACGGGTTGGTTTTGTACAAGCTCCTATGTTTGATGACCATGAATATCAGTGTGTACAGGGGAGTGCGGGGAAATTCTGACCGTCATGAAGGACGGAGTGTACCGGTAGGTTTTGCACAAGCTCCTATGTTTGATGACCATGAATATCAGTGTGTACAGGGGAGTGCGGGGAAATTCTGACCGTCATGAAGGACGGAGTGTACCGGTAGGTTTTGCACAAGATCCTATGTTTGATGACCATGAATATCAGTGTGTACAGGGGAGTGCGGGGAAATTCTGACCTTCATGAAAGACTGGGTGTACAGATAGGTTTTGCACAAGCACCTATGTTCGATGACCATGAATATCAGTGTGTACAGGGGAGTGCGGGGAATTTCTGACCGCCATGAAGGACGAAGTGTACGGGTAGGTTTTGTACAAGCTCCTATGTTTGCTGATCATTAATATCAGTGTGTACAGGGGAGTGCGGGGAAATTCTGACCGTCATGAAGGACGGAGTGTACCGGTAGGTTTTGCACAAGCACCTATGTTTGATGACCATGAATATCAGTGTGTACAGGGGAGTGCGGGGAAAGTCTGACCGTCATGAAGGAGGGAGTGTACCGGTACGTTTTGCACAAGCACCTATGTTTGATGACCATGAATATCAGTGTGTACAGGGGAGTGCGGGGAAATTCTGACCGTCATGAAGGACGAAGTGCACGGGTTGGTTTTGTACAAGCTCCTATGTTTGATGACCATGAATATCAGTGTGTACAGGGGAGTGCGGGGAAATTCTGACCGTCATGAAGGACGGAGTGTACCGGTAGGTTTTGCACAAGCTCCTATGTTTGATGACCATGAATATCAGTGTGTACAGGGGAGTGCGGGGAAATTCTGACCGTCATGAAGGACGGAGTGTACCGGTAGGTTTTGCACAAGCTCCTATGTTTGATGACCATGAATATCAGTGTGTACTGGGGAGTGCGGGGAAATTCTGACCGTCATGAAGGACGGAGTGTACCGGTAGGTTTTGCACAAGATCCTATGTTTGATGACCATGAATATCAGTGTGTACAGGGGAGTGCGGGGAAATTCTGACCTTCATGAAAGACTGGGTGTACAGATAGGTTTTGCACAAGCACCTATGTTCGATGACCATGAATATCAGTGTGTACAGGGGAGTGCGGGGAATTTCTGACCG
The DNA here is from genome assembly GCA_039090855.1 of Macrothele yani. Taxonomy (NCBI): domain Eukaryota; kingdom Metazoa; phylum Arthropoda; class Arachnida; order Araneae; family Macrothelidae; genus Macrothele; species Macrothele yani. Next base: position 3,027,574 of record CM077005.1, read on the forward strand.
CCATGAAGGACGAAGTGTACGGGTAGGTTTTGTACAAGCTCCTATGTTTGCTGATCATTAATATCAGTGTGTACAGGGGAGTGCGGGGAAATTCTGACCGTCATGAAGGACGGAGTGTACCGGTAGGTTTTGCACAAGCACCTATGTTTGATGACCATGAATATCAGTGTGTACAGGGGAGTGCGGGGAAATTCTGACCGTCATGAATGACGAAGTGTACGGGTAGGTTTTGTACAAGCTCCTATGTTTGATGACCATGAATATCAGTGTGTACAGGGGAGTGCGGGGAAATTCTGACCGTCATGAAGGACGGAGTGTACCGGTAGGTTTTGCACAAGCTCCTATGTTTGATGACCACGAATATCAGTGTGTACAGGGGAGTGCGGGGAAATTCTGACCGTCATGAAGGACGAAGTGTACGGGTAGGTTTTGTACAAGCTCTTATGTTTGATGACCATGAATATCATTGTGTACAGGGGAGTGCGGGGAAATTCTGACCGTCATAAAGGACGAAGTGTACGGGTAGGTTTTGTACAAGCTGCTATGTTTGATGACCATGAATATCAGTGTGTACAGGGAAGTGCGGGGAAATTCTGACCGTCATGAAGGACGGAGTGTACCGGTAGGTTTTGTACAAGCTCCTATGTTTGATGACCATGAATATCAGTGTGTACAGGGGAGTGCGGGGAAATTCTGACCGTCATGAAGGACGAAGTGTACGGGTAGGTTTTGTACAAGCTCCTATGTTTGATGACCATGAATATCAGTGTGTACAGGGGAGTGCGGGGAAATTCTGACCGTCATGAAGGACGGAGTGTACTGGTAGGTTTTGCACAAGCTCCTATGTTTGATGACCATGAATATCAGTGTGTACAGGGGAGTGCGGGGAAATTCTGACCGTCATGAAGTACGGAGTGTATCCATAGGTGTTTCACAAGCCCCTATGTTTGCTGATCATGAATATCAGTGTGTACTGGGGAGTGCGGGGAAATTCTGACCGTCATGAAGGACGATGTGTAATGGTAGGTTTTGCACACGCTCCTATGTTTGATGACCATGAATATCAGTGTGTACAGTTGAGTGAGGGGAAATTCTGACCGTCATGAAGGACGGAATGTACCGGTAGGTTTTGTACAAGCTCCTATGTTTTTTTGTTTTTTTTTATTGGAGGTTTAACGACCACCGTGAGCAACTCAATGGGCTATAAGCAAACGCCCGTCCCTAATTTACGGTCACTCGTTCCAGGGAAGGGAGAGAGCCAGTGCCGTAAGACAAACACAACAACCATGCCTCACCGGTATTCGAACCCGTAACCCTTACGGACGAATGATCAGAGGCCAACGCCTTAGACCACTGCGCCACCGGGGTGGCACTTCTATGTTTGATGACCATGAATATCAGTGTGCACAGGGGAGTGCGGGGAAATTCTGACCGTCATGAAGGACGTACAAAACCTACCGGTACACACCGTCCTTCATGACGGTCAGAATTTCCCCGCACTCCGCTGTACACACTGATATTCATGGTTATCAAACATAGGAGCTTGTGCAAAACCTACCGGTACACTCCGTCTTTCATGACGGTCAGAATTTCCCCGCACTCCCCTGTGCACACTGATATTCATGGTCATCAAACATAGGAGCTTGTGCAACACCTGCCGGTACACTCCGTCCTTCATGACGGTCAGAATTTCCCCGCACTCCCCAGTACACACTGATATTCATGGTCATCAAACATAGGAGCTTGTGCAAAACCTACCGGTACACTCCGTTCTTCATGACGGTCAGAATTTCCCAGCACTCCCTTGTACACACTGATATTCATGGTCATCAAACATAGGAGCTTGTGCAAAACCTACCGGTACACTCCGTCCTTCATGACGGTCAGAATTTCCCCGCACTCCCCTGTACACACTGATATTTATGGTCATAAAACATAGGAGCTTGTGCAAAACCTACCGGTACATTACGTCCTTCACGGTCAGAATTTCCCCACACTCCCCTGTACACACTGATATTCATGGTCATTAAACGTAGGAGCTTGTGCAAAACCTACCGGTACACTCTGTACTTCATGACGGTCAGAATGTTTCCCATCCCGACAAGGGGCTGCATTTCATGACCTGTCTTGACACACTTTCACAACCCTGGTAAATATAATCATTGCTTTATAAGTTTCTATCAACGAGCAACTGGGCACTTTCCTCTCAATTAGCATTGCAACATATGCCCCATGCTTGAAGAATGACAACCGTATCACATGGATATGCTCACTCAGAATCGGGCCAAACAATATCTCCATGAGCTGCAGCAAAACCGTTAATGGCAGAGTCAGCGACTTCCAGAGAGACAGCTGTAATGAAAATTCTTCAAATCCCTGTCGTATGCGAAGAATTTCACCACGTCGAGGGCCGAGGCAAAATATGAAAAATCCCCTTATAACAACTAGTGGACGAGCCTCTTGCGCATGAATATAAGGCCAAAGGTACTCGCTTATCTACGCTGCGCTGCATTCAAAGTATTAAGTACATCCATCACTTCACAGTAGCATTTGAAGCACTGCGAAAACACAAGTTTGTCCGGGACGGTAATCGAAACCGTGTCGCTTCACTCAGGAGTAAGTTTCCCTCCCAACTGAGCTACGCAGACAGAATTTCTCGCTGCAGATTTGTCGTCTTGACACATCATGTTTTCACCGCTGTAGTGCGTCACAACATCTCCCTCTTAATTTATTTTTAAACGAAGTAGGAATTTTTCTTTAATTCCAAATAATGTGTGGAACAAACATCACACATTTTTCGAAGAACCCAACGGCCAGTGGATCCATTTTCCACAATCCCTCTTAATTACTTTTTTGTCGTTGAAGCGAAGTAGGATTTTTTCATTAATTCCAAACAATGTGTGGAACAAACATCACACATTTTTCGAAGAACCCAACGGCCAGTGGATCCATTTTCCACAATCCCTCTTAATTACTTTTTTGTCGTTGAAGCGAAGTAGGATTTTTTCATTAATTCCAAACAATGTGTGGAACAAACATCACACATTTTTCGAAGAACCCAACGGCCAGTGGATCCATTTTCCACAATCCCTCTTAATTACTTTTTTGTCGTTGAAGCGAAGTAGGATATTTTCATTAATTCCAAACAATGTGTGGAACAAACATCACACATTTTTCGAAGAACCCAACTGCCAGTGGATCCATTTTCCACAATCCCTCTTAATTACTTTTTTGTCGTTGAAGCGAAGTAGGATTTTTTCATTAATTCCAAACAATGTGTGGAACAAACATCACACATTTTTCGAAGAACCCAACGGCCAGTGGATCCATTTTCCACAATCCCTCTTAATTACTTTTTTGTCGTTGAAGCGAAGTAGGATTTTTTCATTAATTCCAAACAATGTGTGGAACAAACATCACACATTTTTCGAAGAACCCAACGGCCAGTGGATCCATTTTCCACAATCCCTCTTAATTACTTTTTTGTCGTTGAAGCGAAGTAGGATTTTTTCATTAATTCCAAACAATGTGTGGAACAAACATCACACATTTTTCGAAGAACCCAACGGCCAGTGGATCCATTTTCCACAATTCCTCTTAATTTCTTTTTTGTCGTTGAAGCGAAGTAGGAATTTTTCATTAATTCCAAACAATGTGTGGAACAAACATCACACATTTTTCGAAGAACCCAACGGCTAGTGGATCCATTTTCCACAATCCCTCTTAATTTCTTTTTTGTCTTTGAAGCGAAGTAGGATTTTTCATTAATTCCAAACAATGTGTGGAACAAGTATCACACATTTGTCGAAGAACCCAACGGCCAGTGGATCCATTTTTCACAATCCCTCTTAATTTCTTTTTTGTCGTTGAAGCGAAGTAGGATATTTTCATTAATTCCAAACAATGTGTGGAACAAACATCACACATTTGTCGAAGAACCCAACGGCCAGTGGATCCATTTTCCACAATCCCTCTTAATTACTTTTTTGTCGTTGAAGCGAAGTAGGATTTTTCATTAATTCCAAACAATGTGTGGAACAAACATCACACATTTTTCGAAGAACCCAACGGCTAGTGGATCCATTTTCCACAATCCCTCTTAATTTCTTTTTTGTCTTTGAAGCGAAGTAGGATATTTTCATTAATTCCAAACAATGTGTGGAACAAACATCACACATTTGTCGAAGAACCCAACGGCCAGTGGATCCATTTTCCACAATCCCTCTTAATTACTTTTTTGTCGTTGAAGCGAAGTAGGATTTTTTCATTAATTCCAAACAATGTGTGGAACAAACATCACACATTTTTCGAAGAACCCAACGGCCAGTGGATCCATTTTTCACAATCCCTCTTAATTTCTTTTTTGTCGTTGAAGCGAAGTAGGATATTTTCATTAATTCCAAACAATGTGTGGAACAAGCATCACACATTTGTCGAAGAACCCAACGGCCAGTGGATCCATTTTCCACAATCCCTCTTAATTACTTTTTTGTCGTTGAAGCGAAGTAGGATTTTTTCATTTTTTCCAAACAATGTGTGGAACAAACATCACACATTTTTCGAAGAACCCAACGGCTAGTGGATCCATTTTCCACAATCCCTCTTAATTTCTTTTTTGTCTTTGAAGCGAAGTAGGATTTTTCATTAATTCCAAACAATGTGTGGAACAAACATCACACATTTGTCGAAGAACCCAACGGCTAGTGGATCCATTTTCCACAATCCCTCTTAATTTCTTTTTTGTCTTTGAAGCGAAGTAGGATTTTTCATTAATTCCAAACAATGTGTGGAACAAACATCACACATTTGTCGAAGAACCCAACGGCTAGTGGATCCATTTTCCACAATCCCTCTTAATTTCTTTTTTGTCTTTGAAGCGAAGTAGGATATTTTCATTAATTCCAAACAATGTGTGGAACAAACATCACACATTTTTCGAAGAACCCAACGGCTAGTGGATCCATTTTCCACAATCCCTCTTAATTTCTTTTTTTGTCTTTGAAGCGAAGTAGGATTTTTTCATTAATTCCAAACAATGTGTGGAACAAACATCACACATTTTTCGAAGAACCCAACGGCTAGTGGATCCATTTTCCACAATCCCTCTTAATTTCTTTTTTGTCTTTGAAGCGAAGTAGGATTTTTTCATTAATTCCAAACAATGTGTGGAACAAACATCACACATTTTTCGAAGAACCCAACGGCTAGTGGATCCATTTTCCACAATCCCTCTTAATTTCTTTTTTGTCTTTGAAGCGAAGTAGGATTTTTTCATTAATTCCAAACAATGTGTGGAACAAGCATCACACATTTGTCGAAGAACCCAACGGCTAGTGGATCCATTTTCCACAATCCCTCTTAATTTCTTTTTTGTCTTTGAAGCGAAGTAGGATATTTTCATTATTTCCAAACAATGTGTGGAACAAGCATCACACATTTGTCGAAGAACCCAACGGCTAGTGGATCCATTTTCCACAATCCCTCTTAATTTCTTTTTTGTCTTTGAAGCGAAGTAGGATTTTTTCATTAATTCCAAACAATGTGTGGAACAAGCATCACACATTTGTCGAAGAACCCAACGGCCAGTGGATCCATTTTCCACAATCCCTCTTAATTTCTTTTTGTCTTTGAAGCGAAGTAGGATTTTTTCATTAATTCCAAACAATGTGTGGAACAAGCATCACACATTTGTCGAAGAACCCAACGGCTAGTGGATCCATTTTCCACAATCCCTCTTAATTTCTTTTTTGTCTTTGAAGCGAAGTAGGATTTTTCATTAATTCCAAACAATGTGTGGAACAAGCATCACACATTTGTCGAAGAACCCAACGGCCAGTGGATCCATTTTTCACAATCCCTCTTAATTTCTTTTTTGTCGTTGAAGCGAAGTAGGATATTTTCATTAATTCCAAACAATGTGTGGAACAAACATCACACATTTTTCGAAGAACCCAACGGCTAGTGGATCCATTTTCCACAATCCCTCTTAATTTCTTTTTTGTCGTTGAAGCAAAGTAGGATTTTTTCATTAATTCCAAACAATGTGTGGAACAAACATCACACATTTTTCGAAGAACCCAACGGCCAGTGGATACATTTTCCACAATCCCTCTTAATTTCTTTTTTGTCGTTGAAGCAAAGTAGGATATTTTCATTAATTCCAAACAATGTGTGGAACAAACATCACACATTTTTCGAAGAACCCAACGGCCAGTGGATCCAATTTCCACAATCCCTCTTAATTTCTTTTTTGTCTTTGAAGCGAAGTAGGATATTTTCATTAATTCCAAACAATGTGTGGAACAAACATCACACATTTTTCGCAGAACCCAACGGCCAGGGGATCCATTTTCCACAATCCCTCTTAATTTCTTTTTTGTCGTTCAAGCAAAGTAGGATTTTTTCATTAATTCCAAACAATGTGTGGAACAAACATCAAACATTTTTCGAATAACCCAACGGCCAGTGGATCCAATTTCCACAATCCCTCTTAATTACTTTTTTGTCTTTGAAGCGAAGTAGGATTTTTTCATTAATTCCAAACAATGTGTGGAACAAACATCACACATTTTTCGAAGAACCCAACGGCCAGTGGATCCATTTTCCACAATTCCTCTTAATTTCTTTTTTGTTGTTGAAGCGAAGTAGGAATTTTTCATTAATTCCAAACAATGTGTGGAACAAACATCACACATTTTTCGAAGAACCCAACGGCCAGTGGATACATTTTCCACAATCCCTCTTAATTTCTTTTTTGTCTTTGAAGCGAAGTAGGAATTTTTCATTAATTCCAAACAATGTGTGGAACAAACATCACACATTTTTCGAAGAACCCAACGGCCAGTGGATCCATTTTCCACAATCCCACTTAATTTCTTTTTTGTCTTTGAAGCGAAGTAGGATATTTTCATTAATTCCAAACAATGTGTATAACAAACATCACACATTTGTCGAAGAACCCAACGGCCAGTGGATCCATTTTCCACAATTCCTCTTAATTTCTTTTTTGTCGTTGAAGCGAAGTAGGAATTTTTCATTAATTCCAAACAATGTGTGGAACAAACATCACACATTTTTCGAAGAACCCAACGGCTAGTGGATCCATTTTCCACAATCCCTCTTAATTTCTTTTTTGTCTTTGAAGCGAAGTAGGATTTTTTTCATTAATTCCAAACAATGTGTGGAACAAGTATCACACATTTGTCGAAGAACCCAACGGCCAGTGGATCCATTTTTCACAATCCCTCTTAATTTCTTTTTTGTCGTTGAAGCGAAGTAGGATATTTTCATTAATTCCAAACAATGTGTGGAACAAACATCACACATTTGTCGAAGAACCCAACGGCCAGTGGATCCATTTTCCACAATCCCTCTTAATTACTTTTTTGTCGTTGAAGCGAAGTAGGATTTTTCATTAATTCCAAACAATGTGTGGAACAAACATCACACATTTTTCGAAGAACCCAACGGCTAGTGGATCCATTTTCCACAATCCCTCTTAATTTCTTTTTTGTCTTTGAAGCGAAGTAGGATATTTTCATTAATTCCAAACAATGTGTGGAACAAGCATCACACATTTGTCGAAGAACCCAACGGCCAGTGGATCCATTTTCCACAATCCCTCTTAATTACTTTTTTGTCGTTGAAGCGAAGTAGGATTTTTTCATTAATTCCAAACAATGTGTGGAACAAACATCACACATTTTTCGAAGAACCCAACGGCCAGTGGATCCATTTTTCACAATCCCTCTTAATTTCTTTTTTGTCGTTGAAGCGAAGTAGGATATTTTCATTAATTCCAAACAATGTGTGGAACAAGCATCACACATTTGTCGAAGAACCCAACGGCCAGTGGATCCATTTTCCACAATCCCTCTTAATTACTTTTTTGTCGTTGAAGCGAAGTAGGATTTTTTCATTTTTTCCAAACAATGTGTGGAACAAACATCACACATTTTTCGAAGAACCCAACGGCTAGTGGATCCATTTTCCACAATCCCTCTTAATTCCTTTTTTGTCTTTGAAGCGAAGTAGGATTTTTTCATTAATTCCAAACAATGTGTGGAACAAACATCACACATTTTTCGAAGAACCCAACGGCTAGTGGATCCATTTTCCACAATCCCTCTTAATTTCTTTTTTGTCTTTGAAGCGAAGTAGGATATTTTCATTAATTCCAAACAATGTGTGGAACAAGCATCACACATTTGTCGAAGAACCCAACGGCTAGTGGATCCATTTTCCACAATCCCTCTTAATTTCTTTTTTGTCTTTGAAGCGAAGTAGGATTTTTTCATTAATTCCAAACAATGTGTGGAACAAACATCACACATTTGTCGAAGAACCCAACGGCTAGTGGATCCATTTTCCACAATCCCTCTTAATTTCTTTTTTGTCTTTGAAGCGAAGTAGGATATTTTCATTAATTCCAAACAATGTGTGGAACAAACATCACACATTTTTCGAAGAACCCAACGGCTAGTGGATCCATTTTCCACAATCCCTCTTAATTTCTTTTTTGTCTTTGAAGCGAAGTAGGATTTTTTCATTAATTCCAAACAATGTGTGGAACAAACATCACACATTTTTCGAAGAACCCAACGGCTAGTGGATCCATTTTCCACAATCCCTCTTAATTTCTTTTTTGTCTTTGAAGCGAAGTAGGATTTTTTCATTAATTCCAAACAATGTGTGGAACAAACATCACACATTTTTCGAAGAACCCAACGGCTAGTGGATCCATTTTCCACAATCCCTCTTAATTTCTTTTTTGTCTTTGAAGCGAAGTAGGATTTTTTCATTAATTCCAAACAATGTGTGGAACAAGCATCACACATTTGTCGAAGAACCCAACGGCTAGTGGATCCATTTTCCACAATCCCTCTTAATTTCTTTTTTGTCTTTGAAGCGAAGTAGGATATTTTCATTATTTCCAAACAATGTGTGGAACAAGCATCACACATTTGTCGAAGAACCCAACGGCTAGTGGATCCATTTTCCACAATCCCTCTTAATTTCTTTTTTGTCTTTGAAGCGAAGTAGGATTTTTTCATTAATTCCAAACAATGTGTGGAACAAGCATCACACATTTGTCGAAGAACCCAACGGCCAGTGGATCCATTTTCCACAATCCCTCTTAATTTCTTTTTTGTCTTTGAAGCGAAGTAGGATTTTTTCATTAATTCCAAACAATGTGTGGAACAAGCATCACACATTTGTCGAAGAACCCAACGGCTAGTGGATCCATTTTCCACAATCCCTCTTAATTTCTTTTTTGTCTTTGAAGCGAAGTAGGATTTTTTCATTAATTCCAAACAATGTGTGGAACAAGCATCACACATTTGTCGAAGAACCCAACGGCCAGTGGATCCATTTTTCACAATCCCTCTTAATTTCTTTTTTGTCGTTGAAGCGAAGTAGGATATTTTCATTAATTCCAAACAATGTGTGGAACAAACATCACACATTTTTCGAAGAACCCAACGGCTAGTGGATCCATTTTCCACAATCCCTCTTAATTTCTTTTTTGTCGTTGAAGCAAAGTAGGATTTTTTCATTAATTCCAAACAATGTGTGGAACAAACATCACACATTTTTCGAAGAACCCAACGGCCAGTGGATACATTTTCCACAATCCCTCTTAATTTCTTTTTTGTCGTTGAAGCAAAGTAGGATATTTTCATTAATTCCAAACAATGTGTGGAACAAACATCACACATTTTTCGAAGAACCCAACGGCCAGTGGATCCAATTTCCACAATCCCTCTTAATTTCTTTTTTGTCTTTGAAGCGAAGTAGGATATTTTCATTAATTCCAAACAATGTGTGGAACAAACATCACACATTTTTCGCAGAACCCAACGGCCACGGGATCCATTTTCCACAATCCCTCTTAATTTCTTTTTTGTCGTTCAAGCAAAGTAGGATTTTTTCATTAATTCCAAACAATGTGTGGAACAAACATCAAACATTTTTCGAATAACCCAACGGCCAGTGGATCCATTTTCCACAATCCCTCTTAATTTCTTTTTTGTCTTTGAAGCGAAGTAGGATTTTTTCATTAATTCCAAACAATGTGTGGAACAAACATCACACATTTTTCGAAGAACCCAACGGCCAGTGGATCCATTTTCCACAATTCCTCTTAATTTCTTTTTTGTTGTTGAAGCGAAGTAGGAATTTTTCATTAATTCCAAACAATGTGTGGAACAAACATCACACATTTTTCGAAGAACCCAACGGCCAGTGGATACATTTTCCACAATCCCTCTTAATTTCTTTTTTGTCTTTGAAGCGAAGTAGGAATTTTTCATTAATTCCAAACAATGTGTGGAACAAACATCACACATTTTTCGAAGAACCCAACGGCCAGTGGATCCATTTTCCACAATCCCACTTAATTTCTTTTTTGTCTTTGAAGCGAAGTAGGATATTTTCATTAATTCCAAACAATGTGTGGAACAAACATCACACATTTGTCGAAGAACCCAACGGCCAGTGGATCCATTTTCCACAATCCCTCTTAATTTCTTTTTGTCGTTGAAGCTAAGTAGGATTTTTTCATTAATTCCAAACAATGTGTGGAACAAACATCACACATTTTTCGAAGAACACAACGGCCAGTGGATCCATTTTCCACAATCCCTCTTAATTTCTTTTTTTGTCTTTGAAGCGAAGTAGGATTTTTTCATTAATTCCAAACAATGTGTGGAACAAACATCACTCATTTTTCGAAGAACCCAACGGCCAGTGGATCCATTTTCCACAATCCCACTTAATTTCTTTTTTGTCTTTGAAGCGAAGTAGGATATTTTCATTAATTCCAAACAATGTGTGGAACAAACATCACACATTTTTCGAAGAACCCAACGGCCAGTGGATCCATTTTTCACAATCCCTCTTAATTTCTTTTTTGTCGTTGAAGCGAAGTAGGATTTTTTCATTAATTCCAAACAATGTGTGGAACAAACATCACACATTTTTCGAAGAACCCAACGACCAGTGGATCCATTTTCCACAATCCCTCTTAATTTCTTTTTTGTCTTTGAAGCGAAGTAGGATATTTTCATTAATTCCAAACAATGTGTGGAACAAACATCACACATTTGTCGAAGAACCCAACGGCCAGTGGATCCATTTTCCACAATCCCTCTTAATTTCTTTTTTGTCGTTGAAGCGAAGTAGGATTTTTTCATTAATTCCAAACAATGTGTGGAACAAACATCACACATTTTTCGAAGAACCCAACTGCCAGTGGATCCATTTTCCACAATCCCTCTTAATTTCTTTTTTGTCTTTGAAGCGAAGTAGGATTTTTTCATTAATTCCAAACAATGTGTGGAATAAACATCACACATTTGTCGAAGAACCCAACCGCCAGTGGATCCATTTTCCACAATCCCTCTTAATTTCTTTTTTGTCTTTGAAGCGAAGTAGGATTTTTTCATTTATTCCAAACAATGTGTGGAACAAACGTCACACATTTTTCGCAGAACCCAACGGCCAGTGGATCCATTTTCCACAATCGGGGGCCAATATGAAAATACAAGTTTGTCCGTGTCCCCTCACTCCGGAGTAAGTCGCTCTCCCAACTGAGCTACGCGGACAGAATTTCTTGCTGCAGACCTGTCGTCTTGACAAATATTTTCACCTCTGTAGTGCGTCACAGCACTCTCTCTGAGCGTATCAAGAGAACTCCAAATTCTAACAGAACACCTTCACTTGTGCGCAATTCTTGCACTACGAAATAGGAAGAGAGAAAAAAAGGACTTGTACAACACAGAATCTGCTGCAGCTCGCGCACTTTCGTCAGGAGGAAGAAAAAGAATTCAGATGCCACAGAGGGTGAATTAGTCTCCAAGTCAACAACACAACGTGATGTACCCATGGGATAGTCCATAAAGACTTATTCATTTATCCTAAATTCCTGATGCAGGGACCGTAGTTAGCGAAAGAACGTCGTACCTCTTAGACTATATTCAAAAATATGGTTCAGCCAATGAGAATGGCGCCCCCCCCCCTCCCAAGTAAACTAGAAAACGATCGGATGACGCACGTTAGGTTGCAACATTTAATTTCTCACTTCATTACAGCAATATCTCTGTTTACAATACTTAGTTTATTACAACAGTGTCGTTATACAACCCATATTTAGTGTTAAAATATTTGCTCACAACCGCTGTATACTCAGTCAATAAGTACGGGAGCTGAGCGATAAGCTGCTGTTCAGACACAGAAATAATCTCAAAACGGGAAAAACTTCTCCGCAAAGTTTTGTTTTCCTCCCTCATGGTCAGAATTTCGTCATAAAAATTCTCAGGTTCTACAAGAAGAGGAATCTCTATGAAATTTAACACAATGTGACGTATCCATTGAAACGTCGAACTGCTTTTTCCTTCGTACCGCGCAGGGCTTCACATTTCTTAATTACTTTATGATGGACACAGACAACTCTTTCTCACGAAGAAGTTACAGCTCGTGTTGTGGTTTGGCACATTTCAGTTGATTTCCACAAGTCCTGTGTGTTAATCTTATCCTCCCTTGATCACATGCCATCCACAGTACGTTGGTCACTTTGTATGTAACTTTCTGAATAATTAAAATATAATACATTCTTAATGATTAAAGTAGGGAAATGCTCAGTTATGGCTACGTCTATGCACGGAAATAACTTGTGACGTGCCTACCAGGCAGGACGCACATGAGATAAAGACAGATAGCAGCGAGAGCATACGTCCGCGTAGCTCAGTTGGGAGAGCAACTTATTCCGGAATGAGGGGACCCGGGTTCGATACCCGGCGTGGACAAAAATGACGGAGAAATTTACTTCGTTATAAACTCTTCGTCCTCTTCAGTTCTCTACTGCCGAGAAAGAAAGTAGAGCTTCGTGTCGGGGCGCTGTACACTTTAGACAGACCAAAACTCTTCTGTACAGAATTTCCATCTACAAGAATCTGAGCGCTTCCTTCAAACGTCGGATTCCAAACTTCAAAACCGAAAATTCCGGAATATAAATAGTTTGCTTTACAATCTCTTCATATAAGTTCAAAGGAGCTGTGTAAATTTCTATTTACTTCCACTGAAATCCTTCCATTTTGTACAAATGGAGGGATTTCAGAGTCTGATAGAATGGCAAGAGCTTCACCTTGCCAGGCATTAACAGAAAGTAAGAAAAAATCGCCTACGGAAAATGTTCGATGAACCTCTCATGCACGAAGGCCAAAATTATTCCCATAAATTTCTTAACTAGTATAGGTATACTATTTTAAGTATCTTTGGCTATCAGTTCCTGTTTATTAATTCCCATAAATTTCACCAAAATTATTCCAATAGTGGATGGACATTGCACTTTGTTGCGCTGTGCTGAATACAAAGTACAATGTCCGCCCACTATTTCAATAACAGTTAACACCGCTTTACAACTAAATGTGTGCCCCACGCTCGACACAAACAGATGTTGGCCGCTTAAGTGCAACCGTTGCCGTGCAGTTCGTCCTGGAAAATGAGCAAGTCCCTTCCAATCGCTATGGCATCGTTCCCCGTAAAGAATGCATCTAAATCAGAAAGTCAAAAGGAAAACGCGCAGACATGTTGCATCAATTTCCTCATCAATTCTCCTACGGTACAAAGGTCCCACGCTCAACGGCGGTCGACCTTCATCCGCAAAAACAGCAAACATGCTGTCAGAAGCTGAGACTCACGAAACTGACAGTCTGAAGGTTCACACACAGTTATTAGACAGCAAGTTGAAAACCTGTATGCATATCAATGGTCAATAAAGTTCAACCCAGGTAACCAATTAAATATACTGACCAATTTCTCACATCAATGCTTTTAATTTGAGTATCGTCTTTTATGTTTCTTTACTAGGACATTTCTCTTAAAAGAAAGGGAAAAAGGTTAATTCCAAAAAAGTCGTTAATTCAGTGAAGCTTTTCCCTGTTTATACTCCATATGGAGCTTCAAAGACACTAAACATCTGAATGGCATTTAGAGAACAGGAGTCACCCTCTCGTTTTGAAAGAATGCACGAACGATAACATAGAGACTCCAGTTCTTTGAGAAAGGATAGGAGAGCACTATGCAAATAGCATTAACAGGACTCTCTATTTTAAATGTTTCCACATTTCACGTGACGATTTTATGGAAAACAAAAATTTAAAAAACAAAGAAAAGAAACGAAGTTTTAAGAAGAAAAGATAACCTTTTTTTTATTTTACTATAAAATTTAAGTACTTCTCTTAAAAATAAAAGAAATGCATCATGTTACAGTAGAGACAGATCGACTGGGCTCAAAAACAGAGCGAGAAAAGTTTGGTGTTGAAGTTGTTTTTAGCTCTCTCTCCCCTCGCAAATGAGTAATTTAGTCTTCGTATAAACGTGACGATGTGAAAACAGAAATTTGTCGGTGGTGAGATTCGAACCCTTCGCCTCCTAACTCCGAAGCCCGTTGATTTACTGACTAAACAACACCGATGAAATTTATCGCTTCAGATTTGGTGTCTTGACATGTGCTTCTTTTCTTTTTGAAGGGAAAAAGGAATTTTCATTGATTCCAGACAATTGTAGGAGGAAGGAACATCACACATTTTTTCGAAGAATCCAACGGTCAGTAGATCTACTTTCCACAATCGGGCGCCAATGTGAAAACACAAATTTGCCGGTAGCGAGATTCGAATCTACGCCTCCTCGCTCCAGAACTAGTTTTTCTACCGAGTAAACTACATCGACGAAATTTATCACTGCAAATTTTCTGTCTTGACACGTGTTTCGCCTCTGTGGTATGTCACAAAGAATCGAATTTTCAAATTAGGAAATTTATTAAAGCAAAAAGGAGAAACATAACGTAAAACATTTAACGTTTTCGAATGCGTAAAATTCCAGTTATATAAATGTGTGTGTCTGTGTGTGTGTAGCTTTCGAAACGAATGGTTCCATACTACTTTGAAATGGTTCCGAGTTTCATGTAAAGGAACAGGAGAAATCGGAAAAAGAAATGATTTATATTAATCATTTAAATTAAAATGATTTAATTTAAATAATAAAAATTAATAATGTGCGCAGAAGTTTAAGAAATGAGGAAAACCTACGTTATGAAAAGTTATATTCAATATAGTTACTTTCATAAATTCCATAACATAATTTAGATTGCAAGAAAAAAGAAATGTTTGACTTTGTGTTGACAAACACTGACAAAAACGCAAGAGCATGAACTCCTCCTTATAAGGGCGCATAGATCTCTCTATAGCAATGTTTGTTCGTGTGTGTGACTTTTTAAAGAAAGTGAAAGATCTTGCATAACGCGAAGGTAAAGGACAAAGATTAAATCGAACACCGCATAGTTAGCGATATAATCATTTGAGATAAACATCGCAGCTTGCCGACAACAGCCTTGCATCGCAGAACTTATTAATAATGATTCTCATTTGTGTGCCCATAGGACATCATGGAGAAAAACAATTCGCTTTAATCAGTTCGCTCTGTCCAAAAGGTGCTGAGGTTCTCTTACGTTTTTTGCTGACTGGCACTCAGCGAGGGGTGAAGGAAGGCGATCGCTTCGCCACAGCAGAGTTAGATTCCCAGCCAGTCAGCCGAACGCAAGGGATGACCACACCGCTCTCCAAGCGAAAGAAACAGAAAAAACAGTAGTCGGAGAATCAGTATGGAATAGGCATACTTACCCCAATCGGGGGTACGGGGTGGGGGGAGGGCCCGCTGACAAAACTCCGCCAGGCCAAATCCAACCGAGCCTCTGCCTTGACACTGACCCACCACCCTTACAACGAAACCCATGGAAGCGGTCCAGAAACCATGAGCGCGCAGTCGCAGAGCCTTGCGGAATGCGGTGCTCCAAAGAGAATCGAATCCTGCTGCTGCTGCCTTTTCAACAGAGCTCAAGATCCCACCTCCAACGAAGACGAAGCAGAGCGGACGGATTTGGGACGTGCACAGACACAGAGAAAACACAAATTAATGAAAATCAGGTTAAATCTCTCGACAAGCTTTGTCATGTGCAGAACGAACAGAGCTTCCATTATCAGAAACAAATTTTCTCATTTTACGTTCTTTTCTTATTAAAATTTAAGATCCTTTTCGGAGAAATATAATGAAATCTCAATGGGACGTACATTAAACCTGTTCAGATTGATGCATTTTTTAAAATACCTGTGTAGTTTGCCTATTTATCTAATCTAAAGACATTTGAAAAGTAACGTATCAACGTTATGTGCTATTAAAAAATAGGTAAAAGCTGAACAGATAAAAAGCCATGTCTTCTCTCACCGAGAGTTACTGCGTCAGTTTCTATTTCAGAAGATCTGCTTTCGAATCACGTTGAGGCATAAACCATACATTTGGTTTTAAGTTCATTAACCGGCTTTCAAACAGGGCATTATTTTTAAAATTTACCCGATTTCTCTTTGTAAAGTTAAACTCACAAAGAAAATTTATCGTAAAATATCCAAAAAATGATGATTAAATCATTTTGAAAACTTTTTAATTCTGGTTATAAAGAGCTCAGTACTTTGAAAATGATTTACAAACTTGTTACAGAATTTTTTAATACTTGCTGTCCATCAAATGCAAATTTTTTGGTAATTTGTAGTTTTGTAGAAGTTTTTTTAAAAATTTTAGTAGCTTTCCTTCCCCCCAAATATGCCTCTGATTTCCAGTATGAAACATAATTATTCATATCAAATGTTTATTGTATTGAGATTTAAATACGGGTGTTTATTCCTTCGTGGTTAAACGAACTGTATATTAAATGAAGGATTTTTCAATGAAGAACGACGATAGTTATTTCTGTCATCATTCGCATAGATGAAAAGAAAAAAATGTGCATCAGGAACAAGAATGACAGTATTACATCAAGCTATTAAAATCGCGCCAATCAGGACTAACTGCTGGAGATGACATCCAACTTAACATCTGAATTACCAACTGTGTAGACAGGGGGTGGGATTTGAAATAAAAGGAAGATCGGAGCTAAGACGGAAATGTGAACACAGGGAAATCACGAAAAAGCAATGCATGAGAAAGTAGCCAAAAGTGAGAAAACGTTGTGGGTTGAATAAAGGCAGCTGCCGCCCTGGTGGCGCAGTGGTCTAAGCGATGGCTTCTGCCCATTCGTCCGTGATGGGCCCAGGTTCGAATCCCGGTGAGGTATGGAGGTTGCGTTTGCCTTACGGCACAGGCTCTCTCCCTTCCCTGGAACCAGTGGCCGTAAATAAATTAGGGACGGGCGACTGCTTAAAGCTCATCGAGTTGCTCACGGTGATCGTTAAACCTCCATTCAAAAAAAAAGAACCAAGGCCGTCTAGGAAACACAAGGCCATGACATTAGACAGATGAGAATTCCCTCTTTTAGTTACGTCACGCGGAATCCATGGTTTCCGACTCGTTTCCAGCGTTGTCGTGTGTGACGTCAAACACGACACCGACGTATCAGGCCATGTAACATGAGAGTGACGTCATAAGTGGAGAGAACTCATCTCTCTAATGTCATGCCCGTGTGTTTTCTAGACGGCCTTGGCTGAACACGGCTTACTAAAGGAAAACAAATTACGTAAACAGCGAAGTTTATCTGTTTAATGCCATTACAATCTTCTTTTTTTCATTTTCCTGGTTTAAAGACTACCATGAGTAACTCTAAGTCGTCCGTCCCTAATTTGGCATCCTTCCCTGGAACCAGTGTCCCTAAATTAGGGATGGGCGACTGCTTATAGCCCATTGAGGTACTCACAGTGGGCGTTAAACCTTCAATCGGAAAAAAATTGGGATCATTTGGTATTGAAGTTGTTTTTAACTCTCTCTCTCTCTCTCTCTCTCTCCCTTCACAAATTAGTAACTAAGTCTTCGTATAAAAGTCAAGAAATGAAAACAAAAATTTACCATTGGTGGGATTCGCCTCCTTGCTCCAGAGCCCGTTGGTCTACTGACTAAACTACACCGACGAAATTTATCGCTGCAGATTGGTTTAAGGGAAGGGAGAGAGCGTGGCAAGAAAAACACACAACCCATTTCTCATCTGGGACTCTCTCTCCCGGGATCATCTCTGACGACTAGTCAAAAATCTAAGCCTCTGACTACTCGGCCGCTGAGGGCGGGGGAGGGAGGAGCTGCATCATATTACAATAGTCAAACATCTTCAAGCTATACTAAGGAAAGTTGGAATTCTTTTATGACCTGCACAGGTTTTACATACGATCGTACATTGAGAGCATGTGTAGCATCAGATGTCTTGAAATAATCTAGAAATGAATCAATACAAGTTGCAAATAGTTTTAGCATTTCCATGCTTATGCTTATGATATCATCACTTTTTATTGAGAAAAAAATCTTAAATAATAAATAATGACTAAAACACGCCATTTAATGTAGCTAAAAGTGCTAAAACTAGAAGTGAAAAATGCATTACTCTATGTCCTAAGTGAGACTGAAAAAAAAAACTGTGGTCCTTAGTACTTAGAATTTTGTTTTTAACCGTAAACCGCAATCAATCGGGTTTGTGCTGTATAACGAAGTAAATTTCTCCGTCATTTTTGGTCCACGCCGGGAATCAAACCCGACCCAACCTATTCCGAAAGAAGTTGCTCTACCAACTGAGCTACGCGGACGTTCGTTCTCGCTGCTATCTGCCTTTATGCCGTGTGCGTCCTGCGGGGCAGGTACGTCACATCTCCCCCCTCCCCCGAAAGAGGGCCGGGGCATGGCCCACGGGTCAGCCGTGACCATGAATCGTTGCAGGCATCCATCCGCTGTAGAACGTGCACTTGAGAACTCCCAGTCAATCTGGTGTGTGGATTGCAACGTCACACACATTTATTTTTTCGAAGTGCTGGAGAAGGGGTTCTTTTATTTTTCGTATCTCGCGGTGTGGAAAGAACATCACACCATTGCGAGATCTTTGAAGGCCGGGCCATCCGGAAAGTTCGGGCGCCATTATAACGAAGTAAATTTCTTTGTCATTTTGGGTCCACGCCGGGAATCGAACCCGTGTCCACTTATTCAGGAACAAGTCTCTCTACCAACTGAGCTACGCAGACTTTCGTTCTTGCTGCTATCTGCCTTTATGTCTTGTGCGTCCGGCGGGGCAGGCACGTCACAGCTGATAAGAGAAGCACCAAAATTGTCAACGCGAAATCGTATACAATCGCGGACCGAATCTTTACGGTTTACTCTACTCTATTGTCCCCAAAACAAGGATTCAGTCAGATCAGCGGCAACCGTACCTTGCATTTCAAGTTGAAATTAAGTGGTACGGCAGTCAACACGGTAGAAATCTTAACGTTAAATTCAAACAAACCATATCGGTAACCATAATCGATGCGGAATAATGAGAATGAACTCCATCATTCAGACAAACCATATCGATAACCGTAATCGATTCGGAAGAATGAGAATGAACCCCATCGTTCTTCTACATCGTGGCCTTAATGAAACATGGAATGATCTTGGCTGACCTTTTAACAAAATCCGAAGAACTCTCTCGGTTGCACATCAGGGCAATCAAATGTTATAGAGAATTAAATATATACACAGAACTATTAGCAATCAAGTCTACAAGCACTGGTCTCCAGAGGACGGTGCTGCACTTCTTCGAAATCTCGTTTTCAAAATATTGGAACACCATTTCGACTATCGGGTCATTGCTTTTGCTTTATAAACAAAAAAGAGAAAATAGATTTATTGGTCGTATTCCCGCCAAAACGTGACACTTGAAAAATCTTCTATAGGGGATTCTTAGAGGGCGTAGTCGGCCTGTGATATCTCAAGACTATCTAATCATTCTAGGAATATTTTCTCAGTTAATTCTTGATAGTCCACTTTATGGTGTTGTGGTGATGGTTCGCACTCGATGGCTCGCACTCTGCTTCACCGCCTGATGCGCGCTCATGGTTTTATGTAGAACACATAATGATGAATCCCTCATGGACAGATCGTCCAACAGTCTGTCTGTAGTTGTTATCTATGCAACAGTACGTGAAAAGAAGGGACAAATTGAATTGTTTGAAGTGTTCATCTACAACCGAAAAGCTTTTCCAATATTAAAGCAGAAACGTTTCCAATTATGCGAGGTACACCTATTACATTGCTACTCAGAAGTAATCATTAAATTATGTTTTTGCTGTTGAACACTATCACTTAGTGCTTCGTGACGCCATGAACGGCCACGGCAAATCTCTTGTCTCAAAAGGGTATCTGATCACTACACATGCCCTATCAATCTCAGCGGCAGCAACAGAAGTATATGTTACATCCGTCACTGTCCAAGGATCCACATCAATGGAAAGAAAGCCGCCACTTTCAAAAACCTTTTCCATTTTCGCATTCATTTCACATCATTTCAAAGTACCAGTTTGCACTTTACCTTCTGGGGCGCTCCGCTTTTCCAGAATAGCACCCATGTCAGTTTCTTCTGCTACATCACTGAATACACTAGTGTTTGCGAAAACTGCAGCACTATGAAGGACTACTGGTATTAGCTGGAAATTTACAGGGTATGCACAATGTGTTAGGAAATGCAAATGATTAAAATGTCAGTGAAATGGTTTCGGAGCAGCGCCCTTTGTACTGTCCGGTCTTGTGTATAAACATGTCTTGCAAACGAGATATTGCAGTCATTGAAGAGCCGACATTGAGTCCAAAAGGCGTTTCTAGTGTCTCACTATTATGTCCCGTCGCCAAAGAAGGTCGCATTATGAACACGTGGCGGACTTTGAGCGAGGAAGGATTTGGGGGATGAGAGAAGCTGGATTTCCTTACAACGAAATTGCCACTTTCAGGATTTGAAACGCCAGCATAGGGATCCGAACGTAATGTCAGTGGACAGATGAGGATCGGACGTACAGAAATCCGGGAAGTGGACAGGGAAGTCGGACGACTGCATGGGATGATAGACACCTGTACTGCTGTACTGCATGGCAGTGACCGTCCGCACATCAACATCCACGATGTTAGCACGGCACAGTCACAGGTCAGGCTTTATCCCCCAGTGCAGTTAGATGTCGTCTGCTTAACAGAGGACTGGTCGCTAGCAGCCCATTGCTGTGCATGCCTTTGACCCTCAACCACAGACGCCTCAGGCTGCAATGGGGTCTCGAACACAGACACTGGCACGCTGATTGACAAGAGGTCATGTTTTTTGACGAGTCACATTCAACTTGATGCACCATGATGGCATTATACCTCTTCGCATGCATCGTGGTGAAAGGCACCTTGCAGCGTCGTACCGACCCAACGCCAAGCGTCATGGTTTGGGGTGACATTGGGCTCAGTCCGCGATCTGGCCTGATACTGATTCAGGGAACCCTTAACATCCAGAGAAACATCAAGGATGTTTTAGATGCAGAGGTGGCCTTTCTTTAGAGTTGTCCTGGTGCCATATTCCAGCAGAGCAATGCTCGGCCACATGTCACCCGGAATGTCCAAGACGTCTTCCATGCATGGCAGATATAATTGCTTCCCTGGCCTGCAGGTTCGCCGGATATGTCTCCGATCGAACATGTCTGAGACATGTCAGCTAAGCGATTGTCCCGTCAAGCGCCTCCCCGCCAGACCACAAATGAACTCTAGTGTTGCATAGAAGCAGTCTGGCAGGTTCTTTTTTTATTGGAGGTTTAACGACCACCGTGAGCAACTCAATGGGCTATAAGCAGTCGCCCGTCCCTAATTTAGGGTCACTGGTTCCAGGGAAGGGAGAGAGCTAGTGCCGTAAGACAAACACAACACCCATGCCTGACCGGGATTCGAACCCGGACCCCTTACGGACGAATGATCAGAGGCCAACGCCTTAGACCACTGCGCCACCGGGCGGCCCTGGCAGGTTCACCAAGGACGATATCAAAAACCTCTTTCATTCAGTGTTACGCCGTGTAGATGCTGTTTTTGTTACTTGAGGTGGCTTCACACGATACTGAGTTTTGAAGCGGAAAACCCTTGTGTAGCTCTACAAATATAATCAGTTATCTCCTGTAAAATGAGAAATGTGAGATATGAATTTAATTTTGATAACGCGGTTCTTTCTTGATGTTGCAATTTTCACAAACAGTAGTGTACGAAGATTACGTGTAGTCCCATTTTCCCTATGGCATTGCATCTCCACTAATCCAGGGCTAATAGTGTCCATCTAAATACCATTCAATTATTCAGATGAGGAGAACTGGTTTACGATCAGTACACTAGAGATTTGTTGGGTTACTCACGCAGTAATAGGGAACGTAAACACGATTTTAAGGATTCATTCTGAGTTGCCAAATGGATACTAGGGAAAGTAAATCAGATAAGTTAAAACATAAAATATGCGTCATTTTTGGGGAAGGGATTCAGAGTATCCATGTTCTTATTGATGCCTTCTGTTAAAATTACTAGAGTGAGATTTCTTCTGGGTGCATCTTTTTGTGGAGTCACCTTCGACCTCTGAGTGCTACTGCTTCACCTCGATCTCTTCGTTGGTGAAGTCGCGGCCACTTCTGTTCAATGTCATCTTCAGCTTCATTCAATACAGATTGAGTGGTAAATCATTTTGACGATCTGTTTCGCTTCCTTCAAATTCCCTGGAGATAAAGATAACTCATTACGATCTATATAATATTTTTTCCCGTCAGAATCTGCTCAGACAATTGCTGGTTACTTTTCCCTATGATGCAATAATTTTTATTCCTTTCAAAATGTCAAAGGACATTCACTAAGCACCTAACTGACTGTTGATACTTGTCATACATTTCTTGAACTACGCAGTTCTTTGCAGATATATCATAGATTTCAGAGCTTATTGTTTAACGCGACGTTCTTCATTGGATAAGTAAGTAAAGTTGTGTTCGATGGAAGGAAAACCACTTCTACAGGTATTTTATTCCGTACAGAGATTGATTGTCTCGCTGGCCAGGAAAGTTTTCGAGAACCGATTGTAATTTCTTTTATTCGTATTGCATGCCATTCACTATGCCAAAGACTGCGAACATTCTCCGCTTTAAACGCACTCAGTTTTCCCACTAATTGGTGTATATGTGTAAACTGGTTTTTGCTTTCTATGATACAAAAAATTTGATTCAAAAATTATTTCTCCATCGCGCAGCTTCTGTTATGAAGAATATGTTGCGCATATCTTCTACTGTTTTTATAATGCACAATTCTGAATCTAGGGGCATCACTGTATATATTTTTTCTCAAGAGTATATTCCATTTTAAGAATCTTTTGGAAAACATCATTTTCGTCGGTTATCTTTGATTGTGAAGAACGTTTTAAGACAACTTTCTTCTTGAAAAAAGTACCGTTTTGTCTCTAGGGGAAACAAAGCCGTATTACGTTTTTTCTTCGATATTTCTGCTTCTAATGGTTCAATTTGAAAATGTCTTTTACATTCGGATTTCATGAAATTTCTGCTTCCAATGGTTCAATTTGAAAATGTCCTTTGCATTCCGATATCTTTCGCTGTCCGAAATTTCTGCTTCTAATGGTTCAATTTGAAAATGTCTTTTACATTCGGATTTCATGAAATTTCTGCTTCCAATGGTTCAGTTTGAAAATGTCCTTTGCATTCCGATATCTTTCGCTGTCCGAAATTTCTGCTTCTAATGGTTCAATTTGAAAATGTCTTTTACATTCGGATTTCATGAAATTTCTGCTTCCAATGGTTCAATTTGAAAATGTCCTTTGCATTCCGATATCTTTCGCTGTCCGAAATTTCTGCTTCTAATGGTTCAATTTGAAAATGTCTTTTACATTCGGATTTCATGAAATTTCTGCTTCCAATGGTTCAATTTGAAAATGTCCTTTGCATTCCGATATCTTTCGCTGTCCGAAATTTCTGCTTCTAATGGTTCAATTTGAAAATGTCTTTTACATTCGGATTTCATGAAATTTCTGCTTCCAATGGTTCAATTTGAAAATGTCCTTTGCATTCCGATATCTTTCGCTGTCCGAAATTTCTGCTTCTAATGGTTCAATTTGAACATGCCCTTTGCCGCCCCGGTGGCGCAGTGGTCTAAGCGATGGCTTCTGATCATTCGTACGAAAGGGTTCTGGGTTCGAATCTCGGTGAGGCATGGATGTTGTGTTTGTCTTACGGCACTGGCTCTCTCCCTTCTCTGGAAGCAGTGGCCCTAAATTAGGGAAGGGCGACTGATTATAGCCCATTGCGTTGCTCACGGTTTTCGTTAAACCTCCAATAAAAGTCCTTTACATTCGAATATCTTCCGTTGAACGAAATTTCTGCTTCTAATCGTTCAATTTGAAAATATCATTTACATTCGGACATTTTCTGCTGTGCGAAATTTCTGCTGCTAATGGTTCGATATGAAAATGCCCTTTACATTAGGATATCTTCCGCTGTGCGAAATCTCTGCTTCTAATGGTTTAACTTGAAAATATATTTTGCATTCATTCACATATCTTCCGCTGTACGAAATTTTTGAGGATGATATGTAGTTCTTTGTAATGTATATTTCTATTGCAAGTAGGCGAAAGCAAAAATTTCAAATTACAAGCTTTTTATCTATTCTATAAATCCGGTTGAAATAATTCGTGTTTTGCATCTGGTTTCATTCACTATGAAAAACACCGTGCAGTTGTGAACTTTAAATGATGCACAGCTTTACCGCCAGGTTACATAAATGTATTTTTGTGGCTTTTTTTTTCTTTTCTTAAAATGCGCTTTGAGAAATTATTTTTTATTCCGGGAACAGTTCAAAAGACTTATTACACTAGAAATTGAATCTTATTACACCAGAAATTGCGGTGTCATCTTTCTTCGTCTGCAGTGCGCGTTTTATCTTATCGTTTACATTTTCTTTCTTGCGTGCTGTTTTGATTTTTTAAAACATATCTACATTTCTTTAACAATTTATGAAAGATGTTTATTGTCGTTTCTCATTGATATACTTCTATAGCTGTTTTCAAATTTACTGATTAAATTAGTTCCTCGAAAAATTTTTGCTTTGACTCTATTGTTGTCGTTTAATGTTGTTATGATTCATATACACTTGTCACAAAATGTTAGGGATACACTAACGTTTTGCTTATTTAGTTCTGTTGCTTGAAGTCTTCTAACTTGTATATACACTGAAAAGCAATTGAATAAGAGACAGCTGGCGTTATGCAAATATGGCACTGTGGGCGGCCCTGTAAACGGAAACGACATGACGTATGCAGTGATCCGACAATATAAGGAGTGATGCGACGGGAATCAGTAAGAGTCGGACGCAGTATGGGTAAGACGAAGGATCTAAGCGCATTTGATCGTGGGAAAATTTTCGGGGCCGGACGAATGGGTCACTCCCTCTCAGAAGTCGTGCAGGCACTGGGAATTTCACGAGCCACGGTGTCACTGGTGCACCGTGAGTACATCGAATCCGGCAAAACCATCCCTGCAAGGGCCAACTGCTGTGGACAACAGCGTGTAGATGAGCGGGGTCATCGTCGGCTAGCTCGCATTGCAACAGCGGATAGACGGGCCACACTGCAAGAAATCTCTCGGCAATTAAACGCTGGTGCACAAAAACGTGTAAGCAGCCACACCATCCATAACCATCTCCTCGCTATGGGGTACAGAAGCCATCGTTCCACGAGGGTACCGTTGCTAACCGCACATCACAGGGTGCAAAGATTAGCATGGGCGCGGGAACATCGCCACTGGACCCTAGACATGTGGGGAATTGTTGCCTGGACCAATGAGTCGAGATTCACGTTGGTACATGCGGATGGCCGGATACGAGTACGCCACAAACGACATGAAGCGATGGATCCTTCTTGCCAGCAGGGTACTCTTCAAGCTGGTGAGGGTGGCATTCTCGTCTGGGGACTGTTTACGTGGACTGAAATGGGACCCCTGGTACGTATGACATCGTCCTTCACAGGTCAATGTTACCGGGATATCCTGCACGACCATTTGCTTCCGTTTGTGCGTCTTCAACATCCCACTTGGGACCTCATCCTGCAACAAGACAATGCACCGTGCCATCGCTCCCGAATTGTATCCGAATGGTTGGATGAACACTGCACCGACGTGACCTCGCTTCCTTGGCCAGCTAGGTCATCTGACCTCAATCCATTGAGCACATCTGGAATGCCATCGAGAGAGATGTTTGAGGCTCTGACCCCCCCTCCATCATATCTTCGTGAACTGTGGGAGCTTGTTCAGGGGTCGTGGATCCGTATGGCTTCCCAACGCTTCCGGTGTCTTGTCGAGTCCATGCCGAGACGAATCGCCGCCGTCATCAGGACGAAAGATGGTGCTACACGTTACTAGACAGGTATCTCTAATTCAATTGTTCTTCAGTGTAGATCATACCGCATCATCTTGGCCATTGTGGAAATTTAAGCAGTTGCACTGTGCATTCGCTGGTATTATGCAGACGTTCCGTTGGGCACGTGTCAAACTTGCCAAGGAGTTCACTCATCTCTCATTTCTACTCAACTGTAGAGATTTGGATGTAACTCCGAAACATCTCCTCATTAACACGGTGACGCATTCATATTGTGATGAGGCTATCCTCCGGAATGCTGAAAGAAAGCGACTGGCGCAAGCCATCAGGAGTAAACGGGTCTCATCGATTATTTAAACTGTAAGTGCTACTTGACTTTCTCTATGATAACCCTAAAGCATCATACAGTATTAGTGGACCGTGAACTCATCATCACTAATGCTATTGCTGAGCATGAGGTAAAACCTCTTATCCAAAGGCACATAGGAAAATTGCGAACTCTTGTTGACTATGAAGTTAGCCGCAGACCCCATGATGAAAGCTGTTCAAACCATGCAATGAGAAGGGCACCGTCTTCTGTAGTTAATCTTAGTGACTATGTGCTGAACCCAATCCAGGAGCGTGACTTTTGACGTGGTTTTAAGTTTGCCTAACCATATTGTGGCAAGCGGGTCGAAACCATTATTCCGCAAGTTGAATCGGTTATCTCCGCCTTGCTTGATGGTGATCGTAGTTTTGCCAGGATAAAAATTGCTAGATATCTTGCCAACCAAAATCTCCATGTTGTGCAAACAAATAACTTTAATGATGAAAAGCAGCAATTATCTCAACTGGTTAAAGACTCTAATATTTATATTTTATCTGCAGATGAATCCTCACAGATTGTTATTTTAAACACCTCTTCCTATTCTCAAAAAATGCAAGATGTCATTGGCACAGTCCCACATAAAGTAATAGGTAATGATCCCTCTAAGGCAACAGTTGCAGCCCTAGGTAGGCTGAAAAAGGCTCACCTATTCCCTGATAGTTTCACTCATGCATTCCCCCTTTCACCTTCCTACCGTGTCCCTGATATGCTCGGCCGTATTAAGTTACATAAAGAGGGATACGCACTTCGCCCTTTAGTTTCTGGCTACGTGAGCCCTACCAGACCACTTGAAAAAGCCCTGGTAAAATATCTTGCTAAATTTATAGTGGATTCACCTTACTCAGTTACGAGTTCCACGAGGGCTTTAGAAAGGATTAGAGTGCTTCAGCCGCACAACGTTCCTTTCATTTTGGCTTCCCTTGATGTAGTAGCTTTGTACCCTAATGTACCTGTTGATGCTACCCATCAAATTATTGAGGCCTTCCTTGCTGACACCAATACCCCATGTTCTGAAAGCACAGCAATTCTTAATGCGTTACGTTTTGTTAAACACCGATCGTATTTTAATTTTCAGAATTGCATTTATCAACAGTTAGAGGGCTCACCAATGGGTTCCCCATTATCCGCAGTGTTAGCAGAAATTCTGCTTCAATATATTGAGAACGAAGTTCTCAATGAATTTCGACTCACCCCTAGTTTATACATTAGATACGTTGACGACATCTCGGTGATATGGCCTCACACCCAAGAGAAATTAAATATTTTTGCCAACGTATTATCTTCGGTCTTTCCAACTATCAGGCTCACGGTGGAACAGGAGACCGATTTTAAATTGCCTTTTTTAGATCTCTGTGTACACAGAAACCTTTATTCCAACCCCTTAAGTTTTTCTGTTTACCGAAAACCTACAGCCTTAAGTTCGATTATACCATTTAATTCCTTGCACCCCTTTCAGTTCAAAACCTCAGCAATTAATTTCTTTTTTCGCCGTGCATTTACACATACCACCACAAAGTCCTTCTTTGACCAGAAGATCAGATATATCTATAATTTGGCCAGTTGCTTTGGTTATCCCACCCATTTAGTCAAACGTATTTTTTCACGTGTCAGGGCGAGCCGTACCACCACCCTTACAAGAAATGACACAAGGGACAACTGGAAATTTGTAGGCTGAATTGAATACATATCATACATCTGTAATGTACTATCTCGCTAATGTTTTAAACATAATCTTAGAATTTGTGTGAGTACTAAATGTATGTCAACGTACGTTAGAAAAGACCGATGCAAAGCCGACATGCTGCAAAAATGGGAAGTGTACAATATTCCTATGCTAGATCCACGATCAGGTGAAACCATCAGTAACTACGTAGGATCTGCAAAACCACAAGTCGGCTTGCGATTACAGGAGCATAAATGCAGTTTAAAGGCAACCCTACACAGCACAGCCCTGGCTAGGAATGTTATTCCTGGTGATATGTACCCAGACTGGGAAAATACCAAACTACTAGCAACCTCCGCCTCTACCCACTTACTATTATGCTTGGAGAGCGTATACAACACAGCTTTTGGAGACCAATGCTGCAATGATTACACCCCTGCTGAGTTATCTGGAGATTGGGAACAACTTATTCATGTATTACGAGACGGATTGTTGTATCGAGTAGTAAGACATGTTTTAATTCTAATGTAATCTCGTACTCATAAATTATCCTCATCATGATTTGCATACAAATTTCACAACAGCCACCTCATGTCACGTGACCAAGTAGCAGGGTACTCGTGTTGCACAAGTGTATATATATGATATTGAGATGGCGTTTGTTTCAGTACTTCTGAAGATGAAGTGAGTGTCCCTTCGAAAGTACTAATGCACGTTTTAACCTATATATAGTATTTCATCTTTTAAAATAAATCATGCTAAGACGGTATTCCATTGCGACCTATTTAGTTCGTTAGGGATATTGTATGAAATGAATTACGTTTATAACTGACCCAAATAACATGCATTCAAATAACATCGGTGAGGCTACGTAACACAAACGATAGTGCGCGTTTACAAAAACAATTTATCGTGCAACTTCCGCACACAAGAAAGTAGCACTGCAATATAGGCAAAATGGTAAATTCGGAGAATGTCCATTCCTCTGGATTTCAGTACCCGCTAACACCACCTACGTGTCGAAGAACGTCTTCACACCTACGAGGCATACTTGCAATGACATTATTGTTGAGTGTCTGGGAACGTTAGTCTCATATTACAGGCAACACGTTACGGAGAATTGCCAGTGTTCTGGGGTATGAAACGTGGCTATCTAGAGGTCGTTGTACAGCGTGCCAAATGTTTTCAATAAGGTTAAGGTCAGGAGACTTCGGAGGTATCTGTAACGATTCAATCCCATGATTTTCCTTCTCCTGAAGCACGCTCCAGGCACTGTGATTAGTTGCATTGCCCTCGAGGAAACGGAATGGAAGTCCAATAGCAGCATGAAACTGTGTTACAATAGGCACAATGATCTCGTTCCGGTACACTGAGGCATTCATGTTACCTTAACAAACATACAAGGAAGTACGGCCACTAAAACAAACTCCTGCCCAGACCAGAACTGACTGCCGCTGGTAAGGGCGGACGGACTGCATAAGTGCACATAGTGTAGTTGCATTCGTGTGCTGGGTCTCCTCCACACGTGTCCTCGTCGAGTATTAGGATAAAGAGTGAAACTGGATTCGTCTGTGAAATGTGCATGGTGCTACTCTGTATTCCATGACATGCAATGTTGGACCCAGGTACATTTTGACGACGGTGAGCTCATGCTAATATTACATCTCAGCGGCCTCCTTGCTCTGAGTCCGTAGTCGTAGAGACCGTTTTTTACTGTTTGAGTACATACTGTGACACCAGAAGCAGCTCGAAGTGATTCCCGTAGTTGGCTACTGATGATACTAGACCTCTTCCGAGCACTTACTGTAAGGTAGCGATCTTGACTCTTGATGGTTATCCTCGGTTGATCACTCCTGTATTGATCTGCAACATTCCATGCCGTAGAAATCATGTGTAGCCGGCATACTACACTTTGCAAAACTCTTAAAGTAGAAGTCACAATGATCTGCCCTACAACTGCATGTAACATGACAGCATCCCTATTTCTGTTGTTAATGCTGAAATGTTTTCTGGACGTGATTTCAGGTTAGTCCCACACTGAAGGCATCAAACTTCTAGACCAAGCGGTGAAACGACCCGGTTTCCACTTCTCGCAGGGTACTTTTATGGGAGCTCGCACGTCACGTGTAGTGTTGTCATTATGCTGATTTACATGAGACGTAGCTATCCCACGCTGATATAACCGATCTGCAGTATTCGCTAAATTTCTGTAACTCCACGTTTTCCCTTCGAAACCACAATATCTCGAACTTTTTGTGACCAGTGTATATACAGATACAGAAATCGAACTATAAATTTGTAAATATTGTTTGAAGTACATGAGCAAAAACGTGAAAACAATTACTACATAAACATTTTACGGTAAATTTCAAACGATCGCTAAGCAAATGATGACAAAATAAAGATCCGCGTGCGATACAGAACAAAAAAAAACAGCACAGCATAAATTTTAAAATATTGAGATAAATAACAGATATAGTAAAATGAGATTCAATCCATGATGTAATGTTTTGATAAATGTTGTCTGTAGTGACGCCAAGTAATAGTTTTAATTTTCAATATATTTTTGCTATTATAAGCCTCTTAATTTATCTCTCTTTAATATTCTTTAATGCCCTTGTGATTGATTATGAACTTTCGTAAACCATGGTAAGATGGTTCAGTTTTGCTTTCTTTTCCGTTCCTGTTAAATGAAGACTTCATAGTTTAAAACATCTTGTACAATAACACATGATAGAATAGGAACTTTTAATAATGAATGTAGATGTCGAAGAAAGCCGCGAAAAGAGTCCACAAATCCATATAAATTTTTCCCACTCAAGCATGTCAACCATCTAAACACTTTGAGTCATCAAAATTCCAGAGTTTCATTTTACACGATTTTTTATGATCCATCCAACATGTCAGTCTCGTAAAAAGGGACGTCATGTCATCCAGCTTAATCCTGGCGCTGGCATTCTCTCTCTCTCTCTCTCTCTCTCTCTCTCTCACACACACGATAACCTGCGATGAAAATGTTATGACTCCGATGTGGGGGCAGAAAGGCAAAGCCGAGGTTTAGGAAGCTTCAGTGCTAATGATGTGCGTGCATTTATTCCAATCTGGCCTTCGGTCATCTTTCATTTTCCTCTCCCAAAGAGCAGTATAAACTTATGCCGTCGTCATCCGCTGATCGTTGGCAAATACATTTCCACGCAGAATGCACCAAAAGCACAAATGGGGGGAAAAGAGATGGTATGGCCGACATTGTTTCATACTGCTCTCCGCTGACAAAAAAAGAAAAATGAAACATGGATTTTTCAACAGTTTCAGTATTTTTCCCGTCTTTGCCATAGGGGAAGAATCTGAAATTTATCGGAAAGTATTCATTCTGTACAAGAACCTTGACACACCAGAGTCGGAAACGGGTCAAAAATTTTGGACCCGGACCTAATCTGCTTTGAACTATAAATTCGAATATATCATCATCATCATCATCATCATTGTCAATAATAGTCAATCCACGGTTGGATGAAGGTCTCCCCAAGTGTCTTCAACAACGGACTGTCTTGGGTCAGTCTCTTCCATCCACCCATCTCCCATGTGGTCTTCTTCTGTGTCTTTTCCTGACGCTTAGAATCCAGTCTACAATTTTTCCTATGTTTATCAGTGGTCCATTCTCCTGGCAATATGTCCAGCCCATTGCTCGTTCTTGACAGACGTTGTTGTGTTTGTGGCTGCTACATTTTATGCATTGTAATGTAATATACCTCGTCCCGCACTCACGTGTTGCGTGCCCTGCCTGTTTAAAGGTAATGTGTACGTTTTGAGCTACTTTTCTGGCGATATCATCCTAACATTCGTTCATATTCCTCCATTTTCATATCGTTAGCTCGTTTCTTTACGTTTGGAAGCTGCCAAGATGGCGGCTTCCGGTCTATCCTCATCATCTCTGGGCGTGGCAGATGCACGTCACGTCGCAATTCCCACGTCCATGGAAATTGACGTACTCTCGTCCTCAGTTGTATCTGCTAAGGTGCCTTCCCATCTTCCTGGTACTCCTGCTCCGGTGCCTTCACTGGACTTGGTTGGGCCATCTTCCTGGTACTCCTGCTCCGGTGCCTTCACTGGACTTGGTTGGCAACTACTGCCTTGCTTTTTGCCTGCGCTCCTCTTCCCTTACTGCCTTTTGTTCCAGCTGGCTCAGCACAGACTTCTCTTCCGATGATATCATTTGCCTCGAGGCGCTGCTTCTACCACAGCTTCTTCTCATCCTGATAGTCTCCTGCAGTAAACATCTATTATTCAAGTATCCAACCACAAGGTAGAGGTAACGATTTATGAAAATTCGCAGATTGGCCTGAGTTCCACTATCTCGTGGACAGTGGCTTGCTCTTTCATGCCTTACCGAATACTCCTTTGCCACGCTACATGGAGGCCCTCACAAGTCATGTGTTGTTCGCATCTATTGCAGGAATTTCTCGTACCCCTCGGGGTATCTCAGTGCAGTTCCAGCGCAAGGAGAATGCTGACTTTTTTCCTACACACGGACTTTCGATTGGAACAAATCACTTCATCCTTTCGCCTCTTTCCAAGCGTCGGGATAACATCACGTTCTATCTTGTTCCACAGAAAGTGCCTGATACTGCGTTTCCTTTCCTTGTCAATCACGTATGTAAAATTGTTGGCAAGGTCCGTCGCCTTTCTGACGCTCCACGTGGAACTCGATTTACACATGCTAGAGGACCTTGCCGTCAGTTGTTGGTCGTCTTTCCCACTGAGAACGCCTTGGCGGATTGTTCTTCAGAAGCTACTGTTGAAATAGGCTCACACACGTACAGTTTCAAGGTCTTCACCACCCACTATTGTACTCACTGTCTTACACAGGATCACACCACTGCCTCCTGTGTGTGTCTTTCTTCCAGCTCGAATCCTAAATACCGATCACATTGGTTCTTCTTCCATCCTCTCTTCCAGTGTTTTGCCTGACGTGACCTCTCTTTCTCTCCGTCAGACGCACTTGCCAGTTAAGGACAATGATTCCTTTCCTCCTCTTCCGCACCGTACGATAGTTCGTCCTCCTTCTGGGTTAGCAGAGATTTCTTCCACTACTGATGTGTCTCCGGTGGAGTTTTCCGACTCGAATGTGTCGAGTTGTGCTTCGGCACTCCGGCCGACTGGCTCTCCTCCTTGTCTCTCGCATATCGAATCTCCAAGTACGACCATGTCTGCTGTTCCCTTCGCTGCCACACCTTCCTGCTGCCTCGGCTGATGTCCCAGTGTTCATCGATGCTGATCGGGTACATACTGATTCCTCGGCGTAACTTGTGTTCTCGTCTCCCGTTTCGGGTGTTCTTCCAGATCCGCCAATGGATTCATCCGCCTCAACTTCGTCTTCGAAACGGACTGGAACTTCCAAAGGCTCTGTGAAACAGAAAAAGGTGAAACATCTTTCTGTTACTCCTTCTGTGGCCTCATTTAGTGTTCCCGATGTTTCCTGTTCAGATGTTTCTCAGCCTGATGACTCTTCGAACAGTATGATTTTCCGTTCTGGTCCTGTCAGTTCTCAGATGATGAAGTTATACAGGCCATTGACACTTTCCCCCTATTTCCTGGACCACTTTAGAGACAGCAACTCTTACGCCTCTTCCAATCTGCTCGTACGATTGTCTGTACTGAAGAATTTCTCCACTCACCTGATCTTGATCTGTGTGCAGTGGTGATGCAATTTGAAGCTTATGTGTCATTTTTCAAATATCTGGGTGTCACAGATCCTAGGTACCAGATTTTCATGAGACGATACACTCGCCGTCTCTCATCCTTGAAAGACCTCGCTGAGAAACAGTTTTGTGATACCTTACCGATGGACTAGCGGTACTTCCTAACCCAACACTTTTCGTTCTCTCCGGCAACGTTTTCTACCTTGTAGTCGCCTGGAAATTTCTGGTTTCGAGTTTCTTCATTTACTGTTTCGCTAATTGTGTGCTGTTCCCTTCCTGTTATCACTCTCGCATTGCAATGTTGTTTTCTGATTTTGTTATTGTGCCTTGTGTTCTTCTTTTGCTCTCATTGTATGTCCTTGCTGTACAAGTGTTTGCCTCCGGCGCGGTTTTTATTAGTGCTCCTATTGTTAACTTTGCTCTCATAATGTAGCTGGTATACTTCTGTACTGTGCCATGCACTGTGACCGTCGTTATGTTCCACTCGTTTGGTGTTTTCTCATATCCTTGTACATATGCTCATAGTGTTGCACTTGTGTTTGTTCGTGTCGAATGATATGCCGTTATGCTATTCCGTATTTGTGCGCATCGTATTTTTACTATATCTTCAAATTGATGTTTTTTCGGCATTGCCTCACACTGTCGGTTCCCTGATTCTATGATCCGACCCTTTATTTGTTTATCTTTCACACTGAGCTGTTCTCTAGCGTTGGTTTTATCCAACTGATTCCGCCTCTGTTGATACTGGTGTCACTGCGACGTGATAATGTGCTCTTTATGTTTGCTCTCCAGTTTGTGTTGCATTATGGATATACCTGTATTTTCCTCCTTATATTTTCTGTGCTGCAGTATTCAGCGACATCTCCTATGTTTGTAATGCCATTATAGCAATAAACTGGGTATCGCTTTGGTACCCATAGTTACCAAAACCGAAAACCATTGCCATTCAAACATTTTACTCTGATTGTTATATCTTCCGCCCTTGTCATTTTCCTTATCCACGAGTTTTTCTTCTTATCTTTTCGGGTTACACCAAGCATACATCTCTCCAAGCTTCTTTCAGTTGTCTCTAGCCTGTGTATGTCCATTTTTAGTTAAGGTCCACGTCTCTGCTCCGTACGTAAGCACTGGAAGGATGCATTGATTAAACACTTTTCTTTTAAGACATAATGGCTTATTGTTCTTAAACATTGTACTGTTTCTTCCAGAAGCTCTCCAACTAAGTTTTTTTACGCCAATTAATTTCTTCATCAATGAGATTCTCGCTTGACATCTGCTGTCCAAGGTAAATCTAGGAATTGGTTATCTCCAGCTTTCCCCCATCAATCGATAAATCTTCATGCCTTGTAAAAGATTGTACTTCAGTTTTGTCTTCTGAAAATTCATTCCTAATCCCATTTCTCTTGCCTTCTCAGCAGGTTCCTGGATCATATTCTGCAGCTCTGAAGTATTATTTCAAAGACCTCTGAAGGGTTCTTTGAAATATTTTTTTCTTTTCAAAAATAAAACGGAAATAAAACCGGGTCGAAATCGGATCGAGTTTGACTCGCAAGAAATTGTCGACCCTGTGACCCGTTCACCCGCTGACCCGTTTCCATCTCTGTGATAGACTAAAGAAATTCCAAGTTTGTCGCTCTAATTATGAGCGAGAGGTAGCAGGATCCGAAAATAATTCTAATTGTCAACATGTTCAAGAATGAAGTTAGCCAAATCACGGTTTCTTTCAACAATAAGCTATTATCGTTTGAAACGTTGTTAATGCAAACGCATGGAGGAAAACCTTTTAATGCGCAAATTAGGTTGTGCGGGGATTCCTACAACAGCGGCCGCTTATTATGGGGCAGGAAACAAAGGGAAAACTGATATAAGGTTGTGGAGCACTCATAGGTAGGAAACTAAAGTACAAAAATGGCGGCTGAAAGAAGAGGCCAGCTTTTAAAAACAGACTTCTGCAAAATACATAAGAAGTTAGGTGCAAAAGTATGGTTCAGGGAGATTTCTAAAGGGCTGAAATTGGCACGAGAAGGTTTATCCGACTGATTTTGGGAAAGACCGGGTGAGATAAAGAAACCAGGGAATAGAATACGGAAATACAACAGAAAGTGGAAGAAAGAAGAACATAATAGAATATACAGTAGACTGAGTCACAACATGAAGAGGACAGAATCTGCATAACGCACAGGAAGGCAGAAAGAAAGGTATATGAAGTAAAAAGGGCGCAATATCTTACGGTATTCTAAGAACTAGATACAAAAGAGGGACAAAACAGATTAAGCAATAAGGAAAAAAATTAATCAGCAAAACACACCCATACTGAATACAGGAAAATAAGCACGGCATGGTGTTGACAATATTATCGAAAAATTATGTAAAGCTAGAAACTAATGAAAACTAGAAAATGCTTTTTATGAGTTGTAACACACTCTTTGAAAAAAAAAAAAAAAGAAAAGGAGAAAAAAAGAAAAACGAAGTACCCAGAGAAAATCGTTCGATCCTGATGAATCTCTCATGCTAGTACCTCAGGGCCGGATATGCAAATGATCAAAAAATAACGACCAATGACTAAATAATGGTCCGCCACAGCACATGGGAACCGTGCAAAAACGAGGGTATATCAAGAGCAAAGAACACACGCAAGGACAATTGTGACAGCAGATTGTGGTTACATTAACCTCAACGGACTGTGGGAATGCCTTGACGCCAGATCCGTACACAATACGAGCAGTTCAGCACGTTTGCGAGAAAACGTATAATTGGGCTGAGGGAGGCCGGTTGGTCCAGTCGCCGTATCGCCAGGCATTGGGATGGGAGCGATGGGGCAATCGGATGATGTTGGCGCCAATGGGTCGAGGAGGGCACAACCCAGCGGCACACAGAGAGTGGACGGCCGAGAGCAACGACAGAATGCGAGGATCGAGCGATTGTGAGAGCCTCACGAACAGAACTGAATTCGTCGTCCTCAACCATCCGTGGTCATGGTGTGTCGTCTACAGGTTTGAAAGTGGTCATCCGGACCGTTGCCAGACGACTTGTGGCACGACGACTACATTAGAGGAGACCACTCAGCCACCTACCACTGAACAGCTAGCTTCGCCAGCACCGGTTGCAATGGTGTGGGGCCCTATCAAAGTGGGATAATGTCCAGTGGCGTTGTGTCGTTTTCAGTGATGAGTTACGGTTTGCAATTGGCGCGAATGACGAGCGCATACGTGTCTGGAAACGAGACGGCCAGAGCACTGATCCTGCCTTTACCTTGGAACGGCACAACTCTCGCTCAACGGGAGTGACTGTCTGGGAAGCATTTCCTGCGATAGCTGGACATCCTGGTAGTCTTCTGTACCACCCTCACGGCTCAACCGTAGGTCGATGACATTCTAAGACCTGTTGTGTTGCCATTCCTGTCACGGTATCACCGAACAATTTTTCAACGGAATAATGCCAGGCCACACACGGCACGGTTCTCCCAGACCTGCCTCCGTAATGTCGATACCCATCCATGGCCAGCCCGTATCGAACATGTTTGGGACATGATAAGACTTCACCTGCGCCCATCCCGTAATGTCGTCGAAATGGCCCGCAATTTGGGCACCATCTGGTATGCTGTACCTCAAGACAGTACCCGTGAACTGTATGCTTCTATGCCACGCCTGGCAGCAGCTTGTATCCAAGTCAAAGGTGGAGCTACAACGTACTGAGTTGTTCCACTCGTGTTGCTGTTTTATCTAAATAAATGGCCCAACTGCTGTGGAATTTTAATCATTACCTTTCTTATACATGTATGAATATCGCACATATCAACTTTTTTTTCTTGATTGGATGATTTTCTGCGGGTGCTTCGTTTTTTTTTTTTGTTTTTTTTTTTGTAGTTTTTTTCAATAGGAAATTTGGTTATGTTGGCCTTGTCCTGTTTTTGATCATCGTCAGTTAACATGTTCAGTCTTTCCTTTCACTTCAGCCTAGAAACTGTCATTTCAACAATGTCTGAGCTTCTTAAGAGTGAGCTTATCATCAGTGAATGTCTTTGCCTTTCTGAGCATTTTCTCTTACAGGCGTAAGGGACAGTGAGGGGATCAGCATTACAGTATCTCAGCAACGATGTATAGCAGACGACACGGGTAATTAAAACAGAATTAAATCTAGAAGTTCGATGAACTTTCAATGATTAAAGAAAAGGAAATCCATTTGCGCAGCAGTGGAAATACATTAAAAAGTATAAAAGAATCTTATGATTAGCACCCTGGGTACTGAAACACAAAAGAAACAATAACTAGTACAAGTGAATAATGCAAAAACTTTGTAGCAGTGAGTTAAATGCAATAGAACCACATGAAACTATCGCCCTTTATATGTCAACTGGTTTGTCCGAAACAAGGATTTTTGAAATGCTATCCATTGTTATTTTTCATTTCCTTCAACTCTCCGACCTATAATAGACAAAGTTCTTAAGGACAATACGAGCAGGCGAGAAGAACAGTTGTCATTAATTTTATAACACAACCAAAAAAACCATGCAAGTCAAGAAACCGTAAATTCGAAGTTAAAACATTTAGTACTAATTGCGCGAAAAAAGAAAATTAAATCATTTTAGGAGCTCTAATTGATTTCATACTTATCAAAGTCTAAGAACATTTCCCATTTCTAATGCTACTTCTTTCTCCAACAATTTTAAAGGGGTCTTGAGGAAGAGCTACCTATTTCTGAATTGCTTACCTTTCCTTTTCCAGTAGCTTATTCACAGGAAATGATAAAATCGAGCTGATCTTTCAGTGAATGCCATAAAATACGTGAATGAAGACATTTCAGTCAGGGCTGTTAAACCTCCTTATTTACGTGTTGTCATATAAGCTTTTATGTTTCACACTGAAGGAAGTAATTTTCATAAATTATTGAATTATCTTTGCTTCATTTGATTTCAATTTCTTTTTAAGTTTTTATGTGTATGAAGTAAAAAGAAACAAGATGAATTTAAAAAAGAATTTGCTTTTTGAGTGGAACAGTTAAATGTGAGGATTTTCTTCTAAACTTCATCATTTTTCGCCAGCACTGTTCTCTTCTTTTTAGGGAGAGGTCTGGCATTTCCTGATGATCTTTTCTTCTTTTTAGGGAGAGGTCTGGCATTTCCTGATGATCAATATAGCAAATGAGCTGCATGGCGTTCTCATTGAATGCGCATAAGAACCCTTGGTTTGAAATTCTGGGTTATGGGTATCCACTGATCCACTATTGGATTCAGACATTTTATTCGAAGACAAAATTTTAATTATGATACTTAAATAAAATTTTCGCGGGCAGAGTAATAGGAATATAATATGAATCTTTTCTAAATGAGCAATGTTTCATCTTCAAGACATAATGAAGTAAACTAAACTCTGTATATCATATTTTCGTCTAATTAGACATCATAGCTGGTATATTTCTTCTGAAACTTTTCATGTTTGCTGTTGTCATCACAGGTTGTCTGAAAAACACAAACAGGCGTTGGAACCAAAAGCAAGAGGAAAAACTGTAATATAGAGAACTCAAAGCAAGAAAAAAACCAGTTTGTTTTATGACATCGTCTTAACGCGAAGATATCATTTGAATTATCAATCTTACCTTCTGGACATGTAACACCATATTCAGTGCTTATTACTTCACGATTCGTGTCTCAGGTAAATAATAACACTTAATACATAAGCTAAGGCATAACATTGATGTTTCAGAATGATAACATGTTGCGACAACAAACTCTGCTGAATTTTCAATAAAAATTTGAAACTGTATAACGAAGTAAATTTCTCCGTCATTTCTGTCCACGCCAGGATTCGAACCCGGATTCCCTCATTCCGGAATAAGTCACTCTACCAATTGAGCTACGCGGACGTTTTATTCTGATTGCTATGTGCCTTTATGTCGTGTGCGTCCTTCTGGCAGGTACGTCACATCTCCTGGTACGTTACAACTGGACAATTGCGATTAAAACGCAATGCCACAGGAAGCATAACAACCGTCAGAATCGGTATCATCAGCGACAGAAACAGTTTCTTCAGCTTATTCTTCTGTGCTGTGAACTCATTTTTCAACTAAAAACCAAAATGGACAAATATTCATAAACTTTATGGCAAATCGTGACGAAACCTTATCGCCAAATCATTTTTTTATCAGTATAATCAGTTGCACCTTCAGGAACACTACCTTCTGAAATGCACTATATTGACAAAAGTCATCGGACATCTAGAAGAGAAACACAACATAGCATTTATTGACATACATTAGTACGGTGTCGGTCCACCTTGGCCTTAATGCATGCGCTGACCCTTCGATACATGCTTTCGACAAGGCTTCGGAACACAGCGATAGGTATGTGTTTCCATTCAGTACATAATGCTGCCGCTAACTGTTACTTAGTAGTAG
The DNA here is from genome assembly GCA_039090855.1 of Macrothele yani. Lineage (NCBI taxonomy): Eukaryota > Metazoa > Arthropoda > Arachnida > Araneae > Macrothelidae > Macrothele > Macrothele yani. Next base: position 3,067,898 of record CM077005.1, read on the forward strand.
GCCTTGGTTCTAAACTTATGCGGCGCTCTAATTCATCCCATAGGTGTTCTATGGGATTAAGATCAGGGCTCTGTGCTGACCAGTTCACACACGATACAAAGTTATCGTCAAACCACGCCGTAACAGTCATAATTGTCCAGAATATCGAGGTAGACGTGCTGGTTAACAGGTGTCCACGATAACCAATGGGCCGGGACCATACCACGAAAAACACCCCCACACGAGTACATTGCCAGCTCCAACCTTGACCGTAGGAACAATAAACTGTGGTAAATAGCGTTCTCCCGGTTGCCGCCATACCCACACACGGCCATCAGACTGATGAATCGTGTATCTGGATTCACCGGCCCATAGGACCCGTTTTTATTGATCGACGGTCTACAATAAATGTTCTTTACACCATGCTAAACGATGAGTAGCATTCCGAGTGGAGATGAAAGGGTTATGAGCAGCCGCACAAACGCGGTTACCCATAGAATGAAGTTCTATGCGAATGGTAAGTGTACGTACCGAGGTTCCAACATTTTTACTCGCCTGTACACTGAGGTTTCGTGAAGTACTCCGTCGATTAGCTGTAACGACTCTCCTGAGGCTTCGACGTCCTCTATCACTGATTTTCTTTGGCCTGCCGATACATTTTGCTGCTTTAGGCAAGCCATGTGTCTTTCTCGTATTCAGTACATCCAAAACAGTTGACTTGGGTATGTTCAAACGCCTCTCGGTTTCTCATATGAAGAACCCACTAATATAACACCCAACAGTCTTTCCTTTCTCAAAGTCAGTTCTCTCCAGCTGCAACATTTTCACTCAACCTCACAGTGAGATATGATCGCGATCAGCTGTAGGCTTGTTTTTATACAGTTTGCAGCTGTACCGCGCATCTTAACAACGCAGCGGATCCGTTCATTTGCTTTTGTAGGGGTGACCGGTGACTTTTGTCAATATAGTGTATATCAAAATGATTTTCCATATTACCGGGATTCAAATGAGCATAAAATGACTGAAAATGAAAGCATGATGGATTTATCGTCCAAAATAAGATTAAGGTGCTTCATTTTATGAGAAATAAATGTTCTAAAAAAGGGGACTGTTGTGCAGGGATATCCATACAAAAATTAAAACACTTTAAGAAGCATCGCTAAAACAAAAGATAAGAGCACACCAAGAAATTGTGAAATCAATCAAGAAAAGGCTGACGTTCTTCCAAGTTTAACTGAAAAAATCTAAGAAAAACTGTTTTTCTTGTGAAGTGCCTAACATAGCTTATAGTTCGGCGAAAGAAAGAAGTCTCCGACATACATGACGAAACAGAAATGCACGTAAATAAGGACGCCTATACATACGTGCTGGTTTTCATTCTCTGTTTTTAGCTATTATAAACGAAAGACGCTTTTCCAGACAAATCCAAGAAAATGTCATAACTAAAACACTTGACAATGATTTAAATATTTGTATCATAATTACCGAGGCATCGACTATTTCAAAAAATAAAACAAATTTAAGTTCAATCTGAAAACAAAGGTGTAAGGATTTTCATTGATCCATTAAAAGTAAAGACGCCAAGAGCCGAAAATAGTTTTCTATATCATCTGTACGTTGAACAAATGACGTTTCGATAAGAATTGTCTGAACAAAACTTTAACCGTTTTCTCTGACGGAATAAGTACTTAGTCAAAAATCTGGTGTTGGTGCACAGTTACTTAAAGACATTCCATTGTTATTGGTTACACTTGATGTATGGACATCAATTCGTATTTAACTATTCGATTCATGTAAAGCAACATTCAAGTAACTTACAAAACTTACAAATATTCCAAAAGCAAGTACTTTCTCTTTATTACAAATCAAACGCGATCAGATACGAATTACAAGCAATTCCGAAAAGCGAGGAATAGAAATAATTCAGATTGATCTATTTTATATACACTATCTACCAACAAGTAATTGGACACCTGTGATAGCAAAGGAAAACGAAGTTTATTCACCTTCAATAGTTGGTGGAGCCTCCACGAGCGGCGATTACAGCTGCGACCCTCCGGGGCATACTCTCAACCAGGCGTTGTACGACGGCTAGCGGTATTTTCTCGCACTCGGCTTGGAGAAGACAGGTCAGTTCCTTCACCGATTTCGGACGGTGGGGGCACCCCTTAAGTCGACGCTCCAACTCGTCCCAGTGGTGCTCGATAGGGTTAAGGCCCGCGCTCTGCGCAGGCCAGTCCATTCGATTAGCCCCATTGTCACCATACCAAGCCATGGCGGACCTCGCAACATGACAGGTCCAATTGTCATCCTCAAAGTAACATGGGTCCACCCCGTAAAACTGCCACAACGTAGGAAGCGCATGGTCATCTAAAATGGTGCAGTAGGTCTCGGCGTTGAGTCTACCAGGAATTGCGACCAAGGGTCCCGTGCCATACCAGGAGAAACACCCCCATAGCATAATTCCACCGCCGCCGAACTTCACAGTTGGCACAATACATTCCGGCAGGAATCGTTCTCCAGGCAGACGCCAAACCCAGACAATGCCTTCCGAACGGTAGGCGGTGAACCTTGATTCGTCGCTCCAGAGAACCTGTTTTCACTGTTCAACGGTCCACTGTCGACGTTCTTTGTACCACGTTAGCCGAGCAGCGCTATTGGACTTGGTGATCAAAGGCTTGTGGGCGGCAGCACGTCCATGATAACCGAGCAGATGGGCTTCCTTACGGATGGTATTCATCGAAAGAACACTCCCGGATGCCTGTTGAAACTCCTCGCGGATGTGACCCATCGATTTGGTGCGGTTCTTCCGAATTTCTCTGGCCAGCACCCGTCGGTCTCTAACTCCCAGTTTTGTGGGTCTGCCGGGTCGGGGCACATTCCGACAGACACCTCTCATCTTCCACTTGCCAATCACGTAGGCCACTGTCGATTTTGGGTACTTCAACTTGCTGGATATGTCACGTATGTGTCGGCCATTTCTGTGATACCCGACGATTACACCTTTCTCGAAATCAGAGAGCTCCGAACTGCGTGGCATCTTGCATGCGACTGGTTGCGTTGTTGTTTCCCATACGATATTTAACGGCGGCGGCCGTGACGTGTATCAGGACCGCAGATATCGTCGATTGCAGGGGTGTCGAATTACTTGTTGGTAGATAGTGTAGTTCCTGAATGCCAAAAAGGGAAGCGTGTAGCTTAAGATCAAACAAGGTAAGCAAAGGCTGTGCGGTAAATATGTTCAGCACTTTTCATACACTTCACGAGTAATAAATGGTTTTGAAGGACATACACTTAAAAAAGCGTTTCTAAAGAATTTGACTTTAATGTCAGAAATATTACAGAAAATATTATTTTGCTATGCACTTCGCAATCAAAATCACAAAATATTATAAGAAACTACAGACTAAATAACAAAACTAATTCAGCTTTTTAACAATTAAAAGCTCTATAGACTATAAACAAAACTGGTGGATTGCACAAAAGAAGTCAATGCCTTTTCAAAACCATATTTGAAAACACCTTTACGAACATTTTCTTTGAAGTAAAATACAAGAAAAGCATCATAGCAAACATGCGAGGCAAAATATTGACCTCAGAGGAATGTTTTTAGAAAGCAACATAACTGTAATTATTTGCCATATGGTTCAAATATTTATGAAAACAATCCGAATTATAAACCTGGAACGTGGAAGAAACTTTCTCCATGGATAATGAAACGAAAAGAAATTGCATTATTTGTGTTAAATATGATGCTTTTGTGTCAATGACTTCCGCCAGTACATAAAAATGCCATTAGTTGTGATTGGGAATGCCAACCAATGGATTCATGGACCACAACATTCACGAAAGTGTGGTTAAGAAAAACATTCTGCAAGAGATCAAAGTTTGGCTTCGAAGACATTATTTTTCGGTGTTTAACGACGATCATGAACAATTCTGAGGGCTATAAACAGTCTCCCGATTCTAATTTGAGGCCGTAAGTTTCCGCAAAAGTGCGCCACTTATGTCTTATCGTAGACTAAACTATGGGCCATCTGACACGACTAAACACAAAGACCTACGTCTCTGATCACTCTGCCCCAGAAACAACGAAAGGGAAAATGAGATAAAAATCAGTAATTTTTATGAAAAATAATAATTAAATATTGAACCGAATGGAGTGCTTGAAATTCCCTCTTTTTTTTTTTAGTTTTCTTCCCCTTTTTTGTAGTGTTTAGTCTCCCAGTCAGTTTTTTTCTCCGAAAATCAATGAACACAAGTTTTTCAGAGGCTAAGTGTTCTTGGACATGGATTAAAACACTTACCTTGCTGAATTTGAATTAACACCAATATGTGTACTCTGTAAAGTACGTTCTTGATGACTTGCCCTTAAAATAATAGATCGGAATATTAACGTAAGTCATCTGTTTCCTTGCTGATCTTTGGTCATATACTGAAGTTGCTGATTGTATGTCTAGTTCAGAACTTTTCAGTTACACAACGATTTAAGCTGCCAGGGTTAACGAAAGACACGTTATCATAAATCTAACGAGCTCTAATCCTTCCCTATTATGTTTTTGAGTAAAACTAAGGTAACTTTAGCGTATTGTTGAAATACAAATTAAGTGAGCAGTTCAATTAATATAATGTTTTGTGACGTGCCTGCTCCGCAGGACGCACACGACATAAAGGAAGATAGCGGCGAGAACGAACGGCTGCGTAGCTCAGTTGGTAGAGCGGCTTGTTCCGGAATAAGTGGACTCGGGTTCGATCCCCGGCGTGGACCAAAAATGATCGAGAAATTTACTTCGTTATAGTTTACAGATATTCTCCCTAAATCAAACTAATTTAACTTAAACATTATGCGAGTTGGCTCTGGGTTCATGTCAGGGATGAGGCGTGAGTGGTGTGTTTGTATTACGACGCTACTGTTCCCCATTCCTCGAACCATTAGTCCTAAATTAGAGACTAACGATTGCCTCGTAGCTAAATGAATTGCACGTGATGGTCGTTAAATCTCGAAACAACAACAAAATGAAAAACTATCGTTTCATTCACCTGCCAAACTTCGTGAAATACACTGAGATGCCAAATGAAAACTGGGCAGGGTGCTATCCTTTCCATTATATGCCACCACACTCATGCGGTAAATGGCATCGTCTGCAAGCGACGTACATGTATATATAGGGACAGAGATCTTAGCAAGCTTAAGAAGTAGTAGCCCCGCCGCGGTGGCGCAGTGGTTTAAGCGACGGCTTCTGATCATTCGTCCGAGGTGAGTCCAGGTTCTAATCCCGGTGACTCATGCTGGATGTTGTGTTTGTCTTACGGCCCTGGCTCTACCCCTTCCCTGGAACCAGTGGCCCTAAATTAGGGACGGGCGACTGCTTATAGCCCACTGAGTTGCTCACGGTGGTCGTTAAACCTCCAATCAAAAAAAAGTTAGTAGTATTCACAGTTCAGATGGCATCTTACCAGGATTTAAGTGATTTTGAACGGGGTATGATAGTCGGCGCCTGGGAGATGGATTAAAAAAATTCATCTCGAAAATTACCACGAAATACCTGGACTACACAAACGCAGAGGAAACATCCAGCGTGCGAGACCGGTGTGGCCGTAGAAAAGCCTTGGGCGATCGTGGACTGCGACATCTGGCACGCATCGTAACATCCGCCCGACATGCAACATTGCCGCAAATCACAACGCAATTCATTGCTGGGGCCAATAGTAGCATCAGCGTATGGGCAGTGCAACGTTTCCTGTGTTCTATGAGGTTACGGAGCCGAATGCCTACCCAAGTGCCATTGCTGGCCCGATGACCCAAGGCTATGCGCTTGGCCTGGGGTCGGGAACACTGCCAATGGGCGCAAGATGACTGGAAACGTGTAGCCAGGTCCGACGAATCTTGGTACCAACTGTTTCGGGCAAATGGCCGACTCTGGGAGGGGGAAAACCCCACGAGGCAATGGATCCAGCATGCCTACAAGACACAGTGCAAGACGGCGGTGACTCTGTTATGGTGTGGGGTGTTTTCAGCTGGCACGCATTAGGACCCCTCATACGTGTTCAGACTGCTCTGACAGGTGGAGGCAACATAATCATCCTTGGGGGTCATTTGCACCAGTTGATGTCATGCGACCACTCCGACGAGTGCGACCTCTTTCAACAGAACAATGCGGCACCACACACGCCCACGATCGGATTGGAGGAACATTCCACTGACTTTCCCCCTCGTTTGCAGCCATCGAACACATTTGTGATGCTGTTGAACGTGCCGTCAATGCGAGGAATTGTCCACCGGCAAATATTACGAAATTTTGAAGCACTCCTCAAGAAGCATGATATGCACTGTCTCCACAGTACTTTGAAGCACTCTTCAAGAAGCATGATATGCACTCTCTCCACAGTACTTCGAAGCACTCTTCAAGAAGCATGATATGCACTCTCTTCACAGTACTTTGAAGCACTCTTCAAGAAGATGATATGCACTCTCTCCACAGTACTTTGAAGCACTCTTCAAGAAGCATGATATGCACTCTCTCCAAAGTACTTCGAAGCACTCTTCAAGAAGCATGATATGCACTCTCTCCACAGTACTTTGAAGCACTCTTCAAGAAGCATGATATGCACTCTCTCCAAAGTACTTCGAAGCACTCTTCAAGAAGCATGATATGCACTCTCTTCACAGTACTTTGAAGCACTCTTCAAGAAGATGATATGCACTCTCTCCACAGTACTTTGAAGCACTCTTCAAGAAGCATGATATGCACTCTCTCCACAGTACTTCGAAGCACTCTTCAAGAAGCATGATATGCACTCTCTTCACAGTACTTCGAAGCACTCTTCAAGAAGATGATATGCACTCTCTCCACAGTACTTTGAAGCACTCTTCAAGAAGCATGATATGCACTCTCTCCACAGTACTTTGAAGCACTCTTCAAGAAGCATGATATGCACTCTCTCCAAAGTACTTCGAAGCACTCTTCAAGAAGCATGATATGCACTCTCTCCACAGTACTTTGAAGAACTCTTCAAGAAGCATGATATGCACTCTCTCCACAGTACTTTGAAGCACTCTTCAAGAAGCATGATATGCACTCTCTCCACAGTACTTTGAAGCACTCTTCAAGAAGCATGATATGCATTCTCTTCACAGTACTTTGAAGCACTCTTCAAGAAGCATGATATGCACTCTCTCCACAATACTTTGAAGCACTCTTCAAGAAGCATGATATGCACTCTCACCACAGTACTTTGAAGCACTCTTCAAGAAGCATGATATGCACTCTCTCACCAAAGTACTTCGAAGCACTCTTCAAGAAGCATGATATGCACTGTTTCCACAGTACTACAGAGAGCTCGTGGAGCCCACGCCCCGTCGCGTTGCTGCCGTTATCCGATCGCGAGTAGGACCAACGCGGTATTAGAGCGGTATTCCAGTTGTTGTTTTTTTGCACTTCAGTGTAGCCTGTTGGCGACGGCGAAATACTAAATTCTGCTTTTGCCATTCAGGGAAATGAATGCTTTCACATATGAAAAGAATTTGTCAAATTTTTAACATTTATTAACTTTGTATTACAGTAGTTATTTGTAAATACAAAATGAGAGCTTTCTTTATTATAATACAGGCTTGAAAAATATTCATGAGCCAAAAACCCGATCAGCATAACAGTTTCGTTTGTTTGTTTGTTTGGGTGATCAGATAAGGCTCTACGGAGTTGCTTCTTCCAAATTTAGACCCACTGCATCCACGGACGGGACAGAGCCAGTGTTATAGGAGAGGTGCGCCACCCATGTATCATCTGGAACTCGAACCCAGGCCCAACCTGGATGATTTACCAGATGCTCCCTAGTCTGATCACTCAGCATAGGGGTTGACTGCTGATGAGAGGCACGATCTTCTGGCCGAGATTTCAACTCATGATAAATTGCTGAGGCTTACACCTTACGGTAATGCTCATGATACCTAATACAAAAGGACAAAAGAAACCTCCCCTTCTGTTTTATTCATAATTTCACCTCTTTGTACCTCGTAAAAAATTGCAGTCGTTGAACTTGTGTCTAATAAGGGAGAAATTGCCCCAGATTCTGTTTACGTGGTCTGATTTTCAAAACTTACGTTAACTATTGGCATTTTAGAACTCAAAAAAGCTTTGCACTTTCCTTTTGCACCGGTTGTTCATTTTATGTATCATTTAATGTACATACAGTATCCTACTGTAAAGTACTTTAAATGCGTGATATGGTTGATGAAACCCTCATGCATCCGCATCTTTTATCCATTATTTCATTTAGCGCAAAAAGATTTGGAATACTAACAGCACAAAATTACCAGCAAAATTAAACTGAGCACTTCCTTCACTTTCCAAAACTTTTTTGAAGTCGGCATCTATGAGTCTGAGCTGGGGAGAGATTAATTTCTGTTTTTTCTAAGTAGGTGGTCCTAAGATGACCTTGAATTTTTTTTTTCACAAAAGAAACGAATAAGAATACTCTTACCAAACTATGAGTTCTTCCCTAGGTGTTCTCCGTTAATATCAACACACTTATCCTATCTCTATGAATACTATATTCCAGTAGTGTAAGAAGATTTGGGTTGTTGTAGTAGTCACTGTAGGATACACTCCTGCAATTGTTCATGTGCAGTGGATTTCTTCCCCCTAAATGCCCCTTTAGCGGGCCGAACATGTGGAAATCATTTGGAGCCAAGCAAGGATTGTAGGCTGGACGGCTTAGTATTTCTCAGTACATTGATGTCACAGCTCTCTTCGTTATGAGCCAAGTAAGGACTGTAGGCGGGATGGCTTAGTATCTCCCAGTCCATTGATTCCACAGCTCTCGTTGTTATGAGTCAAGTAAGGATTGTAGGCGGAATGGCTTAGTATCTCCCAGTCCATTGATACCACAGCTCTCATTGTTATGAGTCAAGTAAGGATTGTGTACGGGGTGGCTTAGTAACTCCCAGTCCATTGATGCCACAGCTCTCATTTTTATGGGTCAAGTAAGGACTTTAGGCGGGCTGGCTTAGTATTTCCCAATCCATTGATGCCACAGCTCTCGCTGTTAAGTGAGGCGCGGGTGGCTTAGCATTTTCATGATAGTGTTGGATAACCTGTTTCTACAATTTTCCTGGCCTCATCTGGTGGATGGCTGGTCGAACCTTTTCTTTTATGAGGATAGCGTAATACTATGCATTCATTGATGCTCCTCGCGCAAGAAAGTTCACTAGGATTACCCTGTTTGCAGCGCCGAATACATTACCTATTAGCTTTTCTGCAGACTACACTGCTAGATTTTTTGCTTCTGTGGGAAACCCTTGTGGCGCCATTCACAGCTGGCTCGCTCGGTTTCTGGATTAAAATCATTTTCCCATGTCTCGTTACTTGTCGCTATCTACTACTGCAGAAGTTCATCTTCCTCACACTTAAAGCGATGTAAAAGCTCTGTACAGATGGCAACACAAATCCACTTCTGATCAAATGCCAGCATTTCTAAACAGCAGGGGCTAATGCATGACTTTTCTCACACTACTAACACTGATGTAGACTACTGCAACTGTGGCACACGTAACCTTACCCTTCTGTTTTCCAAAATAACCTGCTGCACGTGATCGATGTTCACTTCGGTCATGGCAGTATCAACACATGGGCGTGCGTTTCACTTGCTACTCTCACTCGGCCCTCGGAAAACTTTCAGCACCAATCGTAGACACTTGCGTTTGATACCGTTTTGTCACACATTGTGCCTGCAATCTTTGCAAAAATGTAACGAGTTTCATCTTCTCCTTCTTCAGAAATTTAATAATACAAACCTGTTCCACATTTTCTGACACCTCTACAGACTTCATGCTTCCCCATATTGTACATCGCACGCACTGAATGAACGAAACTACTACTGGCATGAATGGGCGGATCACATGTCTTTATCGTACGGATTCCGTCCTAATCTGAGCAGAACAAGCAGTTACAAAAAAAAAAAAAGTCCAGACCAATCTTAAACCACCCTCGTACTGCGAACTTTTGAAAGCTCGCATGACTCGTTAATTATCATTGTCATGAAAATAGAACTATTTTATATTGAGTTTAACAGTATTTATTTTAAAGAGCTGATATTTTAGTCCCAATTCAGCTGAAATTTAAAAATATTTTTAGCTGATATAAGCAATGGCGCCAGGGAAAATGTATCTTAGATCGATTATGTTTGTCTTTAAAAAATGTTCAAAGGGTTACGCAAAACAAAATTGTTCAAAAGATATTTGAGAGATGTTCAGCGATAATGAGATGACAGAACGCACGTAGCACTTTTAGTTTGAGACACTGGTGCTTTTGACATAAGTTACAAGTTTTCTGGCAGATTACCTGGTAATGATATTTTGAAACAAAATAGTTGCCGAATATTTAAGGCAAACATCAGGTTAATGTGCGTAAAGGCTTAAATGTTATTCTCGAACATCTTCATAAGATTTAAATGTTTTCAAAATTCGGTGTTTGCGAAAAATTTGGAGAAACAATTAATTCTCAAAGCTATTGACAACAAGATAAACTAAATGAGTGACTGAATGTTGAACGACTGTCTTTGGAAAATGATAAAGTTGTGATTTTTCATTAGTAAATGCTAGAACTGAAGCTATGGTAAACACGCAACAGAAATTCCGAGAAATACATGCACTTGCTTCTTGTAATACCATTTGTCACATCTCTCTCTTTCTCTCTCGCTCACTCTCTTCCTCTTTCTCTCTCTTTCTCTCTCTCTCTTCCTCTTTCTATCTCTCTCTCTCTCTCTTCCTCTTTCACTCTCTCTCTCTCTCTCTCTTCCTCTTTCTCTCTTTTCTTTTTAGAACCATTTTAATGATAAAAGAACTGAATTTCTTCGAATTGTCAAAATGTGCGTTGATGACTATTTTGGTTTCAGATCACCAATCTTTTAGAACAGTACCAAGAAACTTACGCAAAGATGGTGTAGTCTTATACACTGAACAGACAAAAATTTAGAGATAGGGGTGATACATCTCTAGCGCGGAGTGGGGCAGATCCAACTGAACGCAGGCGATGTATAGGTGAACAGCGGGGCTTTCCAACAGTATATCTCAATCGACGAACATGAGTATACTTGATGATCTAAACAACTTTGATCGTGAACTCATTGTCGGCGCGAGACTGGTGAGCCATTTAATCACCCAAGAGATGAGAACCCTAAAGTTCCCGAGGGCAACCGAATCAAGGGTGTACCACGAGTATGCCATCGACGGACGTACCAGCTCCCAGAGAGCAAGCTGTGGTCGGGCACACGCCATTGATGACAGGAGTCGACGTAGACTATATAACCTCATACAGACCGACTGTTCGGCAACAATGGCGGCGCAAATCATATCCAGGTTAAATGGAGAAGGTCCCAACAGCGTAAGCGAGCGAACAGTACGTCACGTGTTGCATACCCTGGGTTACGAGAGCCAACGCCCTACTCGTGTGCCACTGTGGACTGCTCGCCATTGGTGATAACGCTTCGTCTGGTGTGGGGAACATTAAAACTGGGCCTCTGCTGAGTAACATTGCGTCGTGTGGTCAGATGTACAGAGCTGACGGGAGGGTGCGGGTGTGGCTTCGACAGCATGATGCTGTGGCCCCCATTGTGCCAGGTCCGCTCTGCTCAAGGCGGTGATGTCTCTGCCGTGGTTTAGGGAGCCTTCTCATGGGTCACATTGGGTCGCTTAGTGTGTCTGGGGGGGTCCTTAACTGCTGCACGCTACCAGCATGTGCTCGCTGATCACCTGCACACTCTCACGGCCTTTCCGCATCCTGCAGCCGATGGTCTGTCCCATCAGCAGAGTCGTCGCCCCCTGGATTTTGTCTTGCCAACCCTGCCGTCCACGCAGTTCAAAATGTGCCATTTTCAGTATATTTAACTTTAAAATATAATCTGCATTTTGTCAAGTCTTGTGTTTTATTTCATGCAGTCTTACGTATTTTCCCCTAATAAGTGAGTTGTTTACTTCCCCGTAGAAAGGTTATCGAAATATCATCAGCACGGCCATGAAAATTCAATTGTTCTCCACTCTTCTAAATCCTTAGTTTAAACTTCTTTTTCATGTTAATATGGAGAGGGGAGAATGACGAGAGTGGACAGGAATTAACTGAGGGAGATCATCACTAATTGCTCTGCTGTTTGTTTTACTTACTAAATATGGGATTCCAACACGAAAAGTAGAGTCTAAAGCTACACTGGCGTTCTTAAGACTGACCCGGGTCAGTGAAAGTGCAGAACGTGGCTGACGACTGCTTTGTAGGAGAAGAGTGCAAGGCAAAGTCGCCGCCTGGGAGGAAGTCAAGGAGGAAGGCGATATTGTGTCTGCGTGGCTCGACGTTAAAATTTCATTAAAATAAACAAAAACGACATTTTCTTTGAAATAAATTGTTCAAGTATAGTACTATTTTCGTAAGCAAAAATGTCAAACTTTGAAAAGCAGTTTAAGACAATTCATTCAGAGCAAGCAAATAGTTGAAGGCGACATTCCAACACTTGTATCTTACACCAGTGGCATAACTAGTCAGATCTGTGTATGTGTGTATGTGTATTCAGGTGGAAGGGGTGGAGATTGTACGAATTTCTTTGTAGCCGGTTGTGAAAAGCATTAAAGCCGTCCCGGTGGCGCAATGGTCTAAGAGCTGTCTTACGACGATTCGTCCGAGAAGAATCCGGGTTCGAATCCTGGTGAGGCTTGGCTGTTGTGTTTGTCTTTCGGCACTAGCTCTCTCCCTTTCCTGGAACCAGTGACCTTAAATTAGGGACAGGCGACTGTTTATAGCCCGTTGAGTTGCTCACAGTGGTCGTTAAACCTTCAATCTATAAAAAAAACCGTTAAAAATTCGTTCTTTCAGAGTTTCATAAAAAAAGGTAAAGGTTACTATCAAGCTTGCCCCACCAAAAATAATGCTCCCCCACACGTCTCCCATCTTGATTTCGAAGTCTAGCGACGTCCCTGCCCATCAGGACATGCGCCGCTCTACCGGACCTCAACCAGCTGGGCATGGCTCGAAGAACACTCGTCTGAATTTGGAACCATCCAGTGACCATCAGGGTTCCCGGATTTAGACCCTGTGGAGTGGAAGCTCTCTGGGGTTCCGTGGAGGTTTAACATCAGATCCATGGATCCTGGACCGATGTCTCGGGTGGAGTTGTGGACAATGCTGCAACAGGCATGGCTGGCATTACCTCCGGAAATCGTCCGTCCGGCATGTGAGGGAGTCGATGCTTCTGCGTGTATAATTTGACCAACACGCTATTGGGTAGGTATCTCTAATGTTCTTTCCATTAAAGGTGAATAACAAGAAAGATTATCGAAATGCTGTTCAATTGTTGTTTAATTAATCAACCACCCAATATTTTTAGTTCAATGTAAACAGAAATTACCTTTCATTGATATCTACCAAATGCTTGCAGGGTGATATATTTATATTCTGTATATACTTCCGTATCTAATTCATTCCGTGCATTTACATCAATCATTATCAACATCCTTACTGCTCATAACGCTTGATGCACTAGTTCGTCACTGATTTCGATTGATTAAGGAAACATTCTACGGAAATTCTGAACTGTAAAGATATTGATTACATTTAGTTCCGCACTGTTAGAATCCTTAAATTTGTCGATCAAAACAAAAAAATTTCCAAATCTTTCATCTGTTTTTATCTCACAATATGCTACATTTGGCTGTGAATGGAGCTCTTTTTAATGAAAACAAACACAGAATCAACAACAATAAAATCCACAAAGTCATATCTATATGGAATGGAAAAGAACCAAGCATGCAACGGCATTTTTCTTTTTCACTGCCCTCGTGAAAAAGAGCCAAGTCGTGGTTTTAATGCGAAAGCCCCTCCCCTTCCCCCTCCGGCCTTCAAAACAAAAATTAAGACGTTAGTTATATTTGGGAAAAGTGTTTCAGTTCTCTCTGTTCTGCAGAAATGTTTTTTAATAGGATCAGAGAAGGTTGACCGGCAATTAAATATATGTTAACATGTGCAGGTGGGGAAAGGTGTTCGTCGGGGGATTCAGCAAATGAGAGAGAGGGAAGGCGGGCAGCTAGTAAGTATCCTCGGTCTTCGCGTTCGATTTCCCAGCAGCACTTGTAGCACTGGAGAAGAACTCTGCCTGGCGGTGTCTGGGAACGAGAGTAATGCTTCGGCCGAAACACAGCGCCGGCGAAATGCCAAAGGTTATGCGGCTGGAAACACGGCCACACCAAGCAAATGCGCACGAATAAATTTCATCAGGCAATTATTACCATTCCGGATTCCCTATAAATACGGGTTTGATGCCCCAAAACATGAAACTGGAATACGGAAGGAAACAGTTCGAAATAAAATGGGAATTTTTCAATATAATGTTTGTTTCTTTTTTTCTATGGAAGGAGCAATGCATAGATAAAATGAAATAGGGATTGGAATTTAATTCTGCAGCAAAGTTTTATATTTGTTCTTCAGCTAAGCAGTCGCACTGGTGTTAGATGCCTCCAAAACCTTTTCTTAGTCCCATTTATGCCTGGACGCAAGTCTTTGACATCCACTCGTGGATTAATAGAGTACTTCACTGATTTACAGGCCAGAAAACGCATAAATGGAGACCAATGCTGTTCACTGCGAAGAAGGAACAGGATAAACATCCGTCTTTTATATAACTAAGTCTCAAATGATCCAGATGTCCGCAATCGTTGACTGCGTGACTTTTAGGCAAAACCAAGAGTACTTATATCCAATGACCGGACCATACCTAAAGGCAAGATTTAATAAATTAGTCACAGTTTTTAATCCAGCAACATTCTGAGTACCACTTAAACAAAACGGAATTCAAACGAACTACTTTTCTGAAACTAAAACTAATGTAACAGCTATTTAATATGAAATGTATACACGGTCGAGTCACATTATTGTGACCACCAGCTAGTATCCAGAGTAACCGCCGTGTGCAGCGTGGACAGCAGCTAGACGGGCTGGGAGTGAGTCGATAAGGTGCTGAAAGGTGTTCACAGGTAGGGGAAGCCAAGCTGACTGCAGTGCATCTGACAGCTGATAGAGGGTGCGTGGTGGATGATCCATAGAGCGAACAACACGATCGAGGTGGTCCCACAGATGCTGAACTAAGT
The DNA here is from genome assembly GCA_039090855.1 of Macrothele yani. NCBI lineage: Eukaryota > Metazoa > Arthropoda > Arachnida > Araneae > Macrothelidae > Macrothele > Macrothele yani. Next base: position 3,083,001 of record CM077005.1, read on the forward strand.
TTAAGTCTGGGGAATTAGGGGGCCAGGGAAGTACTTTGAAGTCTTCATCGTGCTCTTCCAACCATTCTCGGACATTTCTAGCTGTGTGACACGTCGCATTGTCATGCTGGAAGATCCCATCCACCCCAGGGAAGACAGTCAGCATGTATGGGTGTACGTGGTCTGCAAGGATGGCGAATTCGGTCCATAGTGTCTTTCACAGGTATGAGTAGACCCAGGGAATGTCACGAAAACATTCCCCAGACCATAACGCTGCCCCCACCAGCTTGTGTTTTTCCAGCAATGGTCGAAGAGTGTTTGTTCTCCGATGTTTCTCGCCTTATACGCCAAAGTCCATCCGTTCGATGAAGCAGAAAACGTGACTCATCGGAGAAAGCAATCCTTTGCCAATCAGCGGAGGTCCAATTCCGATACTGCCGTGCAAAAGTAAGCCTTTTCTGCAGATGCACCTTCGTTAGCTAAGGTGCAGTGACCATCTGTCTGCATCGGAACCCCATACGCAGTAGGGTTCGCTGAACTGTCGTTAAAAAAAAAGTTGTAATGTTTAAGAAGCGCTGACTGAGATGTTTCGGCGCATGGGCGTGCAGATAAACCTGAGGGAGTCACCAATACGGAGTTTAAAGAAGAATGCTGCTAAAATTCGTACAGCTGTTTTCATCTTACGCCACTCTGTACCCAGATAATCGCGAAGATTATAAACCCACTAGTGGACAAAATAGGGAAAATGATGTCGCTCTGCAGTGAACACGAAGCTAAGAAGAAGTGAAGTTCTAGTAATCGGGTGCTTCGGTTGTACAGAGCCCTAAATATTTATTAGGATCTTTCTCAAGAGGAAAGTGTTACAGAACAAACGCATTTTCTAGCAAGTAAGAAATGGTTGTTTACGTTGATTTGACGCCAAGATCTGCACAACTTGATAATCACCGGAGAAACTGCAAGTGTTGGTTATGGAGCTTCTGTAAACTTTCCTGAATAATCAAAAACAGTCATAGAAGAAAATGGATCCACCCGAAGCAAGTTCTTAGTGGGGATGGAAATGTCTTATTTTGGAAGCGAATGCTATCTTAAACTTACATCAGAAAAAAGAAGGTGAATCTGCTCTTCGATTTAAAGGTTCTAAAGATAGGCTGACGCTGCTGATAAACGCCAAAGCAGCAAATAAAGCATCCGCTGGCTTACCACTCTCAAACTCCACACGCACGAAAAGCTTAAGTAAGAATATCATAACCTTCCAGCAGCCCCGGTGGCGCAGTGATCTAAGCGATGGCCTCTGATAAGGGGTCCGGGTTCAAATCCCGGTGAGGCATGGATGTTGTGTTTGTCTTATGGCACTGGTTCTTTCCCTTCCCTGGAACCAGTGGCCCTAAATTAGGGACGGGCGACTGCTTATAGCCCATTGAGTTGCTCACGGTGGTTGTTAAACCTCCAATCAAAAAAAAAATAACCTTCCACTGAAAAGCTAAAAAGGCTTGAGTAAAGTATCAAAGTTTTGAGGACTGGTCCACGAATCATTTTCGCAGTTCAAACCAATAAACATTTTCGGAAATGTAATCTGCATTTAAAGTGTTACTTTTCTGGATGATGCTCCTGGCCACCCTTAGCGAACACTTGAATAACATCAACGCTAACATTCGTGTCTTTTTCCTTGCTTCATGTTTCACCTGCACCGGATTATGTTCTAGCTCCTTAAAGACAACGACGATTTTGATAACCCAGGAAGTAAGTTTACGATTCGAGAGTTGTGGAAACCCAAGGGGACTATGGACAATATTCAAACATCGTAGGAAGAATTCAACACTTCAACACTGGATGCATCATGGAATACCTTGTGGTTAGATATTATTCATGACTTCACAGTGCGCAACGTTGTGGTAAAGGTGGGAGAAAAAGTCTTCCCTGACATGGAAAGGGATAATGTTATGAAGTTGATCGACTCACACGATGAACTTAATGCTGATGATCTGATGGACATGATCTAGGAACAGGAAGAAGAGGTAGATGAAATTTCCCAAGTGAAAGGCTTGAAGATAATGGCATCAGTATTTTCGCAGTTCTATATCGTTACGCAACAGTTTTTGTATGAAGACACAAATTTTTAGAGAAGCCTACAGTTTATGCGCTGTATTAACAACAACCTCACAAGAACACCTATGCTCAGAAACAAAAACTAGCAAAACAGACCAGTGTACTGCAGACCATGGTGTACCTCTCCTGTTCCGACTGATTTTAAACCAGGAGCATCAATGTGAACCCCTCTTCCCTGAATTAACCTACATCAATGAGCCATTACATTATAACCACCCCCAGCCTAGAGAAATGAGCGCGCCTGGAGACCAAACGGTGGCGCAGGTAAAGTTTGCATAGCAGTGTATATACAACCCGAGGACCGGCCTTCGGTTAGAAGAGTGTTCGGAGTCAGAATGGAAAAAGCTGCCGATTTATCGGAGTTTGATAAAGGGCAAATTGGGATGTTACGGCGCCTCGGAACTACGATCTTGGAAAAGGCGCGGCTTGTGGGTTGTTCACGTGCCGTTGTAGTGAGTACGTATCAAAAGTGGTGCACATATGGCCATACGACGAACCGTCGTCCGCAGCTCATTGATGCCAGAGGAGAGCGGAGACTGTCGCGCATTGTTTACAGCGACCGCAGAGCACAGTGCGACAAATCAACCGCAGCTACAATAGTGGTGATAAGGGTAATGTGTCACAGCACACAGTTCATTGCAGCCTTCTGCGCATGGGCCTGCGTGGCCGAAGACTTGTTGATTGTTGATTTATATTTCAAAAAATTATGTTTATGTCAAAGTTTGTGCCGCCCTGGGTGGATTAGTGGTCTGAGGGCTAGCTTGTGACTATTCGCCCGACTTGGACCGGATTCGAATCTCGGGTGAGGCATGGATGTTGTGTTTGTCTTACGGCACTGACTTTCTCCCTTCCCACGAACCAGTTACCCTAAATTAGGGACGTGCGACGGTTTATAGCCCATTGAGTTGCTCACGGTGGTGGTGACCTCACCCCCTAAAAAAATTATGTTCATTATTGTGACGTACCAACATGATTTCAAAGCTGTTGAAATGCATTTGAAACACTATAATTCACGAAGTGATACGAAATTCCCTCTTCTCTACATGTTAATGCATTCGATACATAAGATTTTGGTTTATGCAATGCTTTCGCAGAACGTAACGCTCGCATAAATCGGAGACTTATTGTACTTCACTACGCCAAAAGTTTTCTCTTTGTGACTCTTCACGTCTTTCTAACTGAAGTAATCGACTAGGTCAATCGTAAACAGCTGACACCGTAATATTCGCTAGCTATCATTTATCTGAACAATAGGTAATTATTAGGTCATATTTGCTTATGTTCTATTTCCAGTCACACGCTTTCGTTAATTAAAACAGAATACTGTGTTTTGAGAAAAGGGAGAGCGAGAAGAATTCTGGTATGCAATGTTTTTCTTACCGAGACTTTTTTAAGGATTCTAGTAAGCATCTAAAGCTAAGAGGAGTCGGCCATAATTAATTTGCGGAAATTTTCTGGGATACGAAGATAACGCGTAGCCACATAGGAATAAGAATAATTTTCATGTCCCCAGCATTGAGCGGAGCCCCCAGTAATGTGCGGGGCTCAAAGAAGAAACCTTCCATGTGGTTTGGCAGTTAGTCGTATGTGAGTCTGGAGAATTCGAGATTGCTGTGGTAGCATGTCCGGCGCGCAACTGGAAGACGCTGAGTTCGATTCCCGGTGGCGGCCGATGAGAATTTTTCCGTGATTCACTTATAAACGTGGAAAGAGCGATGACTTCTGTTTGATGTTCCTAATTCACGTCAATTGTGTGTATTAATGTTCCTTTTTTTTTTTACTGGAACTCGAATACAGACCCGAGGAACCAACCACACTAGCATGATTGACCTGCTATTTTGAGGTTTATAACGAAGTGAATTTCTCCGTCATTTTTATCCACGCCGGGGCTCGAACCCGGGTCCCTTCATTCCAGAATAAGTTGCTCTACCAATTGAGCTACGCGGACATTTTATTCTGATTCCTATCTGCCTTTATGTCGTGTGCGTCCTTCGAGCAGGTACGTCACATCATCTCCCCCTTACTTTTTTTTTTTTTCGAAGTGCTGGAGAAAGGATTCTCTTATTTTTCCTATCTCGCGGTGGGGAAATAACATCACACCATTGCGAGATTTTGAACGGTCGGGTCGTCCGGATAGTTCGGGCGCCATTATAACGAAGTAAATTTCTCCGTCATTTTTGGTCTACGCCGGGATTCGAACCCGAGGCCGCTTATTCCGGAACAAGTCGCTCTACCAACTGAGCTACGCAGACATTTTATTCTGATTCCTATCTGCCTTTATGTCGTGTGCGTCCTTCGGGCAGGTACGTCACATCTCCTATTACGTTACAGGTTATGTGAATATGTGTTAACCATTCATGTGGGTAGATATTTGACCTTCTACCTCGTATTTTAGAAATCAGAAATCACTTCTTAATCACATTATTTGAAAACTACGTGTTTTATGTCATCACTTTGTGCGCCTATGTACATAACTAGAAAAAAAACTTGATTAACTATTAGATTGGTTCAACTGATTATCGTATGAATATATCTGTCAAAATGTCAGATTAAAAGTTTCCTGATCTGATTTCGACTGGGTTTTTTTAACCTTTTTTTATCGAAGTTTTGTTGCTCAAATAAATGAGATACCTACAGGAAAAAAAGATACATTTTTTCATAAGTTTTACCCGATGCCGTTTCAGGTGTTCTCTTCAGACGTTTCCTCTCTAGTTAGAGAGGATTTGTGTTTCCTCTCTGGTTAGAGAGGAAACAGAAATTCCCATGTTTTTTTAGAAAAAGATCGTGTTTATGTTATCACTTTGTCTGTTAGTCCATCTGTGGACACCATATCGCTGCAACCCTTAGTTCGATTTGAAAAATTATTTTTGCATTGGGAAGCTTAAAATGTGAAAACGATTGTTCTTGCTTTCCGGATTTTCTACGATGCACAACTTCGCTACCAAAGGGAGTAAATGCAGATGCTGTCGACTTCAAAATACATTTTATTCAATGTATTTGTTTCTAAACATCCGATTGGAGACATTCTTTCTTCCATCCGATATCATTTTATAGCAAAAACTATTTGGGTGCAGTTTCTTTCCAAGTAATGCATCGTTTTACCGCCATAGGGCGTAAAGTTACACTGCGATTCCCCCGTTATCTCTGATTCTAAAAATCCGATTTAAAAAATTATTTTTGCATCGGAATGAGTTCCTAGTGGGAAATGTTCTGAATATAATTTCGAATTTTAGTAGAGAATGTTATAGCCAGTAGGGGGTGTAAGTGTATATTTTTGTTTCTGGTACATTTGCAGCAATATCTGCGCTTCTGAAAGCTCGATTTGAAAAAAAAAACAGATACCACTCACCACGAAAGCTTTAGAGAATACCTAGTGCCGAAAACAGTGCGTAATTCTTCCGCCAGTACCGTAGATGTATCTTTTCTTGTCGATATCTGCTTCTAACAGTCCGATTTGGAAAAAAAATTCTTTGTCAGAGGGCGTTTCGAGTGCGAAATATTTTATAAATGATTTCAAAATTTTCTTAACGCACACGTGTGCCACTAAGAGTGCTTAAGTTCGTAGTTTGCAGCTTATTAGCATCAAAATCTGCGTGTCTAAAAACTCGACTGAAAAAAATTCTCTTTCGGTCAAATACTATTAAATGCCAAAACATTTTGTGTACATTTATTGCTAAAAATGGTGCACAATTTTTCCTCTAGGGGCGCAAAGGCCTTTTCGGTTTTTATATCTCTGCTTTTAAAACTCCAATTTAAAAAAATTTTGAACGCCGTATACTATTTACTTTGTGGAACACTTTGCCTCTGCTCGTGGATCTTTGTAGTTCACAGTTCTGGCGCTAGGTGGTGTTAGTGTGTTTTTCTCTTTGATGCTTTATCTCCGCTTCTAAAAAACTTTTTTTTAAATATCTCATTTTACTGTATGCCGTCCATTACAGTAAAGATGGGGAATATTATCTTTTTAAAATATTGCTCAGTGTACCCGCTAGTGGGCAGAAATATCAAAGTCTTTTTCTTGCTATCTCTGCTTCCAAGAGGCTTATTTGAAAACTTCTTTTTCTTAATATAGCTTTTTGCTGTAAAGAATATCTTTCGCATATTTTCCACTTTTCCATTATTCAAAATTCTTCCTCTAAGGGCGTAAAGTTAGATCATGTTTTCCTCTATAACTGTTCTTCTAACTGTTTGATATAAAAAATCGCTTTGTCCCTGATACTGCATCTAAAAGAAATTTTTTGAGAACAATTTGTTCATTTTCGGGACCGGCTTTTCAACCGCTAGTGGTGAAAAGTAACTGCTTCTATTTCTAAATGTTTTATCGATAGTAGAAATGCGGTTGATTTTTTTGTATTTTCTGTAATGGGTTCCATTGACTATGAATTACTTTGAAATATTTTCTTCGTGCTGGGAAACAGACGTGCTCATTACAACTGAGAATTTGGTGTCATATTTCTTGTTTAGTTGATAACATAGTAATAACGCTGTTCCCCTTTGATGTACAAAGATGAAATGAAGTTAGCGCCCTTTGGTATGGAGGATGTCAAGAAAAATAATGTCACAAAAGCAAATTAAGTAATTCGTAAAGTAATGTAAATACATATTTGCATTTCGTTTTTTAGTTCGTATATATAAAAAACGGAGGTATTTGTTACGACCAGTTCACAAAAGTTTCTCCAGTTCCGCGAAATGTATGTGAACTGCAGTCGAGTTCAGTACACTTTTGTTGCAGGATATGAGGTATTATCGTGCGAATGGAATTGGCGAATCTGACGCGAAATCTCTGAACGTTCTACGCTGAAGTAATGTTGGTAACGTCTTTCAGATGTACAACAAAAGATTCCGTCAGGGGAACGGGTTGACTAAGAAATCGACTCCCTTCGGCAGCTCATCTCCCAAGAAACTTCCAAAGTCTTAATTTTCCGTTTCCTCACGTAAAGGGACCAGAGTATGGGAGCCTTATCGTTTGGAACACGTGGATAGATGCGACTCTAGAGACCATGGTAATATATATCGCTCCACATATGAAGGTAAACGCCCGGTTTATTGCCTCAAAACCGATTATGTGGTAATGAATGAAAAACCACAAGGGATGTCAACATTTGTTCTGCTCGCATGTAGCATGTGGTGTTTCGAAACGAAATATGCGAAAGCCCTGATACGTGGAAACTTGCTACATAGGAAAATATCACGCGCTCCAAAAGCGGGTTATCTTCGTCGATTTTATCCAGCAGCTCAAATGTAAATTTCATTTGGCTTTATTTTCCCCTTCTTGGAATGTCTGTGTATTTTGCACTTTGTACATAGACAATTTAAGTCGTTTACAACGCGTAGAAAGCTGAATGCGGTTTCTGATGTTTACGAGAGGCTCGATTTACTTTGGTTGCTTTGGAATGCTTTCGTGATGAATTTAACCTACGTATCAGTTACACGGAACATGAATGGTTATTTCTCCAAAGCGCTACCAACATTACTTACTCTCTCAAGCCGCTCGAATCAGCACTTGCTTCTTACGCCTTGATGGTTGAGAACATACAGCAAAGGCTTTGGTAAAACTTCACTGCACTCAGGAATGAATGAATCTTTTCTACCATCCTCAGCACCGATTTTGATGCTGCGTCCAATTTCCTTCGTCGTCTTGATTTTTATGTTTTTCAAATGTGTTGCCCTGCGAAAAATAAAAGATCTAGATACTTAAAATTGTATAACTGTACTAATGATCCGAATTTCTTGGCGTAGAATAGAAATAAAACTTTCCAAGCTTTCGCAGATCAACCAGATGGTTTTTTCAAGGAAGGTAGACAGCTAACTACGCCAATAAATTCAGATCATTAGAATAGTTATACTATTTTGCGTATAATTGGTGTACAGTTCCTACTTGTTAATTATCTAAATACTTGTTTCAATCGCTCTTCCCTTTGATCCCCTTTCTTTTACCTGGATGTTTTTCCAAAAAAATCTTCTTTGTCTATCCTTTCTTAGATATCAGTTCTTCTTTTCAGATTTTAAAATTTTATAGAGGATGCGACATCGAAAAAAACACGGCACGTCTTTTAACGTAGGTTACAACTTCCCTGTTATTATGCTAAAACAATGCCTGATATGTAATGAAAAATTCTGAATTTCTACGCGGTCTGTTTTTATTATTATTATCATTATTATTATTATTATTATTATTATTATTTCTTCGATTTCTAGGCTAGTAGTGCGTAAAACATATTTTTGGTTGCGTGTTTAAAGGCTATTTTAATTAAAGTGAAAGCTTGTTTTTCTCTTACAATGCTTGCGAAAGAAATGGCAGCTGAACGTTTTTTTAAAAACATAGCATTTTTTGGTAAATATTTTCATTTTAGATGGTGCAGCAGGAAGATTTCGATATTTGGAAATAATTTCATTAGAAACCCTTCTAGGCAGCTAAGAAATTTGCTTGTTTCCAAATTCGATCGCAAAGCATTCTTGATTACCGCATCCTTAAAATTTCCTTTGTTAAACTTCCCGCCAGAATCGGAAAGCAGTGGGGGTCTTAGATACTTTGAGAACCGTAGATTTATGGCCGATAGAATCGACGACATTCTTCTGTTTAAACTGCAACTGATATGCCAACCCTATGCTTTTTGTTTTCAACGATTTCTTAAAAAAGCGCTTCGTTGTTTATCATCAACCTGAACTTCGATGCAAGGCATTGATTTCTATTTATAGTTTTTTTAGATATGTTTCAATCCAAATAAATCTACAATAATAAAATGGATGTCTATGGATCTGACGGTAGCTTACAGAACACACTGCTGACACTATAGGTTTCACGTTTAGCGTGAATTCTCAAAAGCAGGCACGCGCGCGCGTATGTGTATGTGTGTGTACCTGGGAATTCTCTTTTTTATATGAAATTCTAAAATATTAATGCATTTTTATAGAATCAGTAGGAACACTAAAGCAAATGTCATCGACACATGGCAGTACATCCGTTCCCCAAGAAGCCAGCCTAATTTTTAATTAGTTTTAAATCATTTCAATATGACCACGTGCAATTGTGTCGAAAAAATAAAGAATGTTATTACAATTTTTAGCTCATTTTAAGACATAACTAATTGCGTAGATCGATATTAAAAAAGAAATTACTTGATTTCTTTTTTTACCCTCAGAGAAGAGGCTAACACCTCGGTTTAAAGAATGGAAAACCTTTACTAATGAAGCTGCATTTGAAACCTCTCGAGTAAATCAGTGGTGAAAAAACTGCTGAGCCACTTTTCGTGGTTAAATCGTAAGAGACACTCGGCAAAGGAATCTTTTTAGTTGACCAAATATTCGAAAATAGAGAATACTGTGTTTTGTATGCAAGTATACTCCTATGTTAACCGAATGTTCGGATCATGCATTAGTGAGTCTAACCAATTATAACGGGTCTAGTTGAAATAGAACGAACCTATAGGGGGCTTCTCTGTGGAATAAGACTGTATTGCTGAGAGGGAAAAACAGCGAAAAAAAATTATTCAGGCATGAATGTCTCAGGAACAAGAGCTTTACGGTTGTGAAGGATATTTTTATTAAACCAACTTCCAAGGGGATGGCTATAAAAATGTAACTTAAATTCACAGATATTAAATGATGATGCGCCAAAATAACTAATGAACATTGTTTGAATAAAAATAAATTTAGCAGATAAATAGTCTTTTCATATCCTGCAACCCAATTGATGAAAACTATAAATTTAAAATAATTGCACAAGTATAAATACAATATTGGGTTGGCCAAAAAGTAATTGCGTTTTTTTTCTGTGTAAATGAAAGGTGAATTTTGAATGCGAACCAAAAGTTTAGTCAACAACTTATTGTCCATTTTGTTCGATGACCTTTTGCCATCTCGCAGGCAAGTTCATGATTCCGCCCTCAAAAACGTTTTTGTTGTTTTCGTCAAAAAATAGTTCCAAGACAGATTTAATAGCCTCGTCAGCAGTGAAAATTTTACCATTCAAGGCGCTTTGCAATGAACGAAACAAATGGTAGTCTGATGGTGCCAGGTCTGGCGAATACGGTTGATGTGGTAACACATCCTATCCAAGCTGCAACAATTTTTGACGAGTGGCCAAACTTGTAGGTGGTCTTGCGTTATCATGGTGTAACACAACACCTTTGCGATTCGCCAATTCTGGACGATTCTGTTTGACTGCATCACTTAATTTATCCAGCTGACGACAGTACACGTCCGAATTAATGATTTGGTTCCTTGGAAGCAATTCAAAATACACAATACGTTTGAAATCCGATCAGACTGACAGTATAACTTTCCTTTGGTGCGTATCTGCTTTTAAAGTGCTTTGAGCAGGTTCATCACGCTTTCTCCAAGATATTTTTCGTTTGACGTTGCTGTAGACGATCCATTTGTCATTGTCTGTTATCATATGTTTCAAAAATGGATCGTTTTCTTCACATTTCAAGAGCGAATCGCAGATATCAACGCGCTTGGTGAGATGAATTTCTTTGTGCTCATGTGGTTTTCAACATAATTTATTTAAGAAAATAGGCTGTTACATCATTACTGTTCGCCCCCATCAAAAACATAAAAATACACATGACATTTATAATGATATGTACACATGAAAGAGGGTAAAGCTACCCAGATTAAAATAATAAAAACACGAATGCAGGCAAGCATTGTATGAGTATCGTAATGGTACAGGAATCTGGGGTCAAGGACAACCCCATAATACGTGAAATACAACTAGAGAAACACAGGAAGCAAGTAAATACAACGATGTATGTAATAAACGAGAACAATACACAAAACACAAGATACAACATCGCAAAGTCAGTGACACATCAAGAACTTTGATCATAAAATACAGGGATGCTAACGGAGATAATAACGTCTCAGAACACGACTCAACGAATAAGACATAAAGACATAACGACATACTACAGGATAAAAATATGTTCGTGAGCAAGATCACATGTAATATGCAATGTAAGAAAAAAGGAAATATGTACAACATGTTGCCACACAAATAAAGTTAATTAACAGTACACACAATGTTATTCGACATTGGTGAAAAAAAAAGGAAACTGAAGGGGAGAGTAAAGACACAATACCACTAGTTACGGTGAGTAAAAAAAAGAAAACATTAGAGAACAGTGTATACAACCTGGCGGAAACAAACATCAAAAGCTTGATGAGTCAACGTTTCGTAAACAGTATACCACCTTTAAAAAGTCATGTTGTTTTCAACATATTGAAAGAAAGAAAAGGATGATGCAGTTCTACACTGTTCATAAAAATAGAAGAAACACGACTAATAAAATGAATAGAACACTCAGAGTGGTTAATATCGTTAAAGTACACATGTAACACAATTATCACTCAGGGAAGCTATGCAAATGAAATCTACAAGAGAGGTGCAGACCCTAGGTTATGAAAGAAGTACAATGTCATGATGCTGATACAGAGAACAAGAAAGAATACGCTAGAAAATTAACAGCACATTTGCAAAGTGATATGATAAAAACATGATCGCCTATTACACGGATAAAAACTATAATAACTATGTATAAGTACGTACAAACAATTACGATATTTACAGAAAACAGCAGGCAAGTAACATTAATCATAAATGAGGTCACAATAGGAAAAAAACACGTTATGTGGTGCGAAACTCAAATATGTACAACACAATACAACGTTAACATGGTACCATAACTATGCGTACGTAGGTTGCCACAGTGTGGCTACTCATAAAAGAAAAAAGTAAAAACACAGAGCACTCTTGGCACGGTGAAACAAATATCGAACGAAAGACACACTGGACTTAGTGCACCAAACACAAAACACACACACACACACACACAACATATACTCAAATGGCGAGACGAGCATAATTCCCATCCATCGTAAACCATCCTGAGTCCTCGGCCCAGGTGGTGTAAAATGTTGTGAGAGAATTTGATGATCGGGCGGTGTTATATTCAAGTCGAAGGCGTGCAACTATTTGGCCTCGAAAGCACGATAGCAAACGACTTCCGGCCTGCAGAATTGAAAGTGGCTGCGATGCAGAACGTTGTGATTGATGAAACATAGGAATGACATGTTTGACAAGTACAAATAGAAAACAGCAGGTATCTGGCAGACGTGTTGGCGGAGCTTCGTTAATAGAAGCCACGGATATGCTTGGAATGGAAGATCTTGAGAAACAATGAGGCCAGCCAGGCGGAAAGCAGTATTGAGAAGCGGTAGCAGGATGGGGCAGTGGCAATAGGTGTGGTAAACATCACTGACATTACCACAGAAAGAGCAGAGTGGAGAAGAGAACAGCGACATACGGAAAAGAAGATGGGGAACAGCGAGACGACGGTGAAGGAAACGCCAGTGAAGATTGCGCTCGAGCGGAAAGGAGAGATGAGAGGAGGAAGCTGACCAGACGGTCATGGAAAGCGAGGGAGAGAAGTCAGAGACGGGTTGTGGAAGGTCCGAAGGTGAACGGAGAAAACAATAGATGGAGACAGCGGTGAAGGAAAGGACGGGGGCGACAGAGTCAAGGAGAGGAAGAAAGAACAGAATAGGAAGACTGGGTCCAGAGACAACACGGAGTCCGTTGGCCGTAACCAAAGCAGGGTAAAGAGAGAGGAGGAAAGTGCGAAGTAGGGCATACTCCTCCTCGAGAGAAGGAGTAGCAGTAGGAAAAAGGGAAGTAATGGGTTTCCAGGTGAGGTAAGCAGTAATCAGGGCGTTGACTGTTAAGATGTCAGAACGAACCCAGAGTGGGAGGAGAAAGAAAGGTTGGTTAGGAGGGTGGATCAGTGAGGAAAAGAAGAGTGGTTCGACAAAGAGATCAAGAGTGGTGACAGGAGTAGTCCGGGAAAGAGGAAGGGATCGGAAAAACGTAAGAGCTTCAGAGATAGTAGACGGAATGTTAAAGGAAGGAAGGGTGTAAAAATCCATCCGGAGGAAAGGAAGAAAAGTGAAGGACGGATCATGGACAAAAAGGAGTGCATCAAAAGAAATCACAAGAGAAGGAGAGGGAGAGGTAAGCAAACGAAGAAAAGTGGTAATACGGTACGCTCTATAATATTGATGAATATCAATGAGCCGGATGCCACCATGCGACTTAAGAAGATACAATGTCTGGGCAGCCGACCAATGCTTGGACTGTGTGACGTACCTGCCAGCAGGACACACACGACATAAAGGCAGATAGCAATCAGAATGAACGTCTGCGTAGCTCAGTTGGTAGAGCGACTTGTTCCGGAATAAGCGGACTCGGGTTCGAATCCCGGCGTAGACCAAAGATGACGGAGAAATTTACTTCGTTATAATTGCCAGATGACGGAAGTGAACTGACCATTGATGTCAGTAAGACTAGAGGCCAAGAAAACTGCTGAATTCCAGGAATATGTACATAGTGAGAGCAGGCAACGTTGGGCAATATGAGCGCGTTGAAAATATGATGTAAATGGAAAGACGAAACGCCAATACGCAGCTCGGCGCCGAAGCCTTGGGAAAAGGTTGGTCCATGTTGCTTGTCCTGCGGTAACGGATGACCAGCATAGGTGCCGAGGATCTTCTGGGTCGAGGATGACCTCACCGCTCCTCAAGGAGTGTCAGTGCAGCCTATCCAAAACCCACACCAGAGACCAGTACTCTTAGAGACATTAAGTGATGCTCCCGAAACAGCAGTATATTGGTGATAGGTGATGAGCAGGTCCTCAAACTGAGCATCTCTTCTGATGCAGGAGCTTGGTAAATAATTTATAGTCGAGATTTAGAATGGAAACAGGACGCCAATTTTACAGGTACAGGAGGTCTCCCTTCTTCGGCAAAAGAATGACGTGGACCACCGTAAACTCCGGCGGCAGTGCAGAAGAAGATTGAGCTGCGGAGAAACAGGCGAAAAGGAAGGGGAGAAGAGATGGAAGGGAAGTACGGTAAAAGGAAAGAGGTAGGCCGTCAGGTCCAGGAGAGGCATGAGGATTTAGAGAGGCAAAAGCCCTCTGAGTTCAGCGGGGGAAAGGTCGCGAGAAGAGAAGGACACAGTTGTGAGGGGACTTGCGGAAGAGCACGAAGAAGGGGGATGAAGAAAGAGAGTGAGTCTGCACTACCGCTCGGAATTTTTCTCAGAAAAATTGACGAACCTGTGCGCTGATAGTGGCTGAGTCTGCTGAAATAGTTCCATCAGACAGACGGAGATGTCGGAGGGTAGTAGATGAACGCCGGAGTCTTTCCGTGCGAGAGAGAAATTCATACGATTGCGCTGTAGAGGAAAGATGAAGTAATTTCATCCGACAGAGAGCTTGCTGTGCCATCGGATGAAGCAGCGCTCTAAGGGCATCCTGTACTTCAGGATATGGTGGATCTGTGAGAGACATCGAGGAAAGGACCCCACGAAGGTTGCAGATTTGCATACCACGTTCAGTACGGGCAGAAAATGAGTATTGTCGGATTAACATACGAAGCTCAAACTTAATGACGAGCCACAACTTGAGTGCGCTTGGTGTTGTGGCGAGAAGGTGACGACGATCATCCAAGAATTGACGGATTAAGGTACAGAAAGTTTCGTCCTGAAGCAAGTCATCATCAAAAGACCAGGTACGCTGTGAAGTAATTGGCAGTGCAGAAACGCAGATAGACAGCGTCACCGCTCTGTGATACGACGAGGTTGTTGGCACATGCCGTGCCTCAATAGATGCAGGGAGCAGCTCGGAGAAGACGTAAATTCGGTCCAATCGGGCCGCTGACGAACCTTGCCGAGGTGAATTGCTTCAGGTATATGAAACCGTGTTTGGATTAAAATGATGGAATGAGTCAACAAGATGATGGTCAGAGAGGAGTAGCTTAAGCTGATCGACTAGGATAGGACGAAATTCTCTTAGGGATCCGCTGCGGTCCAACGACGGGAACAAAGTGCAATTGAAGTCTCCTCCTAAGACATAAAAATCACCGGGGAGAATTTCAGTAAGTGCTGAACGCAAACATTGAAAAAGTTGGTCAATGAGAGATTCATCTGCAGGAATATAAATATTAAATATGTGATAGGTAATATGATCAATACAGAATACACAACATTGTAACAAATCAAGGTATAAATTATTTACAGAGACTGTAGTCAGTGAGTGAAGCAAACGGTTGTGAATGCCAATGGCAACACCACCGGATTGCAACCGTCTATACGCATGGAAGAACTTAAAAGGCCAACTACACCAACGATGGAATGGCGTTGTAGGACAGCATTTCGCTTCTTGAAGGAGAAGAACGTCAGCATTCTCTGCCGACAAGTCTTCATACACTTTTGAGTTAGCGTCAGGAGTGCCAAACCCCCGACAGTTCAACGAAACCACTTTGAAAGTGGAAGGTCACTCATAGGGGTCATAGCTTTTGTGACAGTTGTTTGAAGCTAATGAATATGCTGCCGGATGTGTTTGCCAGCCGCACTCAGGTGGCCAGATGGTTTGGCATAGACATCAAGAACTCGATCCAAAGAGATAAGTTGCTGAAGAATATTTGGCAAAGCATTCTCATGTCGCTTGACAAAGGTATGTGCAGTAGCAGGATATTGTTTGACACACATGACAGAATAAAGTTCAGTGTATGACAATGGTGTAGGCGATAATTCAAGGCTAGATATTTGGGCAGCAAACTCGTCAAACGGCACCACTCCATCGGTGGGGTCCGGTGACGTTTCAAAATCAACGACTCGTGCGGGCGAAGTACGGGTCCGGGGGGAAGATCGAGTGGGGCTCCCGCGAGCTCGTTCCCTCTTGGCGGAGGCACGAGCTGGTTTCGGAGCTTGACGCTTTTTCAGTTGTGCTTGGCGATCATGCTCCGATCTATCGCTCATGGTTTGATCCGCACTGAGATACGCAATTTCATTATCCGGAATAGAGAGATCTGCCTCTGACGTAACACTCCCTTCAGCTGACTCTACTGGTGGATCGGGAGCACGAAAGTGAGTCTGAGCAAGTATAGGAGGGAAATTTGTTTTATCCACTGGTGGTAGGAGAACAGCAGACGAAAGAATAGTGTCTAGGCTTGGTGGAACGGCAGTCGGACGCACTGGAGCGGAAACCATCTCCGGGGTCCGTTTGGGAGTCTCCGCTGGAACTGCAGACTTGGGAGACGAGGAAACTTTGGGACACTCTTTGTAAAAGTGTCCAAATGCTATGCAGGTGCTGCAATGAAATTCAGTTAGGAGATCAACATAACGCACCTGCCCAGAACACTTTACTTTAAACTGCACTGGAATCGTGCTAATGCTGTCAGGAGTTGTGAAGAGGACCCGCGCAACGCGACGTATGCCACAAATGGATTTGTCGTCGGGATCCTTTAGGGCTGCTGAGAATGTTTTCACCGTGCCTACAACACGGCCAAGAGTAGAGAGGACGGTATACATCATTGTATCTGTGACTTCCGGTGGCCCTGGACAGAATTACACGTTGATGGGTCTCTGTGCTACAGGAGTAGGCTCTAAGAACTGATCACCGAGAGTGAGACCTGTACGTAGGATGGTGGTAGCATATTCAGCTTTGATGAAGTACACCACAACTGTCCCGGCCTGCCGGAACATATGAGAAATGGCTTGTGGGTTGAACTTGTTATTCAGGGCAGTGGAGTACACCTTTAACGGCGTCTCTGGTAAGGCAACAAACACTACACCTTTATCCAAGGCAGAATTAAAGTTAGCACTAGCTGCAGTATCATCAGGAATCCTTCGCGGCGAATATAGGACGCCATGCCCGCTGCTCCGGCGTACTGTGTTGGAGTGGAGTGGATAGGAATAGAAGTAGTGACTGCTGTAGAGTAGGTGGTGGAGGATGACTGCTGTGCAGGAAAAGAAGGAATGCCACCACAATCAATGACGTCCATAGCAACGTCAGTTGTAGCAGGGTCAGTAGAAGTTGACGTATTAGGAGAAGGTAGCGAATCGACGTGTAAAGAGAGTACGGACGTACCGCTAGATGAAGGGATCGCATCACCGCCAGTTGGATCGGACAGCGTAGCAACGCCTCCTCTGGAAGAAGAAGTAGAGTTCTTCCCGGAAGTGAGGACAGTGCTAAGTCCCACACCACCGGAAGACGCCATTTGCAATGGCGCCTCAGTGAAAAGCAGCTACCAGTTCGGTCGAAAATAAACACAACGTAATAACTCAACTAAAAATGCACTCACCGGCTTGGAAGTCAAACCGAAAGAAGCACTGGACCTTTATACTTCTTACACACACAAAATTAGAGAACTTAAAGCGCTATATACGTGACTTTAGACACAAAAATGAGGAGCAAAACAAACGAGCTCCTGTGGTACCCACATATCGAGCTTATTAACGTATCCCAGTTGCTTTAAAAGGTTTTCAACGCTCTATTAGGATATGTTCAGATTCTTAGCAATCTCTCATGTCGTTAAACGCCGACTGGATTCGATCAATGCCTTTTTTGTCGTCATCAACTTCGATTGGCCTTCTGAGCATGGTACATCTTTCACATCAAAATCTCCAGACCGAAATTTCGCAAACCAGTTATGACACTGCCGTAGTTTTAAGGCATCTCGGCCACACACATCACATAACATTTTATGAGCTTGCACAGCGTTTTTCTTTTTCGGAAATAATACAGCAAAACGTGACGAAACTATTACTTTTGATTGTCCATTTTGAAATCGGCGCCAAACACACACTTGTTAACGAAATAGTGCACTTTCTGTTCCTGAAACAAGATTGAATTGTCCTGGTGTGCCCTTCGTCGCTCCTGATTTTGTGCCCAGCTTTTGCATTTATCGGACGTTTTCTTAGCTCAAAGTTCACTGACATGCTTATGAAGCTTTGTTTTTTGTTTTTGGCTACTTTTCCTGTGTAGTGAGTTCATTTTTAGTCCGTCTTTCCTCGTTTTTTCTCGATTCTCGACCAGTCATCCGTTTATTTCCTGCCCGTCACCCTTCCAGTTGCGTGACTCTCTTGGACTGCGTGGCGTGCTTTCTTGCCGTTCAGTGCATCGCTGCCTGAACCGCTTCTCGTTTCGCTGCGCTCCTCCTTCGTGCTTCGTGACATCACTGCGCCGTTGCTTTGCTCGTTATCTCACTTGCACCCTGCCTTAGGTGACTGCTGGTTCCTCTACTCTTGTCATGATGGCTTCTGTTGACTCGGCTCGATCTACTGTAACGCACCTTCTTGCTCCGCGTCCGTTGATTTTCCGTTGACGAGTTGTTTATCGGACGCCGCTTTTCCTATGTCCACTGGATTTATTCCTTCTGCGTTGAATCCTATCTTTCAACGCTCTGGATTAACCATCAGTGCTACAGTTCCTGATGATTCTGCACTTGGTAAGTCAATGTTATCTGTTCTCCACCTCGGTGTATGTTATAAGGCTTTGCCCAATACGAAGTTAACTGCCTTCACTTCAGCACTATATTCTTTCCTGCCTCCTGGGTCTGTTACTCATATAGCGCCAAAGCCTCGCACCATGCTCATATATTTTGCTTCTCCTGCTATAGTTGGGCAGTTTCTTTCTTCACCCCTTTCTGTTGGCAATCATAGTTTGATTGCGGAACCGATATCTCAACGCCCAGTTCAAATTTCTTTATTTCCCGTTCCGCCTGAAATTCCAGACTCTTTCCTCCTTGGTTTTCTTTCCTATTGTGGCTGTGTTCTTGGTCTTGTGCGCACGCTGTCTGCTGCCACTTATGATTCTGATGGCCTTCCTCACCTGAGCTTCCGACGTCAAGCCTTGCTTCTTCTTCCCTCTGACAAAGCTATTTCCTCCTTTCCTACCACGCTAACCGTCAATTTTGCTCATCGTTCCTACACGATTAACGTTGTTTCGCCGTTTCACTGTTATCTCTGCAAGGCTCTGGAGCACAACCGTGCCCAGTGCCCTACCTCCTCTCTGTTGAAGGTTACTGCCTCCCTTGCCTTTCGTGTCATCACCTTTCTTCAAAGCAGCGTCCAACTTACGTTCTAACTCCGCCTGGCACTCCAGTAGCTGCCTTTTCTGCCGATGTCTTCTCCACTACGGATACTCCTTCCGCAGCTGCTTCGCCTGTGTCTCCACCAACCTTGGCTCCTGTCATGACGCCTCCCAGCAAGCCGCCGCCTGCGTCCTACGGCCTCTTTCCTCCGCCTGACTCTCAGATCCGAGTTTTTCTACAGTTTCTTTCTTGGAGCTCTCTGACGTCCCAGAGGTTGTCTCTTCCAGCTCCAGCTCCAGTGTGGTAGATGATCTTTCCCCACGGACTCCGCTGTCGCCTGTGTCGTCTGCTTCAACCCCGAGTACTACCTTGGACTCCACTAGCCTTCCTTGCCCTTCTGCACCTGCACCTGGTTCTCTTCCAGTTGTTGCACCCTCTGCTTCTTCCGCCTCTCTTGCTCCGCTGTCGCCTGCGACTTCATCCACCGGTGCCATGCAAAAGAAACCCCGACGTCATCCGAACAACGAAACTCGCAGAAAACGTTTTGTTTCCTGTGCACTTCTGGATCATGCCCCTGCTACTGAGGCTTCGTGCCTCCCTTCTCCACCTACCATTGTAACCTGACACTGCTGTTTTGCCTACGGCTCTTCCGCCTGTACCAAACTTCTCGTTTCGGCAGGTCGAAGAATTTGTTCATGCCAACTGCTCTTATACATGGACAGTTACACCTCTCATTGCCTTTAAACTGTCCTTTGCATGTGAGCCGGATGATGCTCTTGATTGCTTCCTTACCTACTACGCTCCTGAGGATTACCCCGATGTCTGTGCTGATCTCCGTGCTTTTCAGTTTGCATTTTCTGATACCAGTCCTTCCTTTCATGACATCCCCCTATGGATGCCTCTCATCGATTGCCAATGCCGCCTCGTTGAATTTCGCACTGTTCATTTTTCCCGCTCCGACTTCCTGAGTTGACTTTCCTGCCTTTGCTTGTGCTCCTGCGATTTTTTTCTGAAGTACATCTGCAACTACTTAAAGACTTTTGTTTTATCATGTTCTCTGAACGCCATTTGCCCCTGATCATGTACATATGTTTGTATCCCTGCCACTGTATTGTTTTTGTCACTTTTCTGGATGTTTTCTAAATCAGGTTTTATGTACTCCCCGACTATCACTATGTATCTCCCTGTTTTTAATAAAGCAGTTGTGATCTTAAATGTGAGCTGTCACATTACATAACGAACTTGAGTTTCAAATGACGTCACAGTACATAACGAACTTGAGTTTCAAATGACGTCACAGTACATAACGAACTTGAGTTTCAAATGACGTCACAGTACATAACGAACTTGAGTTTCAAATGACGTCACATTACATAACTTGCAGTTTCAAATGACGTTAGTTACACTTCAAGACATGTTTCGCCATCCATGTGTAAGACACGCAATAACTTTTAGGTGATCCAAATATATACTACACGAAGTAAGGCATATTAAATTTTAACTTGCCGCCCCGTAAGGGGTGTGGTCTGAGCGCTGACTTCGGACCATTCGTCCGAGATGGGCCCGAATTCGAGTCGTCCTGAATAAGGCGTGGTTGATATATTGTATGATCGCACTGGCTCTGTTCCTTTCTGGAGCCAATGTTCCTAAACCAGAGACGGGTGATTGTTTATAGCTCCAGGGCTTGTTCCTGGCGGTCGTTAAACCTCGAAACGAAAAAAATAATAATAATAAAAGAAGTAGTGAATAGCCTCTATGGTCTCCCATTGTATCCGCGCCTGGTTCCGATAAAAGTAATCCCCTGAGCCGATTCTCACGCCTTACGGGTAATACAAAAACATGTCCTACATCTACCTCGTAATTATAGGAAACACGGCATATTACTTACACTGCATACTCATGTTCAGAAATTAAGGATCACTTACGCAGTCGTATCATAATAATATGAGCACCTTCCTAATAATGGGAATAACCACCCTTGGCCCGGATGACAGCTGCGTGGCGGCGTAGCATGGACGCAATGAGGCCCTGGAAGGTTACCCAAAGCACACGTGACCATTCAGGCTTCAACAGAGAACGGAGGTCCCAGAGATAACGTGGTTGTGAGTCAGCACGTCAAACCTGTCGATCCAAATAGTCCCACAAATGCTCTATGGGATTGAGGTCGGGCGATTTCGCCTGCCTAAGGTGAACAAAGACATCGCGGTCGTGTTCCTGCAACCAGTCACGCACCCCCTTAGCGACGTGGCACTGCTCATTGTCCTGTTGGTATACATCATCACCACCAGGGTAAACGTCCAACATGAATGGATGCATGTGGTCAGCGAGAAAGGACAGGTAGCCAATGGCGTCCAGGAACTCATCCAATGGCACCAGCGGTCTCAGATCTTACCTGTAAAACATCCCCCAGACATTCACACTGCCATCGCCGGCCTGCACTTGACCGACAAGCGTGTCCGGATGTTGGTTCACGTGGGCCTGACGCCGTATCCGCCACCGTCCGTCACTTCTGTGGAGAAGAAACCTCGATTCGTAAGAGAAAGCAACCTTTTTCCACTGTCCAATGACAGTAGTTCCATGCGAAGTGCGGGCGTCGTCGCCAATGGACCTAGGTTAACATGGTCGATTTGACGCAGCGTCGACTCCGGAGACCCATGCGTAACAGGGTTTACTCTACTGTTATCAAGGACACCTACCTAGGTGCCCTAGAGTTCAATTGCGGGGTCAATTGCTGCACTGTTGCGCGTCAATTATCCTTTAACAGTCGACGGAAGCGACGTTCTCCTCTGGGGTAGACGGCCTTTGGGGCTCTACAGTTATGACATCGAGAGGTGCTCGGTGTGTCAGCGGTCCATTCTTGGTACACCCTTACTACAACACCTCGCGAACAGCACACGAAGTCTGCTGTTTCTGAGATGCTTCCACCCTTGGCGCGGTAGCCGATGATCATTCCTTTTTGAACGTCCATCAAATTACTACCTCTGCCTATTGTGCTCACGTGACGCACTATGTCTCATCTGTCTTGGCAGGTCGCTTATATCTCCGTGTGGTCGACCTTATCCCGTGCACTTTGTGACGCGCCTGGGTGGGTACACTGTGATTCTGGGGGTGGTCATGACCGTGTATATTTTAATAGCATACTTTTACTCCAACAGCATGTTGATGAAATACTTTAATTAGTAAACAAAGATGATTAGGGCATGTACACATAATATGTGTGTTTATTAATAGAACAAAAAATACCATTTTCTGACATTGGCTTACAATAACTAAAATTGACAGAAAAAATTAATAATTTTAATGGATTTCAATAGTGTATATGTCCACCCCAGACTGTAATGCATGATTGGCATCAGTGGGCTATGCTTTTCACGAGATTGTCTAGAAGATCCTAGCGCCGTCCCAGGTCTTTTATATCTTTCAGCGCCGTCACTAGGTCTTTTTTTTCAGGTCTTTTATACTTTTCAGCGCCATCAGAAGGTCTTTTTATCATGCCAGGTGGGAAATCGCGTTCAGCAATGCGCCTCCCTAGAGCGTGTCAAGCATTTTCGATTGGAATCAGGTCGGCGAGTTCCATTCGGTCGATCCCCTCGCTCTACAACAGCTCATCAACACGTGATGATCGATGAGGACGGGCGTTGTCGTCCATAACAGCGAAATAATTTCCTACAGCACCACGAAACAGCCATAAATATTCTAAAACGACCTCCTCACAATAAGGCTGGGCATTCATTGACCCTTTCTCCAACATTAGGAGCTCTGTACACTCATTGATCCTAATCTCAGACCAGACCATTACTCCACCACCCCTGTAATAGTCAATTTCTACGATGTTTCTGGCTGAACAGGCAGTGCTGGGTACTCGCCAGATGTATTACTGCCTAGAGTCAGACGATAAATAAAATCCACTTTCGTCTGCGAACAGAACATTGGCCCACTGGTCTTCACTCCATGTGGAGTGTTCACGACACCATCGATAGCTAGTTGTTTTGCCTGCTGGAGTCAATGGAACAAACTGTACAGGTTTTCAGTCATACAATCAAAAATTATTCAAACGCCTTGACACGCTTTGACACGATATTTTGGTACCTGTGCTTGATTCCAGCTATTTTGCTAACCCAGCAGTTATTCGGCGAGATTGTGTAGCCGTTACAAGATAACGCTCTTCGGATGGAGTAGTTTTGCGTAGTCGGCCACTATTGAATTTTTTAGTAGCTGTTCCATGTTCAGAAAATTGTTTCCATTACTAAGCACCGGGCAATTCCGAACTCCATTCTCGTTGTCCGCCCTTCTTCCAGTTTACCAACAATTTGTCCGCAGGTAAAATCATCTCGATGAGTTCTTTTAGTTGTACTACAAGTCGTCATAACAGCAAAAAAGGCAGATCCACATTTAAACACCTACAAAACGAACGATTTCTTTCCACTCACGCTTCAGCTTTTATCGCCGATCGGCAGTACACAGCTGTCACGTGATTCCTGACAATTTGCATATGATCAAACACTCTTACATAGCTTGCTTTTATATGTTTCGATGACGCCAGAATGTTTTGACCGCTAACCAACGACTTGCAAGTCCGAAATTCAGTCTTTTATCGTTGATCCTTAGTTTTTGGACGTGAGTGTATATTGTTACATTTACCAAGTATCAATAATACGAATTATTCATACTGAATATTTCGTAATTAAGTAATTATTTAGTAGCTAATTATATTTGTAATTATTTACTAAAGTCAGTAAGTCTGTGGAGTGGTCGAGCAGTATTTAAAGAAAAAATTATGTTCTAGCATGTGAGACTCCCAGGTAACATCAGTAGTTTATCTAAAGGTAATAAAATTAATAATTTGAAAAAAATGCATATAAATAATTATTGTAAAAGCCGCCCTCGTAGCGCAGTGGTCTAAACGCTGGCTTATGACTATTGGTCTGTGAAGGGTCCGGGTTCGGTTCTCGGTGAGGCATCGATGTTGTGTTTTTCTTACGGAACTGGCTCTCTCTCTTCCCTGGAACCAGTGACCCTAAATTAGGGACGGCCTACTTCTTATAGCCCATTGAGTTGCTCACGGTGGTCGTTAAACCCCAATCAAAGAAAGAAAAATTATAAAAATTTAATGAAAAATGCGAAATGATAATAATAATTCTTAAAAAGCCGTCGATACACGATTATAATAAACTTGAAGAGATGGTATTTACAAGTTTAAATCATTTAATTAAAAAACACACATAAGATCTTTTGAACCCTGTCACAACAGGTGAAAAACACTGTATAAACTGAAGTGCAAAAGTCTTCCATCTAACACCAACCTTATGTATCAGATATGTCGATGACATTCTCCTCATACGGCCTCATTCAGTGGCTCCTTTAAAGTCTTTCTAAGAACATGTTGTAACGTATACTCTATATTCACTTTCCTTTTGATTTTACTATCTCTGGTTATTTTATTTTACTATGTAAATTATCTTCTTACTGAACGAAATATTATTTCACCCGATGAATGAGATCTGGCAATGAGTGTAAGTCATGACGTGGTGGTAGCTAGTATATAGGCGCGTTCATCGAGACTTAGAGAGAGCTTTTGTTGTTGTTATGAGAGAGCGTTGTTGTTTACGGAGAGCGTTTGTAATACGAGGAGAGATTGTGTTGTTATGAGGAGAGATTCTTCATTATTGTAAAACAAGTTGTGTGTGTGCTTTAGATGACCAAGAGTCTTATAATAAAAAAGTTGCCGTAAGTTAGTCTTTCTCAATTCATAGTTTTTGTCAGACCTCTGTCTGGCTGTTAGGTTTATAATATTAGTGTATTACCATAAATAACCAGCGTTAAGACTTTATTCATTTTCGTAATTAACTAGTAACAACAACCTTTTGAATTCACTATTTTGAAGCTTAGTACAAGTATATCATTAGCTAGCTGGTAGGAAGAGCATCATTCATATTAATTAGCTTAGCGGAAAGCAAAATAAAGCTAATTCATTATAATGTGTCAAACCAATTTCCAACCATCAAATTCACCCTTGAACTAGAATCAAACAACCAACTGCCATTTTTAAACATCCTCCTGGTACGAAACCCTAACAACCAAACAATTTTAACTTCTGTATACCGGAAACCAACAGCAATCACTGTGATCATCCCAAATTCCTCAAACAATCAGCTATTCGTCATATGAGCTTCAAACAATCAGCTATTCGTCATATGTTACTTCATGCAATATCCCACTCTTCAAACCAAGCACTACAAACTGCAGAATTACGCAAAATTATTGAAATTACATACAATCACGACTGCAATCCGGATGGTGTGCTGGCCCTGTACAGGAATCTACGCTCTACGTGCTCTTCCACTCTACAAAAAGGTAAGAACTCTGAAGTTTGTTGGATCTGTACATCACAATCCAAAGATCATTAACATTCTAAACAATGTCTGTAAATCCTTTAATATAGCCTTTGGTGTTAGGACCAGCAACATCTGGTCTCTGATTCGTCACGACCGTGACTCAATTTCTGATATAAATAAACATGGAATGTACAGTGTATGCCTAAAAGCAATAAACTAAGCAGATAGCGACCTATTTCATATAGGATCCACTAAAAGGAATTTGGGAACCCGCCTCAAAGAACATCAATATAACATCAAACCTGGATCCACAAACACAGCTCTAGCACGGTGTGCTCAATCTGGAACACATTACCTTGACTGGAATAGTGCAAAAATCCTAAACACCCCTTCTCTTCTCATATCTCCCAATTACTTCTTACAGAAGTTTATACATCCTTCATTATGGAACAGTGGGTTATAACGATCACTTGCCTGTTGATGTCTCACACATCTGGAACTCATATATTCGCAGTTTCAATATGGAACATACACTGCTGGCCACCCAAAATGCAACACCAAGAAGGAAGCATCCGATTGGCCTGAAATTCGCAGCATGCGTCGCCCGTGAGAGGACATGCAAACGATTAGCATTGCTGGACAAATGCAAATCGTTTGCGCCCGGCACACCACCGAGAAGCACTGTAAGAAGGGTGCACAGAAGGCGGGGTGTAAGTAGTGGAAGTGTGTTGTGCTGCCGGACCTGTGCGTGGGAAGCTTCCTGATGCCTCGTCGCAGAATACGGCAGTCATTCCAGCACGTTTCGGAGTTCGACAGAGGACGAATAGTGGCTTATCGCAACAGCGGTTTATCGTACCGAGACATCGGCGCCCGTGTGACACGACATCCAGCCACAGTGAGGCGAGTATGGATTCGGCGGGTGCAGGAGGGACGGACGGACCGACGTGAGCGATTGCTGCAGCCGCGGCACACCACCTAACGAGAAGACCGGCATGTTGTGCGGCAGGCATTGACGGCTCGCACCGCCACATCATGAACGCTAGCGCAGAAATTAGGGTGTGTTGCGAAACAACCTGTGTCAGCACGTACCGTTCGACGTCGTCTGCAGGAGCGGGGACTCATCGCACGGCGCCCATTGCTCCAATTACCATTGACGTTACACCACCGGCGAGTGCGGCGGCAGTGGGCCGTTGAACGCCGCACCAGGGCTACGGAATGGCACGACATTGTCTTCTCCGACGAATCCCGCTTCTGCCTGCAACGCCACGATGGTCGGATCCGCGTGTGGCGGCAACGCGGCGAGAGACTGTATGACGCATGCATTGTGCATCGCCATACCGGTCCGTCGCCTGGCGTTATGGTTTGGGACGCAATTGGATATGACACCCGCACCCCTCTGGCACGCATCGCCGGTACACTCAACAGCCACCGCTACATCTTCGACCTTTTGGAGCCTGTAGTCCTCCCTTACCTGCAGGACCTGCCAGCGGCCACGTTTCAACAGAACAATGCGCGCCCGCACGTGGTACGCATCGTGCAACAATTCTTCACGGCCCAACAGGTGCCACTGCTGCTGTGGCCTACCTGTTCTCCCGATATGTGGCCCATCGAACACGTCTGGTCGCTGATCGACAACCGAGTGGCCCTGCAAGCACCACCCGCGGTTACGCCTGATGAAATGTGGCAACGTGTGGAAGCAGCCTGGACCACATACCCGAAGCCCACATCCAAAGCCTCTTTCGTTCGATGCCGCGGCGTGTAGCGGCCGTTATTGCCAGCCATGGGGGCCACACGAACTATTGATGTCTGCGTGTTCCGCAAGTCGTACGGGCCTGTAAGCTCAATCGTTTCATCTTTGTATCTGTTGTTCTGTGTCCAGTAAATCTGGCTTTGCTATGTGCGGCCAGCAGTGTATATTAAATAGTTCAATTTCCTCATCTCAATAAATCTAACTCCTTCCCAGTTACCTCTCACCTTAACATTTGCTGTCATTAACTCAATTAACCTTAACTCTCTCCCTTTTTCCTAAACTCAACTCTATTTCTTACTCTTTTACTTATAACTTAACATCAACTCCTTTGCCAAACTTACCCCCTCCCCTTACCTTACTCCTTATTAATTCTAACCCATTACTTACTACTTCTTAATCCTCTTCACCCCGGTCTCCTTCCCTGGACAATCCATGCTACCCCACCCCTCTTTTAAACTTTTTTCATTGCGCATGTCTATACCATTGACATGTCTTATTTAAGACAACTGCGCTTCTGTTTATACAGTGTTTTTTACCTGATTAAGGACCTGTTGTGACAGGGTCCTAAAGATCTTGTGTGTATTTTAATTAAATGATTTTAAACTTCTAAATATCATCTCTTCAAGTTTATTTTAATCGTGTATCGACTGCCTTTTAGGAATTATTGTTATTTACGCGAACAGTTTAACCTTCATGGCTAAATGATAAAAACAACAAATTAGATTTTAAATTGCTTTTGAAAATTTTGAATGCCTTCTTTCCGGGAGGTTTTTACCTAATCAGTTCACTGCTGAACCACCTTTTTCTTAGAACTTCACCACTGGTGTCAGGAAAATTTGTCAGAAAACGCCAACAGTTTATTTATTTATGTACTTATTTGCGTAATGAAATGCTTAGCAATCAAATGTTTAGGTCGAAAATAGCCTACTGATATTTTTTGAACAATTCGGACACCGCTAGCTAGCCGATAAGCCAAATCACGTATTTTTAGTTGAACCGGGAAGCTCTGAGCCCTGTGCTACTAAATGAGTAAAAAGCAATGGGTTTTGTTCAAAAGTAATATTTCGCTAGATATTGACATCTTTTCGTGCATTCTGTGTGCTTCTGTGGAAAAAAAGAAACATGCTGACCTAGGCACATACCTACTGTGCCTATGTATTGTTAATTTGTGTACAATTTTCGTCGCATAGCCTTTGCAACAATGATAACGCGGTTTTTAAATAAACGCTGTTTCTTGCTCACGTGGAACACATAGTGACATCTGTTAGCGTCCATAGGAAAATCCAACTCAATCGCTGCTGGTAGTGAAAACCCTCGTAAAACAATCGCTACATTGATTTTTTTTTCTCATTGTGTGACATTACTTTACGGCCACTTTTCATGACGTGCCGTTTATATAAATTATAAATTATATTGGTCAATTTATAATAGAGTGTTGAGGTACTGCACAATTTCTTTTTGTTTACGTAAACCAGTATAAGTTACTACTTCAGTGCCTGCATGTCCATTCCAGCACACAAGAAATAAGTGTATCTGATATACCTGACATGTATGTATAAGAGTTTTTATGCAACCGTGCGGGGTCGTTGAACCCTCCACACGCCAGAAAAGAAAGAAACTGTAAAGTTAATCCGTAAATCGAAACAGTATTCCCCGTTATTCGACTAAATTCAGTAATTCTGAATTAACTAAGTTATGAACGACTGTAATTTAACTTGTGGTATTCACACTGTCCAGGAGTGATATGCAATACTGATAGAAACCGGTTCACGTTGACCGCAACATGAATGATGGTAGCGAAGGAAGAGGGTCAAATCACTTTTGTTGATCTAACTAAAATATTGTTACCTGATGCGGCCGGGCTGTATAAATTCCGAAACCCTTACGACGATGTCCCTCATCAACAATCTGGGTGAGGGATCGAATCGGTGAGTTAGCATGCCACTCTACTACTAGGAAACTCCGCAGTCAACTCCAAAAATGCAGAAAGGGTGCAATTTGTAATTCGCATGCACGTTTATTTACACAGTAAGCTTTTTACAAGCCTGTATACTAGAGGACTATCCAACAAAGAAGGAATTTTTCAAATCGGACTCTTAAAAGCTGAGAGCCGCCCCGGTGGCGCAGTGGTCTAAGGCGCTGGCCTCTGATCATTCGTCCGTAAGGGGTCCGGGTTCGAATCCCGGTCAGGCATGGATGTTGTGTTTGTCTTACGGCACTAGCTCTCTCCCTTCCCTGGAACCAGTGACCCTAAATTAGGGACGGGCGACTACTTATAGCCCATTGAGTTGCTCACGGTGGTCGTTAAACCTCCAATCAAAAAAAAAAAAAAAAAAAAAAAATAAAAGCAGAGATATTGACAAAAATAAGATATACATCTACGCCACCTGGCGTAGAAACCATGCATTGTTTTAAGAAGAAAATGTTTCTAAACGGTTTGTCGACATGAGTACTATCGATCTACCAACGACGTTTTTATCAATCGAGATTTTAGAAGCTCATATTTTGCTGCAAATGCATCGGAAGCGGAAATTAAGATTTACGCCCCTCGGTGGCCAAACCATTTTTTCACAAAAATTAGATACTATGTGCAAACGATTTCTCATCAGGAGCTGTATCCGGTGCAGAAAACGTTTATCAAATCGGAGATTTAGAAGCAGAGATATAGGGGGAACACAATTTACCACTGCGCCCCCTTGCGGAAAGTCTATGAATTACTTGAAAATTTTGAAATTATATGAAAAACACGTCACACTGAAAACACTATCCAACTAAGAAGAAATTTATCAAATCGTACTTCTAGAAGTAGAGATATTGACAAAAATAAGGTATACATCAACGCTCCAGGCGGAGAAACTATGGAATATTTTAAGAAGAAAATATTCCGAAATGGTTTATGGATGTGAGTGGCATCAGTCCACGAAAGAATTTTTTCAATCGATATTTTAGAAGCTCAGATTTTATGGCAAATACATCAGAAGCAAAAATTAACGCTTACGCCCCCTAGTGGCCAAAGTATTCTTTACCAAAAATTTGAAATTATATGCAAAAGATTTTCCATCAGGAGGTGTATCCGCTGAAGAAAAAAATTTTCAAATCGAAGTTTTAGAAGAAGAGTTATCGGGGAAAATGTAATTTACTTTTACCCCCTAGCGGAAAATCTATGCGTAATTTGAAAAAATAACTATATCTAAAATACTCTTCGACATAAGTGGAATCGAAAGATAAAATATTTTTTTCAATCGGATGTTTAGAAGCCAATATGTGGATTAAAACGTATTTTTGAATTCGACATCATCTGCATTTACGCCTTCTAGTGGCGAAATTGTACATCGTAAAAAAAAAACGAAATAAAGGATCATGATTCGCACATTTCAAGCTTCCCTAATGCAAAAAAAAAAAATTCTAATCGGATTAATAGTTGCACAGATATGGTGGGTACAGATGGACGGACGGACAAAGCGATAACATAAGCACGATCTTTTTTTACAAAAGACGTGCTAAAAATAGGTTATATGTATGTGCTCCCTATCTTACTGCAAAATAATTTTTTCAACCGAATTTTCGAAAGTATAAATAATGCTGCGAATGCATCGGAAATAGAAATGTACACTTAATCCGTAGTGGTAAAACGGTTCGTCACTAAACACTAAGAAATATGTATATTCAAAACTATTTTCACGATCAACTCTATCCGACTCAAAAGAAAGTTTTCAAGCCAGAATTTTAAAAGCAGTGATACCGGGAGAAATACGAATTACATTTACGCCGCATAGCGGGAACTGGAAAATAAACTCTGCCCAAAATAGTTTTCTTTGTAAATAGTATTGAAGGAAAGAAAGTTTTTATTTTCAATCCAATATTAAGAAGCAACCATGTGGAATAAATTTATTTTGAATTCGATAGCATCTGCATTAACGTCGTCTAGCGGCGAGGTTATGCGCCGGATAAAAGACCAACGTGCAGCGATCATCATTCTTATATTTCAGGTTTCCCAATGCAAAAAAGAATTTTTCAAGTTGAGCTAATAGGTGCAGAGATATGATGTCCACAGGCGGTCGGACATATTGATGACACAAGCACGTACTTCGTGCTGAATGTAATAGAAGAGGTCACAGCGCTGAATTGGTGAAAGTCTGTTCTGAAGCTTTTCATCTAAACTTCGAGTTTGACAAACAGTTCCACCGAACATGCTAAAAATGGCATGCATGTGTCAAATATGGTACGCATTTCTGTCGGATACAAACATTGCTGCATTCGGTGTTCATATGCCAAACAGAATATTACTCTATTTTTCGGATGAACTTCCTCTGTATTTCTAGAATAATTTTGTTATCAGATAATTGAAACTGCAGTTGATTTTGGAAGACCGAAGAATCTATGCAAAAATGATAGCAGATATTCTGGGGATGTACCGTGAACGTGTTAGATTCGCCATCCACAAGGCTACTGGGCATGAGGAAGCTCTCGATCAAGTGGTTGCCGAAACGTCTGATTGCGGATCAGATGAGTTGTTGCGTTGTAGCAGCTAAGACAATGTTGCAACATTTTCAGCAGAATGCAGACAGTTTCGTGCCTCGATCGGTAACTAAGGATTAAAACTTGGATGCATCTGTATGATCCGTAGTCTACGGAAAAATTCAAAAAATGGAGACAGCGGTCCTCGTAGCCCAAACACAGAAGTCTGAAAAGAGGTGATGGCATCTGTATTGTGGGACAAGGACGGAGGTAGTGCTAGTCAGCTACCTTGAAAAGGGTGTCATCTCACAGCAACGTATTATATACTCCTTCTGAACACACTATAGCAGGAACTGAAATCAGAACGCAAAGGAAAATTGGACTCTCGCTTCTTTAGGACGAATGGCAAGTAAATATTCAAATCTTATGGCATCACGCAGACAAGGTTTCATGAAATTCACTTTCAACTTTTGAAACATCCTACTTATTTACAAGATTTGACCCCGCCTAATTATCATTTGTTCTTCAAAGTAAAGAAACATTTGAAGGCAATAAAATTCCAGTCCATTTCTGATGCTACATCAGATATTGACACGTCGTTTCAGGCACAACCATCAGATTTTTATTTGGAAAATTTAAGGAAGCTGGAACTTCGGTGTCAGAAGTGTGAATATACCTCAAAGGCGAATATGTAGTAGAATGCATTAAAACCATTCTTCAGACACCATTCTTTCTATAAAGAGCCAAGAACTTGGGAGAAGTTCCTCGTACATATTGCCAAAACATAATTCTGTAAAAAGATTAATACAGTCAGAATTTTGTTCATCGGACCCCATCGAAGTCAGTAAATTACTTTATCTTGACCCTACCAAATTCGATTCGGGAAAGATTACTTTGAACTACTAACTCATATGTAGAAATTATATACATAACTTACTGGTATGGAAACTCACTGACCTTGTAAATTTCTCTAGCAAACTGATTCCAGTACACAACGAACTTATTTTGGGGGCTTCTGTTTAATTAAATGAAATATTTGATACAATTTACAAGTACATTAGACTAACTTCATTTTTTGTATATAGTGGACTATTGTTGTGCTAATCACTAAAGCAGTGAATTATATCAGTTCACATTAAGTAACAGGTCAATTGTAGAGAACTTATTTCACGAATTCAAGCTAGATGCAAACATATAGTGTATACAAGCGATTGGTGAAATGCAAAGGAATAATCTTATTTATTCATATACATTGTGGTTTTCTGCTACTACTGTTATTATTATTACTATACATGCATTATTTTTATAATTATGTTTTTATTATGAATAAATTTCATTCTTTTATATTATTGTATTTCCACAGGTGAAACAATGTCGCTTCGCCATTATCAGCTGATGTAAACATCCAGGAGTTGTGCTCTGAAGAAAAACGTTGAGCGAGAGAGCCTGGAACAATAGTGTGCAAAAAATTATGCACAGATGTTATACTTCTCTCTCTCTCTCTCTCTCTCTCTTTCTAGACTCTGAATTTCTTTTTATAGTGAGATATTAATTAAGACAGGCCCAAAACTGGTTTTGCAGTTCTTGACGTACCCCATTTACAGTGGCGGCCCCAGGTAAGGAAATCCAGGGCAACCGCCGCCAATTAATTAGTAGCTTTTGCCTGGCGTCACCTAAAATATTGTAGTTGTAGTTCACGATCATATACAAATAAATGACCAATTTTAATATTTGTTTACTTCTTTGAATTAGTGACATCAAAAAGTTACAATGTTCGAATTTTTTTATTTTTTGGTCAGAGATATTTTTTCAGCGGGAAAGTTGTGGAGTAATGTCTAAATTTAATTTTTTTTTCAAGATATTTTTCATAGGAGATTTGCCATAATTTCGGGTACAAGTAGGGAGTAGCAATGTACTCGATCTTCTACCCATAGAAAACGACGTGGCATCTACTCTGGACTATAGTGATTTGATTGAAGACTTTAGCCACAAGAAAAGTCGCAGAATTCTTCTTTAAATAATATACTTATCTTATAATTATACAGCTATCCTTGTTTATTTAGTAACAGGTCATTGCAGAACAGGATTATATTAATAAACAATGTATTGTATTACATCGTGTTATTTCATATAAATCAATACCACAATTCCCGATAGAAAAAATTGCTTTGGGATCAATTCACCTCAAGTGGGGGTTTGTGTGAGAAAAAAAGCAAGCGACTGGTTTACGGTCAGAGTAAGCAACATGTAATTTTTTTACGTATCTTTTGAGTCTTTTGTTTTAAATTTTGATGTAGTCTTCAAACAGAAATCCATTGGACGGGGGAAAATGTTGTCGATCGGCGCTGTAGATCAACAGAGTTCCGATTACTCGAATTATTTCTATAGGAGCATTTAGAGGAGTCATCCACAATTAAATAGCTAAAGAATATCGCAGAAGTAGAAAGAAATCGAAATGATGTTCTGAAATTAGTTTTGTTTTGAGAATGGAAAAGTTTAGGTAGCATGCGTTTATCGAATGCAAACGCATGTTGAAGTTAGTGACCAACAATCCGAATATTTGTCATGATGCTGCCTTGAATTAATTAGAATCACCAAGTGTCAGAACATTTTTCTTGATGTTTACATGTGTTAATTAAAACTGTTATGCGATTTTCATTTATTGCAACTCGTAATATTAGACTGTAATTTATGCAATGGCATATTTATTGAGATCATTATTAAGAACGAAATTTGGGTCGCCGTGTATCTTATGGTGTCTATATTTCTAGAAGACATTCGATTCTTCTAGAGAATTAGAAGCAAACAAGGCTAAACATGCAAATTTTGAAGATTAATTTTTACATGCAAATTTTCAAGATTCCCGTATTCCATTCATGATTCCATTCAGGACTAACAATTTTTATTTTCTGTGGAAGACCATTTTCTCAGAAGGTGGCAGTAATTAAGAGCGTAATTTACGCAAAAATATCGTTATTGATCACGATATTTGCCTTATCTAAAATTTTGTAAAAGATTTCAGCTGATTATTTAACTTCATCCGTCTCTTCGTCATGTGACGTGTTCATTATACCCGAAACTCTGACATAACCACAAAAAGCGGAGAATGTTGAGGGACCTAGAGAGAACGCCATATAAGCTTCCATTTTGTTGTTTTGAAAGCAATTTTAGTCTCCGGAGCTACCTTTTTATTTGAACCAGTATTCTGTGTGAGTGAGTGAATGCTTCCACCAGATTACTGGCTCTTCCCTTCTGGTATCGCAAGAATTCTGCTGAGATATAGACTTGGACCATCTTAGAAACCTGTGGATAAAGACTTCTTTCTTTCTTTCTTCCCACAGATTTATCCACAAGTCGCATTTTATAAGGAACTATTCGACAGCCTTTTCATATAGTTTTTATCGTATCTGGTCGAGAGAATTGAGAGAACTTCTCAAGATATTATTATTTTTGTACTGCTGTTTTGTACTTCAATAATCGAAGTTAAGCTTTTTACTGTTCATCAGCTAAATCACATAGATAAGTGCGGGATGTTTGCACATGACGTCAAACTTTTCAGAACCATTCATTGTTGTGAGCAGCTTTGCATAGTAATTTTTTCTCTCGTAATGTGGTCTATCTATATGAGCTCTCTGGGCGATCAGCAGTCAGTATAAATAAACGAGATAGAGGCAACCGAGTGGCCCGGCAAGCACCACCCGCGGCTACGTCTGATGAACTGCGGCATCGTGTGGAAGCAGCCTGGACCGACATACCCCAATCCCACATCCAAAGCGTCTTTCCTGCGATGCCGCAGCGTGTAGCGGCCGTTATTGCCAGCCATGGGGGCCACGCGAACTATTGATTTCTGCGTGTTCCGCAAGTCGCACGGGCCTGTAAGCTCAATCGTTTCATCTTTGTATATGTTGTTATGTGTACAGTAAATCTGGCTTTGCTATCTCGTGTCCTTTTTGGTGTTGCATTTTGGGTGGCCAGCAGTGTATATCATCAGACGTGATGAATGATCCGACCACATGCACTCCAGAGCTTGCTGGTTGAAAACATAAATTGCATCTTCTCTGTCTTTCTTTGATCAAATTCCCCTAGGTCCATCAGTACGAAAAGTATTAGTAACGCACCCTTGGCAAGTGAAGGACTCCTTTTGACTCACTTATGATTCCTGTAAATAGCACAGTCTTTGCTATGTCCTTTCGAAATAAATCTTATACGTCGTATATACCTATACCATCCAAAAGAAACTGTCATACTTGCGGCAGGCATAAATTCTCCTGCTTCAATATGACTTCCGGTCACACACAGCAACTGTAAATAAATAACTCCACCGTTGGCAGATCCATCATCACTCCATATTTCCCGGCATACTCTTATAGTATCCTTTTGTTATGTTTTTGAAGATGGAATTTGTATACCAACATTTTTCAAACGAATCTATGCCCGCTCAATCATACATATTCTGCGACAATGTCATGAAAAGTCTCGGTAACGTTATTTGTAATACACCACAATGAGAATACTCAAGAAACGCATATAGCGTATTACATCCGTTTATTTTTATGGTGTTATAAGAACAAAGATTCGTCAAACTTTCGGACAGTAATGGGAGGCTTTTTTAAAGCAACGGTAGACATTAAATGCTACCATTGCTATCTACCATTTTATGTCCACCATTGCCTTGAAAAAGCCTCCCAGTGGAGTGCGAAAACTTGGCGAATTTTTTTCTTATTACACCATAAAAATAAGCGGATGCAATACGTTATATGCGTTTCTCGAGTATGATCATGAAACGTCCCACAACTATGGAGCAAGTATTTCAACAAAGTTGGAAATATGGAAAATCGTTTAAGATTCTTCTTTCCAACCCTTATAGCATTCCCGAATTTGTTCATTTTTAGTTCTTTTGTTTACACCATTCCTGAACGCTTTTTAAAAATTGATTCCTAAATGATTTTCACGTTATTTGATGAAATATAAGCTACAGTATTATAGCTAAAATATTATCATACAATTTCGCACAGGCATTTTTACTAGTTCAACATTATTTTATGTTTAGCAGTCCTTGGTGTTTTTTCAAAATCTTAGACGCCCCGGTGGCCGAATGGTACGAGGCTCTGGCTTTTAATCTTTGCCCAAGATGGGTTCGCATTCGAATTCTGGATGAGACTGGATGGTGTGTTTGTCCAACGGCACAAGGGACTCTCCCCTCTCGGAAACCAGTGCCCCCAAATTAAGGACGGACAGCTGCTTATAAGAACAGCAGCAGATAGTCTAAAAGTCGATTCTATAACGAAGTAAATTTCTCCGTATTTTTTGTCCACGCCGGTGCTCGAACCCGGGTCCCCTCATTCCGGAATAAGTCACTCTTCCAATTGAGCTACGCGGACGTTCGTTCTGACTGCTATCTGCCTTTATGTCGTGTGCGTCCTGCCTGCAGGTACGTCACATCCCCCCCCCCCGAAAGAGGGCCTGGGGCATGTCCCACGGGTCATCCGTGACCGTGAATCGTCGCAGGCAGCCATCCGCTGTAGAACGTACTTGAGAACTCCCAGTCAATCTAGTGTGTGGAATGCAACGTCACACACATATATTTTTCGAAGCACAGGAGAAGGGATTCTCGTATTTTTCCTATCTCGCGGTGTGGAAATAACATCACACCATTGCGAGATTTTGAACGGTCGTGTCACCCGGAAAGTTCAGGCCCCATTACAACGAAGTAAATTTCTCCGTCATTTTTGTCCACGCCGGAGCTCGAACCCGTGTCCCCTTATTCCGGAATAAGTTGCTCTACCAATTGAGCTACGCGGACGATCGTTCTGACTGCTATCTGCCTTTATGTCGTGTGAGTCCTGCTGGCAGGTACGTCACAATTCTTTCAAGGAGACGTTGGCAATGTTTGAAATCAGTAACCTTGAACGATTAACAGATGTTGTCATAGATGACAAGTCGTGGTTTTATTGCTACACGACTACCAGAAACAGCGATAACTATATGGGCAAAACAATGCTGGTATAATATTAGCCACTTAAAGTTGCAGAATATGTAATACCCAATTCATCCGGCATGACTTTCACTCAGGGAAGAGGACGTTTAAGATATTTCTTCAATTCTTAAGGAGTGATAGCCGTGGACACTTCACCTGAAAATAAAAAAATAAATGGTTAATATTATACCAGCATTGTTTTGCCTAAAATGGCTGAGGAAAAACTGAAGATAAAAGGCCAATATTACACCAGCATTGTTTTGCCGAAAATGGCTAAGGAAAAAAATGAAGATAAATGGCCAATACTACACCAGCATTGTTTTACCCAAAATGGCTAAGGAAATGATGAAGCAGCGTCCAACAACAGGTGTGTCGGGGATTTTCCTTCTTCGTGATACTGCTAGTGCTCACGTAGCCCTACTGGCTATGTCTTATCTGGAGCAAGAGAAAATCAATCAGCAGCCCCATTCTGCATATACAGCCGATCTATCACCATGCGATTTCTGATTGTTTCGAAAAGTTAAAAAAAACTTGTTGGGCTGCCTTTTTGAAGAGTGCAAGACATTACACAATGCGGTCATTCATAGTTACGTAGTATTGCCCAACGGGAGTGCCTCTTGGCACTCCAGAATTAATGTACACGTCTGCAGTATTGTATAGATCCTGGTGGAGGGAGCTTTAAAAGACATGGAAGTTTCGTGGAGGTTAGTGCAATGGTTTTCGTTCTGCAGATTGATGTTAAGAACTTTTTGAACTCTCTTCGTGTACTTATAACGAAGTAAATTTCTCCGTCATTTTTATCCGCGCCAGGATTCGAACCCGGATCCCCTCACTCCGGAATAAGTCACTCTAAAAATTGAGCTACGCGGACGTTTGTTCTGATTGCTATGTGCCTTTATGTCGTGTGCGTCCTGCTGGCAGGTACGTCACATACTCTTTGGAACAGAATTAGTTGGGGCCCATAAAATTTGACACTGTTATAGGCTTGTAGTATCATGTGGTATTTACAGTACTACAAGCGCAAAAATTTTAAGTTTTGAATATGTAAACGGTTTGTCTGTTACTCTGCATTTTTTAGTTAGTAAAGTTTATACGGTTAGCTTTGGAAAGGTAGTACGTTTTGCACAAGAAATCTCGAAAACAAAACATCCATGCTTCAATGGAATTCGAACCCTGACCAATTTCGGACGAATGATTGGAAGCCAGTGCTTAGACCATTGCGCTGCCGGGGCAGCTAAAAGTTTATTTGACAAACAGATGAACTAGAAAACATTTCGTAGAACTCAGCAAAATAGCGGTACAAATGATGAAACCTTAGTACGTTTCTTCCAAGGAATTTTATGTTAGAAAATTGATACGTATTAAAAATGAGGCACTTAAATCGCGATGTTAATTTAGCCAAATACCAGGAAGCTCATTGTTATAACTTTTTTTGACTTGAAAATTATCAATGATTTTTTTACTTTTAGTCTAAACTGAGTGAAGTATTTTTATGAAAGTAAAGTTTTTCACTTTTAAATGATGCTGCTTCCGGTGAGGTATTCTAGCATTTATTGGGTTAGAAAGAAAGCAATGTCTGCAAATGTAAGGCAACGGAAAATGCTAATTAACGTACATAAATATATATGTATGTGATGCGCAACATCACAGCCTCTCCTTGACAAATGTCAACCCGCCTTCTCGTGGTGCATCCTGTTCCCAATAAAGGGGCTATGACGACCGCCAGTAGCGGTATAACTATACCATCGCGATCAGAGGAAACGCTATCCCACACTCACCAACACGCTTGGCCAGCGTGGTGAGTTATGGCCAAATCCCTCCAAAATGACTCCACAACTTAAATCTTGGCCCTCAGTCTCAGGCAGCTGGAATGTACCTGGCCAAGGCAGCGGCCAGTGCGACATGAAGGCAGAGGGTGCTAAGAATCCCCGGAGGACCGGACTAGGCTGCCATCTGATGCTGACCTTGGCTACGTATAATGGACTCTCCCTATCTTCTGATTCAAGGCTTCTTGAATTGGAAGAGGAACTACAAAGGATCAATTGGGACATCGTCGGGCTAAGTGAGGTAAGGAGAAAAGGAGAAGATCTCATTGAACTGAAAAGTGGACATCTCTTCTACTATCATAGGACAGATACTGGCAGAACTAGTGGTGTTGGATTTATAATAAACAAGAAACTGAAGGATAAAGTTGTAGAAGTTGAAAGTTCCTCTGACAGAGCTGCACGACTCATTATCCAACTATCGAGAAGATACAAGGCTCAGATTATTCAAACTTATGCACCCACCAGAAGTCATCCTGAAGACGAAATTGAAGAATTTTATGAGGAAATTCGTCATCTAAATAATAAATAAAGGTAAGCAGCACTTGAAGATAATTATGGGAGATTTCAATGCAAAAATAGGGCAACGGCAACAGAATGAAACTTCAGTAGGTTAATTCTGTCACGGCAACAGAAACCAACGTTAGGAAATACTCTCGTTGAGTTTGCAGAGGCAGAAGGGTTTTTCATCTTGAACTCCTTTTTCAAGAAAAAACCCCACAGGAAATGGACATGGAGACATCCAAATGGGACGACAAGTGAAATTGATTTTATTATGTGTAACACAAAATTTGTCATAAAAGACTGCAGTGTGCTAAACAAGTTCAACACAGGTAGTGACCGTAGATTGGTGAGATGTAAGATGCACCTCAACACTAAACTTGAACGTGGCAAGCTCATAAGACAAACAAAATGTATTGACATAACCAACCTTAAAAAACACCATAATACCTTCAAGTTGGAACTGAAGAACAGATTCTCTGCTTTAGAAGGCCTAACATCGGAAGAAGTGGATATTTCTGAAGTTAACAGAAAAGTATCCAAAGCTGTTATGGAAACAGCTACAAAATTAGCGGGATCTAAGAACAACGTTGCATGGAAATAAATGATCAGGAAAAACCAAAATGTTGATGCAAAGAAGAAGAGAGATGAGGACAACTAAAGAAGATGTGACTTCCAAAGTAAACATATAGAGCTATGCAAGACAGTACGAAAAAGTATCACTGAGGAAATTCAACTGTGAACTAGTGAGGAAAGCAATTGAAAACAACCAAACCCTAAAGATAGCAAAGGGACATCTCAGTAAGGGAAGAAAACAGATTATGGCGCTAAGAAAAGAAGATGGTTCTGTAACAAGAAATAGAGGCGAAATTTTGACAAGAGTGAAAGATTTCTACTCCAAATTATATGAAAGGGATTATACATGCACTCCAGACATCATGAAAGGTACCAGTTCTAGAGTTCTTCCAGTCCTCCCAGCAGAAGTTACACATGCAATCAAGAACATGAAGCGGAGAAAAGCTCCAGGAGAAGATGGAATTACTGTAGACATCATACAAGAAGCAAGTGGAGAAATTGAAACAGTATTCGCCCAAATTTTCACTTGATGCCTCAATGATAGGAAG
Organism: Macrothele yani; assembly: GCA_039090855.1. Taxonomy (NCBI): domain Eukaryota; kingdom Metazoa; phylum Arthropoda; class Arachnida; order Araneae; family Macrothelidae; genus Macrothele; species Macrothele yani. The sequence continues at coordinate 3,123,929 of CM077005.1, forward strand.
ACTCCTGATGATTGGAACAACGGTACAATGACCCTGCTACATAAAAAAAGGTGCCATTGAGGATCTCAGGAACTACAGACTTATCAGCCTCCTATCAGTGGTTTATAAATTCTTCACTAAAGTTCTTTCACACCGCTTGAAGGTAACACTGGGCATGGCTCAACCGAGAAAACAAGCTGGATTCAGGAGTGGCTACAGCACAATAGTTCATATCCACGTACTGCGAGAACTAATTGAAAGAGCGAGGGAGTATGAACTTCCATTGTGCATGGCTTTTATCGATTATGAAAAAGCCTTTGATTCGGTGAAACCATCAGCAGTTACAATGGCTTTGAAATCCTGTGGTATTGAAGATGCATACATTAATATTATTAATAACATCTATGAAAATGCAAGTGCAAAGATTCGGCTGTTTGAAAATACAACACACAAAAAAATTGGAAAAGGAGTGAGACAAGGTGACACCATATTTCCGAAGCTCTTTAATGCCACAGTGGAAAATGTCTTTCAATCACTGAACTATGAAAACAAAGGGATAAAGATTAATGAAGATTATCTAACTCACCTTCGTTTTGCTGATGACGTAGTCATTTTTGCAACTACCCCATCAGAGCTTCAGAGTATGATATAGGAACTTGCTGACAAGAGTAAAGAAGTGGAATTAAAAATGAATTTTCAGAAGACAAAAGGGATGTACATTGTACATCCCTTTTGTCTTCTCAAAATTCATTTCTTGTAAAAGCATTGTACATTGTACAATACTTTTGCAAGAAATGAAGATTTATCGATTGATGGAGAAAAGCTGGAGATAACAGATATGTACGTTTATCTTGGACAGCAGATATCAAGTGAGGGTCTCATTGATGAAGAAATTAATCGGCGTATAAAATTTGCCTGGAGAGCTTTTGGAAGAAACAGCATAATTTTAAAGAACCATATGCCATTAAGTCTTCAAAAGAAAAGTGTTTGATCAATGCATCCTTCCAGTGCTTACGTATGGTGCAGAGACGTGGACCTTAACTAAAAGAGACATACAAAAGCTGCAGACAACTCAAAGCGGCATGGAGAGGTGCATGCTTGGTATAACCAGGAGAGATAAGAAGAGGAACTCGTGCATCCGGAAAATGACAAGAGTGGAAGACATCATGATCACAGTTAAATCCCTGAAATGGCAATGGGCTGGACATACTGGACATACTGCCAGAAGGACAGACCATCGATGGACAGCCGAAATTTTAGATTGGATTACAAGGGACAGGAAAAGACCCAGAAGAAGACCACGTGGAAGATGGGTGGATGAAATTCGAAAGTATGCGGGAGTAACATGAAAGAGACTGGCACAAGACAGACCGTTGTGGGAAAAAAACTTGGGGAGACCTTCGTCCAACAGTGGATTGATAATGGGTGACAATGACGATGATGATGATAATACCCACTATATTGACAAAAGTCACCAGATACCTAAAAGAGAAACACAACATAGCATTTATTGACATACTTTGTACGGTGTCGGTCCACTTTTGGCCTTAATGCATGTACTGATAATTCGAGATATGCTTTCGACAAGGTTTTCGAACAGGGCGATAGGTATGCGCTTCCATTCAGTACATAATGCTGCCGCTAACAATTACTCTTAGCAGAAGGCCTTGGTTTCAAACCTTCCTATGCGATGCTGTAATTCACCCCATAGGTGTTCTATGGGATTAAGGTCAGGGCTCTGTGCTGGCCAGTGCACACTCGATACGGAATTATCGTCAAACCACACCGTAACAGTCCTTGCTTTAAAGCTCGGTGCATTATGCTGCTGGTACCAACAAGGCTCGGTTCCATAGTATTGCCACAGAGTTAGAAGGGCATAATTGTCCAGAATGTCGAGGTAGACGTGCTGGTTAACAGGTTTGTCCACGATAACCAATGGGCCGGGACCATACCACGAAAAACATCCCCACACAAGTACAATGCCAGCTCCAAACTTGATCGTAGGAACAGCACACTGTGGTAAATATCGTTCCCCAGGCTGCCTCCATACCCACACATGGCCATCAGACTGATGGATCGTGTATCTGGATTCATCAGTCCATAGGACCCGTTTCCATTGATCTACGGTCCACGATAAATGTTCTTTACACCATGCTAAACGACAAGTAGCATTCCGAGTGATGATGAAAGGCTTATGAGTAGCAGCACGGCCACGGTAACCCGTGGAATTAAATTCTCTGGCAATGGTACGTGTACATACCGAGGTTCCAGCATTTTTACTCATCTGTACACTGAGGTCTTGTTCAGTACTCCGTCGATTAGCTGTAACGACTCTCCTGGGGCTTCGACGTCCTCTATCACTGTTTGTCTTTGGTCTGCCGGTACGTTTTGCTGTTTCAGGCGAACCATGTGTCTTCTACTTATTCAGTACATCCAACACATTTGACTTGGGTATGTTTAAACACCTCTCGGTTTCTCTTATGGACAACCCACTAATATAACACCCAACAATCTGCCCTTTCTCAAAGTCAGTTCTCTCCCGCCGCGACATTTATAATCAACCTCACAGTGCGATATGATCGCGGTCAACTGCAGGCTTGTTTTTATACCGTTTGTAGCTGTACCGCGCATCTTAACAACGCAACGGATCCGTTCATTTGCTTTTGAAGGGGTGTCCGGTGACTTTGGGTCAATATAGTGTATATACGTATATATACACCGATGAGCCTTTACATTATGACCACCAACTTAATAAGCTGTAGAACCCCATTTAGCCCGCAAAACAGCAATCATTCGGCGAGGCATCGATTCGATAAGGTGGCGATGGGTATCCTCGGGTGTCTGGTACCATAATGTCAACAGCAGGTCCTCCAGTTCCCGTACATTTCAGGGGGATGGTAATTTAGCGCGAACTCGCTTTTCCAAGTCGAACGCCAAATGTTCAATTGGGTTCATGTCAGGCGAATTTGGAAGTCAGGATATTAACAGAAAGTCACCAGCATGTTCCTAGAACCACTCCTTGACGATTCTGGCAGTGTGGCATGGCCCATTATCCTGTTGGTAATGTGGCCATCACCAGCAGAGAGCACAATTGCCATGAATGGGTGAACTTGGTCAGCAACGATGTTCAGATATCTGACAGCTGTCAGAGATTGTGCTACTGGGATAATGGGGCCTAAAGTGTCCCAAGAAAACATCGCTCACAGCATAACACCGCCACAGCCGCCGGTCTGTTTCTGCCCAACAGTACATCCGGGTATCATAGCCTCCGTGGAAATCGGCGTCTCCGCGCTCGGCCGTCTACGTGATGCACCAGGAATCTTGGTTTGTCGGATCATGCCACTTTCTTCCAACCATCCACTGTCCATCTCAATGATCTTGTTCCCATTTCGTGCGCTGTTGGTGATGACGTGCAGTGAGCATGTGGACCCGGCTAGGTCTTCGGCTGCGCAAGCCCATGCGCAGAAGGCTGCGATGAATTGTGTGATGTGACACATAGTAGCTGCTGTTGATTTGTTGCACTGTGGCCCTGCGGTAGCTGTGAACAATGAAACAATGCGCGACAGTCTCCGCTCCGCCCCTGGCATCAATGAGCTGTGGCGACACATGGCTGGACGACAGTCATTTGGCCATGTTTGCACCACTTTTGATACGTACTCACGACAGCGACACGTGAACAACCGATACGCCGCACCGTTTCCGAGATCGTAGTTTTGAGGCGCCTTGCCATCGCAATTTGTCCATCATCAAACTCCGATAAATCGGCAGCTTTTCCCATTGACTCCGAACACTCTACTAACCGAAAGCCGGTCTTCGGGTTGTATGTATACTGCTGTGTGAACTTCTCCTGCGCCACCGTTCGGCTGGCGGTGATCATAATGGAATGATTCATCGGTGTATATATACAATTACAAATCGGTCCAAAATGTGGTCGCCATCGTTTCCCACGACCTGCTGTCATCGTCTGGGCAGCTGTTGGAATCCATCCCTGTAAAATTGTGACTTCCTAGACTTTTCAAAGTGAGTAAGTAAGCATCCGACATCGTTCCGGTTGGTGAACCGCTGTTAATCCAGGAAATGCTGCAACAACCATAAAACGTGGTAGTCGGTTTGGGGTAGTGTCCTGGGAATTGACTGGGTGTGGTAGCAGCTCTGAGCCTAGGTCCCTGATTTTGTGGCAGGTCACCTGTGCTGCGTGAGGTGTCACTCCATCCTACTGTAGGAGGATGCCCTTGCGGTTCAGCAGTGCTGGTCGTTTCGACGTGAGCGATGCGTGCAGATCTCTGAGCTGACGGCAATGCACATCGGCGGTGACAGTGGTGTTGCCCAGCAACAGCTCAAAAAACACGACACCCATCATATTTCACCAAACAGACAGAAGGACCTTACGTGGGTGTAAGCCGGTTTTAGGGGTCGGCATGGGCTTCTGTTTTGGATCCAGCCACTGGTTCCGGACGTTGACATTACCACATAAGGCCCATTTCTCGTCACCTGTCATAATACGGTCCAAGAACGGTTCCACTTCGTCACGTGCAAGCAGGAAAACGCATGCACTCGTGCGATTTCCTTTCTACTCAACTGTGAGTGGATGGGGTACCCAAACTCCCCTCTTGTGCACCTTCCCAAGTTAACGCATATGCGTGACAATGCTATAAGGTTAGTCCCCAGCTGTTCGGCCAACCCCCACGAGTGGGTCTCCACTAAGGTCTTCAGAGTGTCCATATCCACTGTTGCGGGTCTTCCGGCTTTGGGACGGTCTGACAGGCCAAAATTTCCCTCTCGAAACCCTTTGAACCAACGACAGTACTAACCATGTGATATGGAATTGGAGTACATACACACTGGTAAAGTTCCTTACAGCACTTGCGGGGGCGCAACCGAGCGAAACTCATACAACATGCGGATGTGCTCCTTGTCTACTTCCATGTTGGCTTGCGCTTACCCCCTTCGCCTTCTGACGGCTAAATGCCACGGACTTAAGCCACCTATCCGCTGATGTCATGCCAGTGTGCTGCGCAATCTCAGTGGCCAATGTGCACCGTGGCCGAGGCTTCGACTTCGGGTACCTCGTCATAGGACATTATTTTTTTCCAATCCAATATTACACGTGTAGTATTCTTTGGTTTTAAACACCAAAATTTATCCGTGAGAAATGTCAGTTAAACTAGAACACCAACATTACGTGAAGCTTGACGAGCAATCGTAGCTGGTTCGTTTTAGTTGAAATCCCGGATAGCTTACTCTTTAATGTCCTTAACTAAACATATTGAATGCCACTTCAAGAAAACTGCAAGAGATATACTTACTGTCTTTACCTTTTATTTAGGTCAGCATATATAAAAAAGCCATTTGGACGCTAATGGAGCACAACTGTCGTTACTAGCTCTTCAATCAGGCTCGACTAACATCAGAACATATAATATTGACGATCACACATCAAATCTTTTCAAAACATTTGCAAACTCTAGCAGAAATCAACAAGCGTGATTAGTCATAACATCTAACTAAAGACAGCCAAACGGAAAATATGTTAATGAAAGTAAACCTACAGCAACACAGCTCTCACCTCAAACATGGCAAAAAATCGTTATTATCTTAGTTTCTTACGTAAGTCACCCTACCTCTGACCTCAATATTCGTTGCCAAAAACACTACGGCGAGAGAGAAAATGTAAATGTTACCTGTGGAAAATGCTTAAAGATGAATGGACCAAATTTATACAGAGACTGGAACTAAAAAGCAAAGTCATATCAGTGTTTAAGTTACACAACACGTTAAAGCTCTTCCTTCGAATCACTAGGAAATAATGAAACGCACCTTTGGAACTATTACTTTCTGTTTGCCTCGTCAGATAGTAAATAACCATACAATTTTTATGAGAAAGACGTCATATAGTGGTACAAAACTTCGTGCCCGACCAGGTATTTACTGTCTTTACCGCTACTGTCTGTCTTTACCTTTTCATTTACCATCAATAAATTTTGCAGTGTAATACAGCACTTTCTTGCTTCAGTTTTCTTTGTAGTAAAAGTAATTTTTTAAAATTATTTTAGGTTAAAAAAAGGGCAAACAGCTCTTTAGATAATAAACATAAGATTGCGGCTAAATTTAAGAAAAATTCTCCGGTAGTTCACAAAACGCTGCAAAAAAAAACTTTTGTGGTCGTAGATCATTTTTAGGCAGAGAGAAAGGAAGTGAATTTTGCAAAAAGGAGCAGCTGGTATGGTAAATAGTGGACGATCCGGCTGTTCAGCATTTCCAAGAAAATGTTCTTTGTAAACAAAAAAATAATTCAAATGGAAGAAAGGACCTCAGAGTTAAAATTGGAATAGTAGAAAAAAAGTCAAACATGAAGAGTGAAAAAAAAAAAGCCTGTGATTCAACAAACGAATAAAAATTCCTACATTTCGCTTCCCAGATATTTTTCCTTTTGAGCCCCGTAGTTTTCCGCCAAAAATCAGACACCAGTGTAAGAATATAACCATTATCAACGACTTATTTAGCACCACACATGTAGATGGCTTTTTATGATTTTATAACTCAAAACCTCTTCAAAAATGAACACTTTTTGTCATACAGAATTTAATAAACAAAACAGAAACAACCATGCAAGTTATTTTAATCTTATGGTGATATACTAAAAATAATTATGTTAAAATTTTCTAAAATTTATCTAATTTAAAATCTGATAAAAGCAGTTTTCATTCAAGAAATTACTTAAAATATACTTCATGTATGCATTTATTTTTTCTTCCTGAATTTACAGTAGTTCGATCAGCAATAACGTAGCACAACATAACTGAAAACCTGCAAAAAAGGAATAATTTGGATAAAAGCCAAATATAAAATATTAAAACAAAATGTGCGAAATTTTAAAGTCAATCACGTATATATAAGTTACAAAAAACTAATTCCTAATCTTTGGAATTTCAGAACCTTCCCGATTTCAAGTATTATCACTCTGATCACTTTCTGAGTCTTCCGAGCCACTTGAGCATTCGTCACGATCATCTCCCAACGGAACATTATCAATGCGGATAAATCCAGCCAAACGATCATCTGTTGGGAAAGCAGGTAGCCTGTCGCGTGCAAAAACTCCTGGAGTTGCAGAAACTCTTGCCTCTACATCCTTTCTTTGATCAGCTTCTTCATCACCTCTGACAGTAGGGGAAACAACTTCCTCAGCTTCTGGTCGATGTACATGACTCACGTTTTCATTTTCTTGATCGTGTAAAGCTGTATCTTCATCAGCGATATTTTCCGTGGTTTTCATGTCAGGACAGATTGAATTAGTTGGAGGTTGATTTTGGCCAGTTTCAACAGCCAGAACGTCACTGCTTTCATTTAACACCCTTTCCGACTGGCTTTTTCTTTCATGAACATCACTGGCGTTCCTTTCAAAACATGCGGAAGGCGAGTCTAGTGGAACCTGGATCTCCTGCTTAAGGGGCTTAAGAACATTGCGAAAAGGCCATTTTGGTGCTTTTCGATTTTCTTCAACATTACTACATCCATCAGATACTTTGCTCTCAGTAAGAGTTCGCTCCTTCTTAGTCATAGCAGCTCCACTTTTGGGAACTACAGCACTACTATCCCCTTGAATAGCCGAATCATTGTCGGAATGAACAGAGTTGCATTCTTTGAATGATTGGTCATTCTGCGTTTTAGCCGATTTATCTGACACTACACACTTAAAGGTTGTTTCTGAACTCTTTCCATCGGCGTTTTGGAACACGATGGATTCAGCTTCAACTTCGTTATTTTCATCCTTCAACGCTTCAATTATAGCTGCCAATTCCAACTGAGTGTCCAGTAAGGTCTGGTTACCATCTGAAGAAACTGGAGTGTCATTTGCGGAAGAATCTTTTTCGCCTGCGTTGCGACCCGGGGAATCAAAAACAGTTGGTCTTTTAAAACTTATTGCACTGTCAGATGAAGTCTTTGACACCTGACTGCCTTTGTCATGAAAAGATACTCCGTGAATTTGCTGACCAAGCTTCTCCTGATTCGCGTACTTTCCTGCATCACTGTCCGGCACGTCACCACCTTCCCCAACAAATATCTTTTCTTGAGAGCCGAATCCCTTCTTCATGGCATTCGCATCACATGAATTTATTCTTTCACCACTGTCAGCGGAGTCCAGAGTAGCTCTATCTTCACTAGAAGAAGACCTCTCTGAAAAAAATGAACTTTGTTTTGACACAGAGCCTTTCTCATTGATTACGTCTTCTATTATAACGAAATCGTCATCATAATCTCCCGACTCGACATTAAAGTACTTTTCCAAAGCTTCGGCACTTGCCCTTCCATCTGGTTTCTCTGTATTATCTTTCTCACAGCTTTCATCTTTATTGCTCTCAGATGAGCTGCACTTTTTGTGGAACTCTTCTGCATCTATTCTTTGCAATAAAATCTCATTGTCTTCCATCCTCTGCCATTTGAGATCACTTTTCTCTACACATTGATCAACTACCACCGTGTTATTGTTGTTAATATCTCTGAATTCAAGTTTCAAGATCTTGGGTTTGACCTCTTGTTCTTCTTGACAGAGGTTCCCTTCTTCTTGCCTGTTACTCACAGCTGTGGAACACCCTGCCTGAGAATCATCTCTTGAATTTTCATTTTTTATTTCTGATGACTCGGCGCTCTCTTCATCTGTGACCGAAGCGAAATTATCGCTGACATTTTTATCCAGGATATTTGTGACGCTCCTTGATAATGTTTCTTCCGAAGTATTTCTAGAGTTTGGTATGTGGCTGGTCCCCCATTGAAACATCTTTGTCTGAGAATCACCTTTCATTGTGGCAAACGCACCCATTACACCAGATTTTCTCTTTGCTGGTAATCGACTTCTTGAAACGTACGGTGACCTGGGACTTGGAAATGACAAGTTTTCATTTTCAGGAGGAAGTCGTGGACCAAATAGCTTACTACGACTCCTTTTCTTCATTCGTTCCGCTGTTCCAGGGATGTCGGGTTTTTCCTCGTCATCTGGGGCAGAATCATCGAATGGTTTAACAGGAGCTTTGGGTGTTAGTGTTCCAGACGGAAACTGTTTTCCTTTTGCTTTTCGATAATTGAAATTCTGCCATGAATTGGACCGAAAGCCTTCGGAAGACGGTTCACTATTTTTTTGTCGTCTTTGATTACAATCAAGAGGTTTTTCTTGAGAATTGCAATGGTACCACTTTCCTGCACAATTTGTGGAGCAGCACGGAACGTTCCGGCCAAAACTAGTGCCGCTGACTGCGTGATCCGAAAAAACCTTGTCGTAACATACGTCTCTATATTTAGGATTTATGAAATTCAAATTTCTACTCCTCTCCACCCAGTCTTTGTAGTTCTGTGTAGAAGCAGTTTTCCAGTGTGCTACTGGATCACCAGATACCTGAGAGGGATTTTCTGTAAGAGGAGGGATTTTCTTGCTTGAAGAAGAAACTCCTTCGTGTTCCGAATCCGAAGCAGAAGAGCTGAGATTTTCGTGAGTAACGACACATTTGGCTTGTGTAACAGGAAAAAATACTTTCTCTTCAGATACGGCAGTGGCTACGGACTCCTTGGCTTTTTCGGCACGGGCCACCTCAAATGTCGTGTTTGGACTACTTTCGAGCTCCTCGTTTTCTGGAAATAAAATATACGATTCAGTCATTGTTTTACCTTACGAATAATGACTAAATTTCCAAAATTCACTACAGTAAAAATTAGAAATAAAGAAAGAAAATGAAGCAACATGGTGTCACAAACTGAACCCTAAAACTTAAGTAATGCTACATCGATGCAACATGAATGCGAAAACTTTTTGTGTTGTTTTGTTATTTGAATCACAACAAACGAACTGTAGTCGATATGGGGGCGAGACCACTGTGCACAGCATCGCTGATTCCAGATATTTCTTTTGACGGCATCAGCTGGAGACACGAGGAAGATCTATGGTTTTCAACCAACATGGACGAAGATGATCTGAAGACTAGTTCTCGCAAATCCACTTTGAATGGTATCCATAATTGGAAAAGATACAAGCGTAGACACAATAGCTATTTCCAGACATCTCACAGTCTTTGTTATGATGAGTCTGGATATGTGAGTTTTCCCCAATCTAAATGTAAAGTAGCAAATTCCATAGCTAAAAATGCATTCTTCGCTACTTAATTTGCGAGAACTACCCTTTTTTGAATTAAACTGCTGCATGTAATGAAAAGTGGAACGTCTGCGAGAACCAGCAATGATGTGCATAATTGTCGAATTGGTTGACTTGCTAGTTTATTGGGTTTTGTGGTGCATGGGCCAGACTTGTCGAAATAGTTTCAAACGCAAAAGGCCGCCCCGGTGGCGCAGTGGTCTAAGCGATAGCCTCTGATCATTCGTCCGAAAGGGGTCCGGGTTCGAATCCCGCTGAGGCATAGATGTTGTGTTTGTCTTACGGCACTGGCTCTCTCCCTTCCCTGGAACCAGTGACCCTAAATTAGGGACGGGCGACTGCTTATAGCCCATTGGTGGTCGTTAAACCACCAATAAAAAAAAACGCAAAATGGAATGAGGAACTCAGATTTCTGTTAGTAAGAACGCTCCACCCCCACCCCTACCTTTATTGGGTGCCGCTCATGCCCTGTCTGCCGACCCGGTGGCTCAGTGGTCTAAGGGCAGGCTTTTCATCATTCGTCCGAGATGGGGTCCATGCTCGAATCCCGGGTGAGGTATGGATGATGTGCTTGTCTTACGGCACTAGCACTCTCCCTTCCCTGGAGCCAGTAGCTTTAAATTAGAGACGATTGAGTTGTTCACGTCTGAGTTGCGCAAGGTGGTCGCTAAACCACCAAAACAAAAAAAGCAAAAGCAAAAAAAAAAAAAAATTTACAGTCATTTGCAAAAGTTTAAGACCACCTGTTGGTATTAGGAGATTTCTTTCGATTGCGTCACTTACTGTCTGTATTACTCAACTTCCTCTTGATGTTGCATCATCCTACAGCGGCAGCTGTTGATAGAGTTGGGGGTAGCGTGCGAATGTCAGTTTGCTTCTGGTTTTCATGCTGAGAGGTTTTGTACGTATTTTCCATATAGAGAAATATGGGCAAAAAAGCGTCATTAAGTGTTACGCAGAGGGCACAAATAACGAATTTATTTCATGAAGGATACTCCGAACATGACATAAACAGAAAGGTGAATGTCAGTAAGACTGCTATTCATAATACGATCATGAAATATCGAGATACAAGTGAATTTAGTGACCAAGAGAGAAGTGGACGTCCAAGAAAAACAACCCCACGTGATGACAATATCATAAGGCGAATAATTACGCGTACTCCGAAGAGTTCGTGCAATAAAATCAAGTCCTTCCTACATTCAAAAGGGTCTGTTATTAGTATCAGCACTGTTTCCCGACGTCTTAGCAAAGATTTTAGATTAAAGTCTTATAAACCTCCACATAAACCTATACTAACCTCTGTCATGAAAAAGAAGAGACTCCAGTTTGCGAAGCGTCATCAATCGTGGACTGCTGAAAATTGGAGCCAAGTTCTTTTTCCCGCTGAATCAACTGCACGTCAATTTGAATCACGTGAAGCACATTTTCGACGACCAAAAGGAGGCAATAGGTTTAACACTAGTCAGAAGATATGGGGTGCTATGTCAGTATCCGTTACTCCTTCATTTTCCTTTTTGCCGACAGGCACTACCATGACTGGCCCTTTTTTTGTGGAAATGTTACGTGAGAAGCTGTTAACTCATATGCAAGTGCACAGATGCACAATCTTTATGCATGATGGGGCTTCATGCCACAGATCAAAGACAGTAAAGAACTATCTGCAGAAGAAAAACATAACTGTGCTTGACTGCCTCAGTAATAGTCCCGACCTTAACCCCATCGAAAATTTGTGGACCATTTTAAAATCAAAGTAGCAGAAAAACAGCCGTCAAATTCCTAAGCTTTGGTTGACGCGATAAAGCGCGTATGGTGCAAAGACATTTCAAGTGACTACTGCAAATCCCTCATTAAGAGAATGCCACATGGTATTCTGTCTGTCACAAAAAACAAAGGTGGCCACACAAAGTATTGATTTCGGTCTTTTTGTGTTCTAAAGAATGTAAGTATTCATCTGTGGTATCATAATTAGTTGTTTCTTTGAAAACCTTAATTTTAAAAAAAATTGACAGGTAGTCTTAAACCTTTGCAAATGACTGTATATATTACAAAAAAAAAAAGAAAGAAATAGTTCACTCTCTGTCAGGAGTGATCCCTTCGCAAAGGAGGTAAGGGTAGGTGTTTGATGGCAGAAATCAACATGGGTAAGAAGTTATTCGGCGAAATCTGTGCAAAAAGCAATTCACACTGTTAAAGTCGAAAGCATCAACGGTTTACATATCGGGATTGGACTTCAAAACTAAAAGTTCTCTGTCCAGGAATTGAGCCATTTGGACTACAGAGTTGTTCATCTCCCGTCTTATTCACTAGATCCATTGCCTACCTATACTAGGGCTACTTCCTAAAGTATTTGGAAACTTTTCTTAAAATAGATTTTTTTAGACAGACTGTGATAAAAAAAAAAAAGAAAAAGAATTTACACATTTCGCGAATTCAAGCTGCTTTTAAAATACTTTAAAATGTATTACAAAACCTTCAACAAAATTTATCGAATCTACTGGATATTTTATTTTTAGCAGATATGAAATCTAGCAGTTTTCTTTTAAAATGGTTCATTTATTTCGTGAAGTTGCATATACTTAAAAAAATTGCACAACTATGCATATTCATTTGGAATTTATAATAGCTGAGGGAAACGGCAGAGAAATGTGAAAAGGCTCAAGAGGAATATTAAAGCAGAGACAATTGTATGAAAACAAAAGCTTGATAGCATTGTTTACTCAGGTTATGATGGCTTCATCTCCCAAACCATACAATAATCACATACTCCGATCTGAAAGCTATCAGTACCACTTCCACTGCGTTGTCCTCTTTAAAAAATTAGCCACCCAAATTGCTGAAACTGACATCAAACAGGTTCAACTATCTTGAGGGTCACGTCAAGGATATTAAAGTATCTTGAAGGACGTATACGTTACCTGAAGATGGTTGCGATACGCGGACGCGCATTGTCTTGCTAAAACATGCTGCCAGGTACCTGCTTTACGAAAGAGAAGCAACAGCATCCAGGATATTCACCACTTTCTGCCGAGCTGTCAAACTGCCAATACGGAATACTTGGCATGTTCAGCTGCCACAACTGATTGCTCCTCAGACCTTGGCCCCTACCGTTTTTACTGCATGATGTTAAAGAATTATTCTTCAAGTGATCCGTTCTCCCCGACGATGTATCCGAACGTGAACCCTACGGTTATCGGACCCCCAACCAAAAGTGATATTCGTTACTGAAAATCACAGGACGCTATTCTGTTTGCCAGTTTACTTGAGTACGGTACCACGGCAGACGCTGGTGACAAGGACCATTGGATAGGGGCAAGAGATTTAATAAATGCCGTACATGAAGTCTTACCTCCGCTAGTCTTTGAGAAAAGATTTGTCTCTTGGCGAGCCAAATCGAAGCTATATTTACCGCTCTTCTGGTGGTAGACTAAGTGGCTGTACAGGCGATGGAATCTGTCGCCGAACCATAGGGTTTCCACGTGATACGTTCCTCTTAAATGCTCTTTTTTCAAGCCAATGAGAGTTGTCAGTACCATCTCTCAAACATTTCTGCCAGTAGCGATGCATTGTGTATTCTCATTGCCAAAATGCTTCGGAACAGGGCGCGAATCGACTATCTATCCTATGGGAGACTAATAATCCGTCCTCCTTCACATACACTCATCTGGTAATATGGTCTACGAATTAGGCGCACAGGCCCGGTGGCGCAGTGATCTAAGAGCTTGCTTATTATCATTCGTCCGTGAAGGGTTCAGGTTCTAATCCCGGTGAGGCATGGATGTTGTGTTTGTCTTACGGCACTGGCTCCCTCCCTTCCCTGGAACCAGTGACACTAAATTAGGGACGGGCGACTGCATATAGCCCATTGAGTTGCTCACGGTGGCCGTTAAACCTTGAATCAAAAAAAAATTAGAGAATTAGGTGCCTTGGCTTCTATACGAAGCTCGCTTCGTCGTAGAAATTGCAGCTCGGAGCTAGAAGACGCTTCTCATGGGGAAACCAGTTTTAGTTTTGACGTTACAAATGCAGCGTTTACGTTTACATCGGCAAGCGCTTCAATCGGACTGATGCACTATTTTAATCATGTGCATGTCCCTGCTCCACTTCACCGCCAACTGATCTGCATGCGTTTCGAATAATTCCTTCAGGATGTTGCAATTTCAACGTTACCGAGAGTACTATTAAGCATTTCACAGCGAAGACGCTTCTTCTAAGTCACATAAAAAAAGTTCGAATAGTTTTTAAAAAATACACTCACACACTCGCTCGTTCTTGTTATTGGCCGACTGTATGCAAAGTTTAGTTGTCCTGAAATGTTCATGAAGCCTTACGTATTTCTGTAAATACATACATACATATCACTAAGCTGTTCTCTGAGATTCAGAGGTTATCTTCAAAAAGAAATACAAACTACCAGATAGTTTTTACTTACTGTTGCCGTATCAAACTTCTCCATTTACAGCGATCTTGGCATACAACTCGATCTTCACTGACATTCATTACACACTGTACACAAGGTCTTCTATACTTCATAGTTCATACTCATAATTTGTTTCTCATGCAGACACTTCTGAATCTGATCCTTCCATGACTTCCTTTATCTTCCTCTTCCTTTCCATCCTGCCACTTAGGCTAAAAATATTTTCTTAGTAAGCATCTCATCACTCATTCTTTCAACATGGCCAAACCACCGAAGCATATTAGTCTCCACCTTGCTAACAACATTTTGCTTCTCATCACACAACTGCAACACATCTTCATTCCTCACACAATCAGACCGTGTCTTGCCACAAACCCCCTGTAAGTAACGCATTTCTCCAGCACACAAACGACTCCTATGTTTCTTCTGCAGTACCCAGGTTTCACTGCCTTACACCAGCGTAGGGACAATTATACTTTCATACACAGCCATGCGGGACTCTCTAGAGAACCCATCATTCCTGTGAAAAATTCCCAAAGCAGTTATGACTTTCAATGAAGAATTCACTCGCCTACTAATTTCACCATCCAATTTGTTCTCTCTGTCAAACATGCTTCCTAAATGCACAAACTCATTCACCTGGTCAATCATTGTGCCATTTACATTTACATTACATTCAGTGCTGCCAGGTTCTCTTTCAAAAACCATAACTTTGGTTTTTCCCTTATTTATACTCAGTTTGAATTTTGTGCAAACTTCGTACATCCGAGACAACATACTCTGCAACTCACTTTTATTCTCTGCCAACAGGACAGTGTCATCAGCATACAGCAATCTGCACACACGGATATCACCAAGACATATACCAGTATTATCTGTTTTGGCATCACGCATGCTCGCATCCATAAATATATGAAACAGACATGAAGACATTACACAACCTTGCTTGACTCCTGCACCAATAGAAAACCATTATTTTGATAAAACACCATTCACTGGTACACGGGCTCTACTGTCAGCATACATGGATTTTACACTATTAAGTAGATTCCCAGTAACACCATATTCATTCAACACCTTCCACAAAAGTGTCCTATTTAGTCGGTCGTAAGCTTTCTCTAAATCTATGAAGGCAGCAAAAACTTTCTTACGAACAGCCAAATACTTTTCAATCATCATCCGTAATGTAAAAATTTGGTTAGTGCAGCCTTTACCAGGCATAAAACTACTCTGAATATCCCACACTTTCTCTGATGTAAGACCCCGTGCTTTTTCAATAACTGCCTTACCAAACACTTTCCCTGGCACACTTAATAGGCTAATAACACGATATTTCTTGCAGTCAGTCTGATCACCTTTTTCCTTATACAAGGGAGCAATGATAGCATCCCTTCAATCCCGAGGGGCCATTCCTAACTCCCACCACAACTGACAAATTTCAGTTAACCAATCAATAACCGAGTCACCACCATATTTCAACATCTCGGCATTTATGCCATCAACTCCTGGAGCCTTACCATTCTGAAGAGATTTTAGAGCTTTACACACTTCTTCTCTTGAGACCTCTCCAGTGCTTCCATCCTTCACTGTCCCATCATCTGCATCTGTCTCAGAACCATCTTTGCCTTCCTGATCTAATAACTCACAGAAATATTCGCCCCATCTTTCACTTAACTCATTGGGCTCCCATATCATTTCCCCAACCCTATTCTTCACACAACTTAACCCTTTGTTTCCCCGATTTTTCCTGAGTCTCATGTACTTCCAGAAAGACTTCTTATTTCCCAAAAAGCCAATTTATGCCTTTTCACCTTTTCCTTCCTATCTTTTGCCTTACTCTAGCGAACCAGTTTAGTGGCTTCACGCTTCTTACAGCGATATTTATCCACAGAAACTCTACCTTGCAACATCCCCAAATAGGCTTCCTTCTTTCTCTTTACTGTCTCTTCAATCTCACTATTCCGCCAAGCATCACCTCTATTGTTACCCACTATTGTGGTGCCACAGACATCTTCAGCAGCAGTGACTACCCAGTTCTTAAAACATACCCACTTCTTTTCTACATCCCTCTCACATGACTTCAGCTCCTTCAGTCGTTCTCTGAGTACGTCAGAATAACGCTGACGATTTTCAGGGAAGCCTTTCAACCTTTATTCTTTCCATCCTGGGCCTCTTCCTATTGCTATTCCTCCAACCAACATTCAGTTTCACTCGTGTCACTACCAAGTAATGATCAGAGCCTACATCCGCACCTCTCATCACACGGGTGTCAACAACTAAGTGTTGTCTAAGTCTGTTTTAACAAATTACTTGCTCGTGTACCAGAGACTGTACCAGTACTGCTCTTCTTTATTTTACCGAAATACTCTGAACATTATTTTACCCCAGGAACTTCGTATTCTTCTTGTGAGTCATATATTACTCTACTCTTACCTTATGTTTTAATTTAACTGAAACAATTGAGGTATATTTGTTTCACATACCTCAATTGTTTCAATTAACTTATTTTAAAAATGTTCTCTGTGTTTCCATATCAGGCTTACATTTGTAGCCTGCATGTAGATTGCAATAAAATTTCTTTAAATATTTCGAGGAAGTGACATTTATTAAATGCAGAAAAAAAAATTTCACCTAAGAGAAGTTTAGAAAATGAAAAGAAACAACATCCAAAAGTTAAATTAACATTTCTCTTTACTGCTTGTCCCATGTGATAGTATTTATATTTACCTGAAATTACTCGTTATAAATTCTGTGATTTCACTGATCAATATTTCTGACGCTCACTATAATTTTGATTTAACATTTTACAAGAAAACTGGTTGTCTGATCATAAATAAACAAATAAATAAAATAATAATTAAGATAAAGAATATTTTTCATTAAATTGACAATTTTTCTTTAAACTGCTCCTCAACCCCGAAACATCTTAGATTAAAGAAAACCAAAATTCACTGAAGGAAACATGTTTTAGTGCAACACTTGAGAAACATTGCACATTGAAGTAGATGGTTGCATGTACCATCTTTCTGCATAATGTTGTACCTCGTGTTCAGTTGGCTTGTGGTGACCCTAAATAAACACCTTGGCCAAAATATTGTGAACCTTTATGATAACACAGTCTCAGACAATGAATGCCAATATGTGCAAACGTATCAGTCGCATGAGCTGCTGATGCTATCTTTGCTTTGTCTTTTGTTAAGAATGTACAGATTATTCGGCTGCAGAAACTCATGCAAACATTATAAAAACTCAAGATATGTCGCAATTTTAACAAGGAGTAACAGTAAACGCCCGTTTAGCGGAGACCACGGTTAATAAAAACATAAGAAATTATGGTTTCTCTAAAGCAATCATTTCAAAGGTTTTTAGGGACTGGGGTACAAGCAGGGCCTGATTTACGCCTAGACCAGCACAGCCCGGGCCTAGGGCCGCGAATTTTAGGGGGTCTCAGAACCACAATGCTAATAACAATATGCTTTTTTATTAATTTATTATGAATGGCAAAAACATTTGGGGGAAAAAGCCTTTCCTTTTTTCCTGAAATGAAGATTAATACTGGTGTTTTTACTAGGCTTTCTCACTACTACCTCATTTCAACTGCAGTTCAGTGACGTCATGTCGTGTCACTTTCATCTGAAACTTGCAAACGAAATATAAAAGTGCTGTCTTCCTATTACTATACACCTCTTGAGAATTTTTGCATTGCTAAGACACTTTGTATAAGCTTTGAGTATTTCATATTGTAAAATACCAGATTTTAAAATTGTTTGGGTCTGAATTAAGTGAATTAATGAGCTGAATACGTTTTTATGAGTGCGAGAATTATCAAGTTATGCATGTTTGCTCAAACATAAGTATAATTCCTCTGTTAATAGAAATATTCTACTGTAACATTGAACACATCGCAGGTGATTAATCAGCTACATGGAAGTTCTTAAATATTCCAAAGTGAAGCATTCTGTATGATGATTTACTCGGTAAGATGAATTACGCACCGAATGATGTCTAATAGAATAAAGGTACCGCCTTGGCACGTTAAATATTTTAATTTTCGATAAAATACACTTGCTCTTTCGAAATCTTTACATGGTTTCATCATCAGGTGTAATATAAGACACAATTCCTTTCAAATTGACACTACACAATACCCAAATGACCCCTTGAGGTCATAACGGCATGCAATATACACTGACGGGAAAAAAATCCCAACACCAAGAAGGGGTTTGTTAGATAAACGACAGTTGGCAGGCGGTGAGAGTACATCTGTAAGATGACGTCTATGCGAATTTCGTGCTCGGCGCGTACGTGTGGTGCTAGTAGCGCCCCTCGGAACATGCAAAGCAGGTTTGCTGTAAATACGCGCTGTAACGTTCGTGAGCGTTAGTTGTCGTTCAGATTCGACGTAGGGTGTTGATGTTAGTCAAGAATGGCTTTAAGAAGGCGAAGAAGCCATTATCAACAGCTCACGGAGTTTGAACGAGGTCGTGTAATAGGGCTACGAGAAGGTGGATTTTCTTTCCGCAATATTGAAGAACGACTTGGCAGGAATGTAGCCACTGTGCATGATTGTTGGCAACGGTGGTCAAGGGAAGGTACTGCCTCAAGAAGACCGGGTTCCGGCCGGCCACGTGGCACTACTGAGAGGGAAGACCGCCGTGTACGGCGTATGGCCGTGGCGTATCGTACCGCGTCTGCGGCAGCAAATTTGAGCTGCAGTTGCCACCACAGTGACACAACGAACTGTTACAAACCGGTTACTTGAAGGACAGCTCCGAGCCAGACGCCCTGTAGCGTGCATTCCACTTACTCCAAACCACTGCCGTTTGCAACGTCAGTGGTGTCAAGCTAGAGCTCATTGGAGGACGGAGTGGAGATCTGTTGTGTTTTCTGATGATAACCGGTTCTGCTTGGGTGCCAGTGATGGCCGTGTGTTGGTTAGAAGGAGGCCAGGTGAGCGCCTGCAACCAACCTGTCTCCGGCCGAGACACACTGGACCTACACCTGGAGTTATGGTCTGGGGAGCAATTTCCTATGACAGCAGGAGCACTCTCGTGGTTATCCCACGCACCCTGACGGCACAGTTGTACGTCGGTCTGGTGATTCAACCTGTTGTGCTGCCATTCATGAACAGCATCCCAGGGAGTGTTTTCCAACAGGATAACGCTCGCCCGCATACCGCTGTTGTAACCCAACATGCTCTACAGAGTGTCGACATGTTGCCGAGCCCTGCTAGATCACCAGATCTTTCACCAATCGAGCACGTATGGGACATCATTGGACGACAACTCCAGCGTCACCCCCAACCAGCATTAACCGTCCCTGTATTGACTGACCAAGTACAACAGGCATGGAACTCCATCCCACAAACTGACATCCAGCACCTGTACGACACAATGCATGAACGTTTTCGTGCTTGCATTTAACATTCTGGCGGTTACACAGGTTATTAATGTACCAGCATTTCACATTTAAAAGGGCTCTTCTAGCGCTTACAATAAGCTGTGATCTTGAAACCTTAATCGATTAAATATGTTATCTATACAAATGTTTATGCCGCCATTTCATTCCTCTACAACTTTTTTTTTTTCGTGGTGTTGGGATTTTTTTTCCGTCAGTGTATAACTAGCTTTACTACCCGGCTTTGCCTTTAGGCTTATTAGTTTCATATTCCCTTATATGTCACTGAAAAAAATCTGGGGGGGGGGGGATGATGTTTGCAAGAATGAAAAAAGCTAATTTCCCAAATTCGGCCATTACAAATTATTTATTCACAGTGTGAGTATTTCAGCTCTCGAGTTTTCATGAAGCTCGTTGGCAATCGGACGTTCGGCGCTCGTTCGTATCTTCAGCAGTCTCATTGCTTCGTGTTGTAGCAGTTCGAAATCGTTGTTCAGCAGGTCGTGCTTCTGTTTCATCAGCAGTTTCATTGCTTCGTCGAACACCTTGCTGAGTTTTGTCCGCTTCACGTGCTTGTGATCTTTCCTCTTCCGATTGCTTGGTTCGTGATATCTTCTGGCGTTTTCTGTTGATTCGTGTTTGATTAAAAATTGGTGTCTTCCTTTTGGGTATTGCTGTCACAAATATTTGTCGAGAATTAAAGCAAGGAAATGTACAGAATGTATGAAATCTGTAAAATCAAACGGACCAAAAGCGTTACGAATTATATAACACGCGTCCAAGAGACACAGCATTAGAACACTGACTGACCAAAATTCGTTAACAATTTGTTATCGACGATCAAATGCATCACGTGCTTTCAGTTTCATACGTCTTTGAGGGGCGAATCTCTGTGATAAAAAAGTTAAAAACGTATCTTTACAAATATTTTATGAAACTGGCTGAAATTTTAATGAACACTGTAAATCGTTAATAGGAACACGACCTCCAAATTTTGCCTGAATCGGTAAATAACATTCTAAATTAGCCGTCAAAATTTTATTAACCGTTTCTGCGTATGTATTTCTGTTTACCGATGAATTAAAAATGAATGCCTATTTTAAAAAGTTTTGACCGGATTCCGGTGAAATTTTGAGGAACTCCTCTTATTACCAATTCATGGTGTTGATAAAAATTTCAGCCCGTCTCGTTAAGTTTTCGAAAAATAGAAACACCTGTGGATGTGCTGCGGCGATTAATGCAGTCACGTGCTTTCAGATTTGGAACAGGGTAACGATGACGTAGAAAATAATGCTTACTTTATTGATTAGCTTGTTAATCAATAAAGTACGCATCATATATATATATATTTTTAGAGCTAAAAAAATAAATAAATAAGGGGGAGATGATGTAACGTACCAGGAGATGTGACGTACCTGCCAGCAGGACGCACACGACATAAAGGCAGATAGTAGTCAGAACAAACGTCCGCGTAGCTCAATTGGTAGAGTGACTTGTTCCGGAATGAGGGGATCCGGGTTCGAATCCTGGCGTGGACAGAAATAACGGAGAAATTTACTTCGTTATAAACTGTACAACCTACACTTTTTACTGGCTAAAATGTTACCAGATTTTTCTGACCTGGACGGCA
Source organism: Macrothele yani (assembly GCA_039090855.1). NCBI lineage: Eukaryota > Metazoa > Arthropoda > Arachnida > Araneae > Macrothelidae > Macrothele > Macrothele yani. The sequence continues at coordinate 3,145,493 of CM077005.1, forward strand.
AAACTTGGTCTAAGCGTTCCAATAAGTTTTTTACTCATAAAATGGCATTAGAACGAAAATTTGAAAAACTGTCAAATAACAGCAACAATAAAGAAAATTCTACTTCACAAATTGAGGACATCTTTACAGATAATGAAGTAATATCGAACCTTTCTAGTTTTAACACCAGCGAATTTCAAAAACGGATTTTACGTTACAATTCGAATTTTGCGATTTCGAAAAAGGTACCAATATCCAGTATCGTTGCGTCGGTTGGAGTCCCTGATAAAAAGCGATCTAAACACCGATAAAAAAAAAAAAGACGATTAGACATTGCGTCAGCCAGACAATAACGTCAAAGTCCTTTCCACCATTTAAACCGAATCTCAACAAGGAAGAATATAATGCTCTAAAAGAATTACAGTTAAATCATGATATTATCATCACTGAAGCTGATAAAGGAGAACAAGTTATTATTCTGGACAAAAAACATTACGAGACAGAGGTCAAAAAACTTATTTCCGGGAGACCCTATAAAGAAATAAAAAATGATCCATCGGAGAAACAATTAAAAAAAGTTTGGAAAGTGGTAACAAGTTGTGTAATTCTTGACCAAAGCTCAAAAAATCATCTAAAGCCCTCATATTCCCGTTGCCCACGTTTTTATGCACTTCCGAAGGTACACAAGATCGATGTCTCTTTCCGTCCCATAGTTAGCAATATCGGATCGGCTACACATAAGTTGGCCAAATTCCTATCTTCGAAACTATCCACCTTAACGACTTCTTCGAACGAAACAGCTGTAAAAATTTACATTAAGTTTGTCAATCGGCTAAAGCGACATCCATTCAACGATCAGTTCATGTTATCCTTTGATGTGAAATTCATGTTCACAAGTTTCCCAGTGAATGGAGCTCTCGAATCATTGAAAGCAAGTCTCAATGAACATCATTTCAGCCAACCGGAAGTAGAAGAAATTTGAGACTAGTGGAAACTTGTATAAGGCAAAACAGTTTCCTTTTCCGTGGAAGATTTTTCCAACAGACGGATTTCCTTGCAATGGGTAGCCGCCCACTGTGACCAATTTTATGCGAAGTCTACATGTGCCACTTTCAGCTTGTCACATTCGACCTGTGTATTCGATATGTAGATGACACTTTTGTTCTCTGGAATGGCATGAATTCGGAAATACTTAAATTAGTGGAACTTATCAATTCAGTTGACCCTCATATACAGTTCACGTGTGAGACTGAAAAAAATGGCTGCTTACCATTTCTTGATGTCCTTGTGTCACGCTCTGAAGGATCCTTTAGCACAACAGTTTATCGGAAACCATTTTTTTTTTTTTTACCTCCACCCCGCATGTAAAATCAAATCATCCATGGAAATAAAAAATCTCTTCCTTCTTGACATATGTATATCGTGCAATACATATCAGCTCAAACTGAGGATTCCTTACAGAAAGAGCTTGATTTTCTTAAAAGAATTGCAGTACACAAAGAATACAGCCTTTCAGTTACAGACAAAGCTATTCAAAAATTTAGGAAACCGAAACCTGTGTGCACGCTCACGCCTATCGACCTCCCGATACGAAAGAATTGGGTGGTTATCCCATTTACTCCTTAGATTTGCTTCGGAATTTCAAAAATTCTCAGAAGTTTTAATTTCAAAGTTATTTTCAAACCCATAAACAAGATGAATTTTTACGGATCAAAAGACTACGTCGAAGACATAAACTCCTGGGGAAGTTATCATATATCTTGTGAATGTGGACTTTCATATATAGGACAGAGCCGCAGGGCTTTAAGTTTCCGTGTGAAGGAACACAAGACCTACGTACGGAACTATAAACTGAAGAAGTCGTCTATAGCCCAACATTATCACGAAAATAACCATACATTTTTGTTTGGAAACGCTACGCTTATCGATAAACCTGACTCGACTATCAAAAGCTTAATGTATTGGAAGCTTTCCACATAGACCGTAACTCGTCACGGCTTGTCAACGACAAGACGTCGACTCCATTCCTTTCAAAGGCGTGGAAACAACTCACCAAAATCCGTGCCCGTCAGAAATCTGATGATGTCACAATGATTTGAATGTTTACGCTCCATTCGTCCTGAGGAAGCCGAGCCAAACTCTCTGCGAAACTATAGTCGATGTATAATAAACATTTTATTGTGAGAAAAATTACTAATTTTATTCTATTTAAAGACCTTGACAGTAGTTCTGTGAGGAGGATTGTACGGAAGAACAGGTCTTCCAGTATGTAGCAACTGAGTTAAAGAAATTGGATCTTGCAAGTCATGTGCCTATTCGAAAGCTACTTATCTCAGTTAAAGACGGGAAAACCATTTACAGTGACGTCGAGAACGCTGTGAGGAGACCGTGGATTAATGGAAAAAGCGATGTGGTCAGATGAATCACTCTACACATTGTCTTGCCCTGACGGTTGCCCTAGACTGTTGCGAGAACAACATGAAGCTAAAAGCTTCAACGGCATTTGCCGTGCAATAATCCTGTTACTCACGTTGGTTCATACCTGTGTTGATAGAAACCAGCCGACTAAGTGTCATATTATACAACATGAAGCGACATGCCTTGTGAACATAATCCAAGAATCAAAAGGTGGCGCAATGCTTCGGAGTATGTTCTGCTTTTACGAACTGCGTACTTTGATATCACTGGAAGATATGATGTCATCCAAGGAATACTTATCTGCTGTGGTGGACCAGGTGAATCCTATAACGTCGCACTTTTTTTCTGCATGTTATGACATCTTTATATATGACAATGCAATAGCACATCGTGCCATTCATGCAGGAGTAGTTTGATCGTCATGAAAAGAACATCCATCATCTCCCCTTTCATTTACAGTCCCCAGAACTGAATCGTATTCAAAATGTGTTAACATTCTGCCTCCATAATCCCCAGATCTCAATCCTATTGAAAATAGCTGTATTGTCGTCTTTCGCGAATTCTGATACAGTTGCGGGTTATTTAGTTACAGGAATGGCCATCTTTGGACCAAAACGAACTCAAACACTTCATAGAATTCGTGCCGTGCCGCACTATTTATGTCATGTGTGGCAACGGTGACCTTAGTCGATATTAAATAAAGGTTCGCATTCTTTTTGGCTATAGTGTACGTATTTCTCTTCAAATAAAATTAAGCAGTTAGTTGTTGGAACAGAGAGCCAAAAGCAAACATTTAGCTATGGGGGGGGCGACATAGAAATTAAGTTTTTATTATGAAAATATCTACCGAGCACATGTTTTTTTGTTTTTTTCTTTATCATTTTCATGGAGTACAAATAATGAAATTTCAAGAAAGATAAGGGCAGTTACAGGTCCTTCTTTTTCCTGCATGTTCAAGAGCTAATTCAAAATGTGAACGAAGTAGTGTAACGTACCAGGAGATGTGACGTGCCTGCCAGAAGGACGCACACGACATAAAGGCAGATAGGAATCAGAATAAAACGTCCGCGTAGCTCAATTGGTAGAGCAACTTATTTCGGAATGAGGGGATCCGGGTTCGAATCCCGGCGTAGACCAAAAATGACGGAGAAATTTACTTCGTTATAATGGCGCCCGAACTATCCGGATGACCCGACCGCTCAAAATCTCGCATTGGTGTGATGTTCTTTCCACACCGCGAGATAGGAAAAATAAGAGAATCCCTTCTCCAGCACTTCGAAAAAAAAAAATAAATAAAAAAAATAATAATAAGGGGGAGATGATGTAACGTACCAGGAGATGCGACGTGCCTGCCAGAAGGACGCACACAACATAAAGGCAGATAGGAATCAGAATAAAACGTCCGCGTAGCTCAATTGGTAGAGCAACTTATTCCCGAATGAGGGGATCCGGGTTCGAATCCCCGGCGTAGACCAAAAATGACGGAGAAATTTACTTCGTTATAGTAGCGCAAATTTTCAGAAGTGACCGTTGGGTGAATGCTGGAACTTCTCGAAACTAAACTGAACTATAATGGAGAAACTGTCAGATTGATTTAGGCCAAATATCTCAAAAACTGGTGAAAATTTTTGAAGATATAGTATATTCACATCTCGTTCCTGTCAGTATAGATACAAGCATTTTACACACTTATGCAAATATAAGCCTAGGCCGTCACGGTGGGTCAGTACTCTAAGATCTGGCTTCCGACCATTCGTCCGAAATTAGTCCACGCTCGGATCCCTGTGAGACATGCATGTTGTGTTTGTCTTACGACACTGACTCTCCCTCTTCCCTGGAACTAGTGGCTCTAAATTAGAGACGGGCAACTGTTTATAGACCATCCAGTTGCTCACGGTAGTCATTAAACTCCCAAACTAAATTTTTAAAAATGCATGAGCTTGCCATAGAGACAGAACGGAGTTTTGAATTCATTAATGTAGAACGGAGTTTTTAATTCTTTTAATTCATTTAGCTATTAAATCGACATTTGAACTCGTGAACAAAAATTGGTTAATTTATCATTTTCTATAGCACCAATAAATAACTATCTGGAAATATCGGCACCCGAAATTCACACAGCATATGCCTTCGTTAAATAAATTCATATGATGATTCATATAATGTGACTTACTGAAAGATAACTCTAATTAGGAAAATTGTTTGACTTACCATCGCTGTCTTCTGTATTTAACGCTGCAACTTCGTTTAAGACAGCTTCTAATGTTTCTTTCACTGCTGTCCAGTGGTGATGGTGTGTACTTTTACTTTCTGTATCTTCATTGCACAGTGATGGTATCGGCTTCAAGTCCAATGCGTTGGAGTAGTGTTTTTCTGTGCCTTTTTTACGAAGGTCTCCCACATGCAAATCTGCATTAATTTCAGTACTTCCAGCAATTTCAGTGCCAAGATGCTGATCGTCAACTTCTGAAAGCAGCCTCTCGACTCCACACACAGAAACTACTGCTGCATCTGTACCATCTGTCAGCACACCAGAAAATTTTCCAACTGTGCCTTCTAACCTAGCAACCGTGACCTCCTGTTGTCCAATGGATCCTAACGCGTCCTCTTCGCTATTTATGGCCTCGAACATTCCACCGCCCAATAAATTCGCTACTGTTACATCTGTTGCAACCGACGGTGTTTTGATTATTTCACTTCCCAAATCTTCTTTCTGATCATGGCATTCTTCACCTAATAAGAGAGTACGGGAAAGTTTTGAAACCAATTGTGTTCCACCTGCATCAGGGTCGTGGGAACTAGCGTCATTTTTTATTTGGGTATCGTGAATAAAGTCTGAAGGTTGAGTCGCTTCTCCTTTTCGTTCGCTAGAGAAATCTCTTTGTCCTGGCACAAACTTCTCATCAGCAACTCCATTATACATGGCGTCTTGCTCGTGTACGCCCAGAGGGCCATCTGTTTGGCAGGCATTTACCTCGTTTCCCTGAGAAATTGGTGGAGTAAAGTCATTAGTTTTACAGTCTGTTACCAAAAACCCAGAGCAATCTTTTTCGCATGTTTCAGCTTTGTTGGAGGACAGCAGTTTGGAGCTTGTGGACTCTCCTGGTGGTGGTGATATGCCTCGTTCAGTTATCCCAGTTTTCATGGCATGCTCAGAAAAAGCACTATTTACAAGATTGCAATGATGTGCTGTGTCTACGTCAACTGTACTTGACACCTTCTCTGCTGCTTTTATATTAAATATATTTTCCAAGGACACAGGCGGGTTCCGTTGACTGTTTTCGACATTCATCTCAAAATCCACAGCCTTCGGGGATCTAATTTTGGGTGGGGAAACGCTCGTCTCATCGCGTAACAATTCCTTCTCAGACACCGGGCTGGAGTGAACATTCATTTCCCCTGAAAGAAGAAAATAAAATGCCGTATTTTATTTGTCTTTCTATCTTAGAAAAATTATTTCATGTAGGATGCACAGATCATGAATGAAATACGGGATTACACCATATAATACAAATTTTAAAGATGACAATCCGGTTTTTTTGTTGTTGTTGTTGTTGTTGTTTTTGGTGTAAATATGACAAGGATGGTAAGTCAGATAATATCCGAAAACTTACAATTTTCGTTCTCCTGGAGCGGGAATCGAATTCGCGTCTCTCAGATAGCGCCCGGGTATGCTAACCACTACACCACCCAGAACGACCAAGTCTCAAGTTTCCGATTAATTTGAATTAACCATCATACAATTCGCTAGTCGAAGCAACCGGCATTCATGTTTAGCGAATCTGGAGGTTAAGAATCAAACTTGAGACTCTTAAAATTAAGAATCGGAAACTTGATACTTGGTCGTTCTTGGTGGTGTAGCGGTTAGCATACTCGGGCACTATCCGGGAGACGCGGATTCGATTCCCGCTCCAGGACGACGAAATTTTCAAATTTTCGGATATTATCTGACTTACCATCCTTGTCATATTTACACCAAAAAACGGATTGTCATCTTCAAAATTTGTAGGATACACAAAGTTGATCTCACATAACGGAATGGTAACATAAACTTCATTTACATTGTTGCACTTTTTATTCTCTGTCTTACACTCAACTTTTGCCTGTGAGAAATGAGAAAAGTTTCATGAACCAACTTCACAACTTATCGCTTGTATAATCAGATCACTGTTATTGTTATTTACCGGCGAGTTTATAACGTCATCATTTTTATACACTTATATTGCGGAACAGAAATATGATTTCACGTTTTACCTCTTTTTAAGTAATTTCTTCCATTTCTTCCTATGATGTATATTGTCTGTGAGCAAAATGATATTTATGTAGCAGAAGATGTGTACAGTCAGAGAGAACAATAGTTCTTCCTTTGAATTACTAGATGATGAGTCGAAAAAATGTCACCAATTTTGAACGTAGAAAATTCCTGAGCAAGAAAGTGCATGCCAATGAATTGAAAATATGACTGAAAAAGTTGACCGAAGACACATACAAATTACCCAGTGTCGTTTAAATTTAGCGCATAACGAGCAAAGAGAGCTGCAGGAAGAGCATCACATATTATGCAGGCAGAGAAATTAAGTGCAGCGACATACTCGCCGCAGAAGTGAAATATAAGTGATGTACAAATATGAAACTGAGACTGTCGGTTTTTTGTCGAAAGGGTTTATAGGTTGGAATATGTGAACATACAGGAAGTAAGAGTGATACATGGGCTACTTACCCGCTACACATAGTCGCCTTGTAGGTTCAAACAAGTGTCCCAGCGTGGTACGAGATTGTGGATACCCTGAACTAAGAACATTCGCGGTTGGCTGTGGAACCAATCATCAACGGCGTCCCGGATCTCAGCGTCGTTAGCGAACCGGCGGCCCTTGAGAGCTTTTTTCAGTGGCCCGAAGATGTGGTAGTCGCAGGGCGACAGATTGGGGTTATAATGGTGATGATCGAGGACCTCCCAGTGGAAGCTCCGCAGCAAATCATGGCACACTGTCGCCACATGCGAGCGGGCGCTGTGCAGCAGAATAACCCTATTTGACAACATACCGGGTTGTATACGCTTGATGGCCGTTTTGAGGTTGCGTAACGTATTGCAGTATGTAGTTGCGTTGACCGTACTGCTTGCGTCCAGCCAATCCAACAGCAATGGGCCATTCTCATCGAAGAAAACCGTCAGCATCACTTTTTCAGCTCTTAAGGTGGACTGAGCTTTTTTTTTTTTTTTTTTTTTTTGGTGTGGAGAGTTGGGATATTCCATACTCATCCGTTTGGTGGCCGGATCGAAGGGGTGGCACCAAGTTTCATCTGCGGCCACAATCTTGGAAAGAAACTATTCCCCTTCTGCATGGTAACGATGCAGATGCTCCAGGCAAGCACCCATTTTGCCGAGTCTTCTGCTCCTTCTGGGGATGCTTGGAGACCCATTGTGCGCAAACTTTGCTGTATCCCAATTGGCTATGGAGAATGGTGTTAACAGTTCCTTTACTTACGAAAAATGTTGCCGCAAGCTTGCGGACGGTGATTCGGCGATTCTCCTTCACAGGGTTGTCCACGGCAGCAATCGATTCCATGGTGATGGTATAACGAACAAGTTCATCCGCGGCGGGCATCGAATCTGGGTCCCCTCATTCCGGAGTAAGTTGCTCTCCCAACTGAGCTACGCGGACATGTGCTCTCACTGCTATCTGTCTTTATCTCAAGTGCGTCCTGCAGTGCAGGCACGTCACAATGGTCACGTGTTCTTGCCCAGGTCTCGGCATGCCCTCTGTGCTTACATTAAATTCACTAAACCAGTGGTACACTGTGCACTATGATTGTCACTCATTCCCATACACATCCTTTATTCAACGATAAATTTCGGCTCCACTAAGACCTTCTAACGGCAAAAATTGAATAACTGCCTGCTGGGCATGTTTGGACGAATCCATGGCACGACCCTACGTAGTCAACTTGCCGTCGCACGTGCAAACAGCACACTGACACGTGCCGCTGATAACAACGTGCTTCCTGACATAAGACGCCATCCACCGGCGCAAATGCTCGGTTCTGTGTAAAGATATTACGACGCTATTACACGAGTCTCATTTTCCTTTGGGCGACCGTTGTATTATGTACATCCCTCATATTTCATTTTGCGAAGCTGATTGCTTGATGAATTGTGCTTCAGTGTCTTCAGACCTTGTTTCCAAGGTTCTTTTCTACTCAGTCAGAAACTGCACAGATATATGAAATAATTGATAGCTTGTGTGTATAAAAGGTACCTCTAGTGACTGTACAAAGAAACTGAATATTGTTTTCATTCTGCATGGCGTCAAATGTATTTTGTCGAAGTTTTTCCCTCTGTAGTTCCACAACACAACAGGGACACAGCAAGGTGCTTACCAAAGACAGGAAACTTTGGATTCGCTCGGTGCCAATCCCAAGTTCACCAGTCTCTGAAGAACAGAAATGTTTCTCTTAATTTTACACTCTGTATAATGAAAACTTGAGATTCGCACAATCGAATGCCCGATGTTCTATAAAAACTGGTTACAAAGTAATGTTCAGGTGTACCTCATAGCGAACATTTTACGTAATCGCTTACGCAAAATAAATAAAACCTACGTGCTGTGCAGGTCAGGGTTTTCAACTATATGTAATGTACTACATAATTGTAACAAGATCTTCTGAAGAACTCTGAGTGGAAATTTAATTTACATGAAGTCAAAGAAACATGACAGAATTCTTCCGTTTTTTAATGTTCAACACTTTATTGTTCACCTTGAATAGCACTACTGGCCAACTTTTTAGTGCGTGTTCAATGTGTTGCATTCATTAAAATTTCGCAAATACAACAGAATTTTAATGAGTTGACAACAGCGGAAAACTCTGTGAAACCTGTTGCTGTTCAATAAAAAGATCTCGCCATTGCTGCTAAGACATTGAGCGTTTCAACATCAGAGAACTGATCTGATCATAAAAATTGTTGATACTTTAACTTGGAAATACTGTGTTTGCATTTCTACGCTTTCTTAATAAGCGTTTTGTATCAAATTTTGGTACTTACCAAATATGTAAAAACGAGGCAGAGTCACAGTTTTTTTGGGGGAGTGGGTGGGAGGTCTTCAAAAATTACCCTGCTCTAATGGGTGAAATCTCTCCTGACAAGGAGAAAGCGATTATATGATACAAAGAGTTATGCACTGTATTAATCATCCTCCGGCAAACTGAAAGATTGCTCGAGATGATATTACTGCCCAGAGCCTGACATTGCATCTGCCGGCGTGGGTATTTATGCAGTTCAAAGTAAATGTGCATTCTCATTTGGCACTGTATATACCCTCGCATCTGGAAGTGGGGCTTAAAATTCTTTTTGCGTCCGATACCTGAAATTACGAGCTTTTTTTTTTTTTTTTTTCCGTGAGTTTCTGTACCTTTTCTGATGCAAAATGTTTTCGTTAGATGGCGTAGATGCAGATTTGTTTCTCGACGGTACCTTAGCTTTCTGTAGCTCGGATCAGACAAACTCTTTCAACATTGACAAACTATACCCGATATTAGTCTTTTTCAAGTGGCTTCTAATTTCGCAGATGCAATTAAGGAGAAATGAAAATGCATTGCATTTATTATTACATCTGCTCTCTAAAAATGCTGTTTTTGAAATATTTTTTTTATTCGATTCCTGTAATCGTGACCTTGACTACGGTTTTTCATTCATTTTCCCGCTGTAATGCTTTTCACTAAGGAGTGCAAAATTCACATATTTTTTTTGTTAGGAAACAATAAAAGACAAGTTCATTATACTAAATTGCTTCAACCTGAAAAAAATCTCGAGAGTTGGATGACATCCTTTCCCTCATAGGGCTTAAATATTTCTGCCAGGAAGAAGGTATACCTTTAACGTGGGCAAATAAAAGAAAAATAAAGAAAACATTGAAGAGAAAGGATGTACGTGAGATAATCAAACTCCGCGGAACTAAGTAAAAATGCATCACTGTATATAACTTCAAGAACTAAAAAGTTCCGCTTCAACCTAAAAAGAAGTTCGAGATCTAATGACTTAAATTAAAGTCACAACTATGCAACAGGGGTCTATGTTAGAAACCCAATGAGAAATGTTAACCCTTTATAGAAGGTTTTCAAATTTATTACAGTTTATACGGTAAATTCAAAGGGATGGGAGATATGAGTTTATAGCGTAGTATAAATCCGTTTATTCACTCGTGGAAATACGCATAAAGTTTCGCCAAGCTTTTGCGCTCCACTGGAAAGCTTTTTCAAGGCAATGGTAGATATAAAAAGCATTTTTATGTCTACCATTGCCTTGAAAAAGCCTTCCACTGGAGTACGAAAGCTTGGCGAATCTTTGTGCGTATTTACAATAGTGAATAAACGGATTTAATATGCTATAAGCGTTTCTTGAATGCGCACGGTCTGATGTACTTTGAAATTTACGTTAGACATGAGTTAATCTGTAATATATACAAGATTGTGATAAGGATTTTAATAAAACCGTTGCTTATCATGGAAAGACATTTTTAAGCAACAATTTGGGCCACTGGCGTTTAACATTTCCATATAATTTTTCTATTATAAAAATTAAACAATCTGGTAGTCTGAGCACACACAGAATTCCTTTCATTCAATATGCCTGAGAAGTTGAAATAATTAAATTTCATCATCTAGAGCTGGTGTTACCCATCTAACTGTATGAAGCATTATTGATAAACCGGACTCGGCTACCAAGCTTAATATATTAGAAGCTTTCCACATATACCAGAACTCGTCACGGTTTGTCAACGACAAGACATCGATTCCATTTCTTTCAAGCGCGTGAAAACAACTCACCAAAATCCGTGACCGTCAGAATTCTGATAATGTCACAATGATTTGAATGTTTACGCTCCATTTGTCCTGAGGAAGTCGAGCCAAAAGCTCTGCGAAACTATAGTCGATGTATAATAAACATTTGATTGTGCGAAACGTTGTTGTTATTATTCTATCTTAACACCGCAAGCTTAGTAGTCATAAATTATATATAATGAAAGATCGAATTTTAATGCGGTTTTTTTTTAATTGAAGGTTTAACGACAAGCGTGAGCAACTCAATGGACTATAAGCAGTCGTCCGTCTCTAATTTAAGGTCACTGGTTCCAGGAAAGTGAGAGAACCCGTCCCGTAAGACAAGCACAACATTCATGCCTCACCGGGATTCGAACCCGGACTCTTTTCGGACGAATGGTCATACGCCAGCGCTTACATCACTGCCCCACAGGGGCGGCTTTAATACTTTTCACTACTGGCTACAAAGGAATTCGTGCAATCCCCACCTCCTCTACCTGGCCATACATACATACACGGATTTGACTAGTTACGCCACTGGTGTAAGACAGAAGTCTTGGTAAAAAAATGTTGCCTACAACTTTTTGCTTCCTCTGAACGCATTATCTTAAATTACTTTTCAAAATTTTGCATTTTTGCTTACGAAAATAGTACTGTACTTGAAAAATGTATTTATCTAAATCGTTTTTGTTTATCTAAATCAATTTTTAACGTAGTGCTACGAAGACACAATACCCTCCTTAACTTCCTTCCTTCCAGCTAGCGACTTTGCCTTGCACTTCTCTCCTACAAAGCAGTCGTCAGCCACTTTCTGCACTTTCACTGTCCCAGAGCAGTCTTAAGAGCGCTAATGTAGCTTTCGACTCCACTTTCTGTGCTGGAACCCCTATTTTGTAAAGAAAACAAACAGAGCAATTAGTAGGAACCCCCTGAATGAATTCCTATCTACCCTCCTCGTTAGCCCCCTGGCCATACAAAGATGGAAAAGAGGCTTAAACTAATGAATTGGAAGAGCGGAGAACAACAGAATTTTCATTGCCCTGCTGATGCTATTTTGATAACCTTTTTTGGAGACGTAAACAACGCACTTCCTAGCGAAAAATACGTAGGCTTGCATGAACAAAACACAAGACTCATTACTTGGCATAGTGCAGATTATATTTTAAAGTTAAATTCACTTAAAAAATTGCACATTTCGAACTGGATGGGCGACAGGGTGAGGAGCCCACCCTCACACTCCCTTGGCGACGTCCCTGTTGAGGCCCACACTACACACAACAGAAACAAACAATAGTAAACAATAGAAACAGCTGTTCGCATGAAATCGCTTCTGTGGCTGCAATATCTAATTTTAACTGCTTAGCAGTTTGTACAACGGCCGCACAGAGGTTTTCTGGAATAAATTCCTTGAACTTAACCAGGACGATGAATATTTTTAATGACGTTGACTGACTCGAATAACGCTGAGCATCTCTTATAGTCATGTCACAGAAAGATGGTATTATATGCAAACACTAACCATAAACTTGTTAATACTATCATGCGCAATTCATTCTTTCATTAAAAATTATATCACTGCCCCATGCTTCACATTAACAATTTTCCGCCTCTTACCAGATGACGTAGCAATTGAACTTCATGAACTCCAACAATCTATATCCAGTAGCAGCCGGATATTTGTATACTGCCAAGGTTGATGCAATGCTAAAAAAGCATGGAAAATATTCGTAAATTTCTATGGCCGGTTTAGCATTTTATATTTCTGAAAAACTTTTTATGTCGCTCTGAAAACCACATAGACCACTGGTTACCAATAGGCTGCCCATGAAAGGTGTCAGTCTGGCCCGAGATAAAAAATTTAATCGAAAAGAAATGTATAAAATTCACCCACCGGCAAAGAAAAAATGTTTGCCAATATTTATATTATAAAACAACATAAAAATTTGTGTCTGGTTTATTTTTGTTGACTACAACCTATACTCCAGATTTTAAACATACTGCAGAAAGACATCACCCCCCTTATTCTCATTAATTTCTTGATGACTAGATTTTAAACATTGTGTTTGTTATTTTACGTTAATACAAGCAACTAATTTCTGAAAAAAAATTCATTTTTTTTTCATTTGCCCGCTATGTAAGGTTCATTTTATAATTTTCACGTTACCTTTAATAGATCTTAAAATAATAATAATGAGTATCAGTATGATATGTAACTTACACTTACTAAATTATGTGTTCACATCCTCTGGCCCGGTTCCATGTTTAAAAAAATATGGACCCTGGTGTGAAAAGTAATTAAGATCCAGGGACATAGACATTCATACTTCTTTGGTAGGATCACATATACATCAAAAAACTAAAAAAATGACTGACAAATGTTTAACACTATACATAAAAAGAGAGAATGGGGGAAGAATTTTTTTGTTTTTTTGTTACCCGAAGCGCACCACACATTTTCCTTTTCTGCGAGCTGTCGCTCAAACCCATCTGCAACGACGCCAAGGTCTTCCGCCATCTCCGGAACCGCTGCATCTGTCTTGAGCTTGCCGAGTTCTTGGGCATTTCCGGGTACGCCGACTGATTTGTCCGGTTTATCGCTCTACATTAAAAAATATTAGAATACACGTGATTTTCATGTATCATTAATTATTTCTATGATAACTTTACTATTTCAGGAAATTACGAATAATAACAAACAAAAAATCCATCAATAAAGTTACAAAAGAACTTACGGATCATCATTGTGAAGTCACAAATACGGTTGTGGAATTAGTAAGATAAATGAAAATTATTTCCTGATTTCAGTTCATGATTTAATTTTTGCAGCTCTTGATTTTATTTTCTCAAATTCGAAACTGTCCCTGCAATACGCGAAGAAAAACAAGAAAGATGAATACCGAATTATTGGGTGCAATGAGCATGCATTTTGAATAAAAAGAATGTATATTAATATGAAATTTTTAATAATCATCCAACATTTATTGAATTTCAGAATCAAGGGTTTGTAATAACTAAGAATCCCTTTCACATAAAAAAAATGTACTCCGATGAAAAGTGATATTTTTGAATCGGTCATTTAGAAAGCAGAGATGACTGGAAATAGAATTATACGAGAATCGTCCAAAAAATAAAGAGACTGATTTTACATGGAGCAGAAGTGTAATGCAGAGTAAGTAAACACACTTACACTTACATATTTTCGAAATGTTCGCCCTCTACCTGAATGGACCGGTACTAACTTTCTACCCACTTCCGGACGGTGTGTTTGAAGCCCTTCCTCGACATGTGGTTCAGGATACCCATCATAGCATTGTTCACTTCATTATTTGATGCAAACCGACGCCCACGAAGTTGTTTTTTTCACTTCAGGGAATAGGTGAAAGTCACACGGCATCAGGTCTGGTGAATACGGAGGATGTGTCATCATTTCGATGCCTAGATCTTGGATAACCTGCTGGGTAAGCAAATCACGATGTTCAGGGGCATTATTTTGATGACCAGTTTGTGCACATTCTGAGCGTTTGGAAGAATATTTTTTTCTTTAGAGGACCTCTGAGAACTTCAGAATAATAAGCACCGGTAACAGTTTACCCTTTTGAAGCAACATGGTCATACACAATTCCCTTTTTATCAAAGAAAACTAGGTGCGTGACCTTTGCTTTCTGGAATCAGGGACTCCGTGGGTGTTTCTATTGGGTGCGCTGTTGTTTCGTTTCTGGATCGAAATAGTGAAAAAATGTTTTATCATATGTGATGACTCGATCCAATAACTGTGACTCACGTCGTAGTCAGCTATTCCATTGGCGACAAGTGATAACACGATTTGCCATATGTTCATCCGTGGTCAACTGGGGAACCCACTTTGCAGCGACTTTCCGGTAGCCCAACCGGTTCCTTACAACGAAACCAACGGAATTACATTAGCAACCTCCTGCATGGTCATTCTGCGGTCTTCGCGCAGGAATACCTCAATAGTATTAACCTCCGTAATCGATGTCGAAGGCCTACCGGAGCATGGCACGTCTTCCAGACACTCTTCACCATTCAAAAATTTCTTGTGCCACTCAAAAACTCTTACACCGGACAAATAATCTTCCTTATAGGCTGTTTTAATCAGTTCGTTCGTTTCTGTGGCGGTTTCACTCAAACGCACGCAAAATTTGACTGCTGTTCTTTGCTCCAGTTTTAAATCCATACGGGGTTACAGAAACACGTCTGAACTCTACGCAGTCTACTACAAGAATGAACAAGCTGAGCGCTTTACCGACGAGTCGTCACGTGACTGTTCTTGCAGGTATTCCGACACAGACAGCAGCATTTTTCTGCATGGGTTTGTTTTTGCGCTATGACGTCAGTCTTGTTACTTTTTGCACGACCTATGTACACCTGCTCCGCTAGTGCATTGTGAAAGCGCAAAAACATAAGTAAAATACAAATTTTGAAGATGACAATCCGATTTTTGGCGTAAATGTGACATGGATGGTAAGTCAGATAATATCCGAAAACTTGAAAATTTTCATCGTCCTGGAGCGGGACTCGAATCCGCGTCTCCCAGAAAACGCCCGGGTATGCTAACCACTACACTTTCATGACATAAGTAAAATGTTCGTCATGGGAAAGAAATTCGAAGGAAACGGAAATTTACAAATATTTTTTTGTTTTAAAATCAGAGATAGCCCAGATGCAGGAAATACCTATGCGCCCAAGCGGTAAAATTACGCATTATTGGGAGAGAAAAAAAGCAACCAGTGCAGAAAGAATTTTTAGTTGGGATTTTAGATTCACAGATCCAGTCGCAAACAAAAGTACATGCTTACGCCACTTAGCAGCGTAACTGTCTCTTACGAAAAATTAGAAAATATATAAAAAATCTCTGCGCTGAATCTCTCTCTCTCTCTCTCTCTATCTCGTCCGCCCATGACGGATTGTGTTCTGTAAAGACGACAATGCGCATTCGAGGATTACTGGCAAATTAATGCAGCTGGCTTGCCATTCCTCTGCTGCATACGGGTAAGAGACAAAGTGCGTCCGGGGCCGACTTCACAGGAAACCATCTACGCATTCGCGTCCCCAAACACAGGGTGTCTGCGGAAAACCTGTGCTGAATTGCGCACGACAAATGAAGAATTTTTCAAACTGGGTTTTTAAAAGCATAAATAGCGGCAGAAATAAAAGGGATGTTTCAGGGGCCTATTTAGAGAGAGCCAAGGGAGCTTTGTGCCCCAAAAAGCGTTTCATTTAAACGTGACTTACATTGGAAAAAGATTCCTTAATTTAATAAAAATGCATCAACTTACATTAAAAAATGCTTTATAGTGCTTTCTTCTACTTTTCATTAACCATTATTTTGTTCTGGTGGAATTCAAAATGTTCCATCCCCCCCCCCCCTCAGAAAAAAAAACTCTATATACGCTCCTGGTATACTTACACCTTCTAGCAGAAACACCACTCATTACTCTGAGCAAAACACATGCGTTCAACGGTTTTGGTAGTTAGCCGTATCTGACCAAAAAAGGAACTTGTCGATTGGGTTTTCATAAGCGGAGATACCATTGCAAGCATAAATATGTGCTTACGCACTCTAGTGGCAAAACTTTGCTTAATGAAAATCGAGAATGCATGAGAAATATTTCTGACGTAAAAGCTATGAAATATATGACGAAAACACAATTTTTCAAATTTGATATTTAGAAGCCGTGATCGATAGAAAAGTGGAATATCTTTTTACACCCCTTGGGGGAAAACTGTGCGCTATTTGAAATCGAAGAAGTGCGCAAAACTCTCTTCGTGATAAAAAATATCCTAAGGGAACAGGTTTTTTTCTGTCAGACTTTAAGAAGCAATAATACGGGATAATACATGTATATATTTCGAAATCAGTAATATCTGCATTTTCGCCTACAAACGGAAAACGTTTGCATTGGAAAAAAAATAAAACATTTGGATCTTCGTTCACACAGTTCGAGCTAACCAAAGCAAAAAGACCTCTTTAAATCGGACAAACAGATACAGAGATGTGATGCCCGAAGACAGACGGACGACACAGTCGTACTATCAGCTCGTAATTTTCTTTACAAAAAAAAAAAATAAGAAAGAAAAACGTTGGTAGCGTATTTTATTTCACGCGAGGCATTCTTCTGATCATTCTATAATATGTAGATATACATAAAAGACGGAACTTTAAGGGGTTTTGCAATAATTTCCGTGACCGGGAGCAACAGTGAGCTCGATGTACCGGTACTCCACTTACAGCTTTTTTTCTCTGTATATCTACGTGGAAAGAAAGATGAAGCGTGTGCGAAACGCGAACCGCTGAAAGGTATCAAGACTAGAAGAATGCATATTTGTGCACAAAAACATTTTTTTTTCTTTTTTATGTTTGTCAACAGAAAAAAATCATCAAAAATGGACCGGCCACTCAAAATTATGATAAATATATTCGAAATTAAAACAATATAAGAAAGGACATATCAGTTACTCCCCATAGAACATTTTAGATTTTGCTATTTTATGTTGGTAAAGCCAACATAAAATAGCAAAATCTAAGATGTTCGGATTTTGCATTACACTATATTGACAAAAGTCACCGGACAACTAAAAGAGAAACACAAAATAGCATTTATTGACGTACATTAGTACGGTGTCTGTCCACCTTTGGCCTTAATGCATGCCCGGACCCTTCCAGACATGCTTTCGACAAGGTTTTGGAACACAGCGATAGGTATGCGCTTCCACATAATGCTGCCGCTAACTGTTGCTTAGTAGTAGGCCTGGGTTCCAAACTTCTCATGCGGCGCTGTAATTCGTCCCATAGATGTTTAATGGGATTAAGATCAGGACTCGGTGCTGGCCAGTCCACACACGATACGGAATTATCGTCAAACCACGCCGTAACAGTCCTTGCTTTATGGATCGGAAATGTTGATGTATTCCGATAGCAAGTCCACCATGAGATGAGTAGCGGAAAGCATGATGGAACACATAATCGCTAGCACGCCAGCGAGTAAACAAAGTGGAGGAATGGCAGTTTGTTTCTTGTAGTAGTAACAGATCGGCCCCGAGGGGCGAGAGGTCTTCCATTACAAGAGCATTCGCTAGGGGCTAGCGAACCCTCTGCAATTAAGGGTCGTGACCTTGAATGGACTGGTCAGTCGTTGGTTGGAGGAGTCGCGGAGCAACTTTCAGGAGTTGTTGTAATCGGTTTACGCAGCCAATGGTCCATGAGTGGTGCAGGGGGTCATGAACAAACCCACGAAGGTACTTAGCAATGCATCCGGCTTGCAGGAGCAGCGCGGGAAGAATGTCTTCGCGCTCTCGGAGGTAGTCATACGTCGACTTCAGGTTCGTGGTGTGGGTGCAAAACTGATAGTAATCTCCAAGATTGAGAGGTTCTGAAGGAGCACCACATTTGGAGAGAACACTTGAAAAGACCTCAAACGAAGGCCCATCATCATCAGTGTCCCTTTCAATTTCTGTTGGCGCAGGAGAGGGAGAGATATCTCCTGAAGATTTGGTAGTACGGAACGGTTGCCCATCCGCAGAGGAAGATTTCTTCTTCTTCCTCTTACGTCGGGTACCTGTACGAGTGCCAGAAATTCGTTTTCCAGGGAGCGACGATGCTCGGGAAGCTGACGCAGAGTCAGAGGAGTTATCGGCACCGCCGTCACACTCGGAGACACCAACAGTGAAGACTGGTGGGAAACCAGCGGCGAAGTCTCCCGATGTTGCCACGGGATGAGGATTAATAGGTGAGGTGAGCACTGGAAAATGAAAGTGGGAGGTGAGATCAGCATTAAAAGACGCTCGTGGACGAGAGGCTGTAGATGTACTTTTTGTGTAACTCGGCCCTGGGGCAGTTGGCACATTTGAAGACGGTGCAGGTCGAGAGCGAGATGTAGCAGGAAGCTGCTTAGAGGCGGTAGGCACTGTAGAAGCCGTGGGAGCTGGGTACTGGTTGTTGGGGCATCGAGCACGCTGATGCCCAAGTTCTTTGCAATTAGCACAGTGTTCTGATGTTAGCATGTCAATTCTGTAGGAGAGCTGCCCACATCGGACGTTTAGGATCCGTGGGAACTTACGGAGATGCTCCTCTGATGGAAAGATGAGTCGAACACTCCTGCGAAAACTACGAACATTCTTATTTGCAGGATCCTTGGGCGCAGCTGAATGTGTGATAACAGGACCAACAATCTTACCACACTTACTAAGTGCAGTACATATCATCGCATCCGAGATTTCGGGGGGCACCGGATGCAAGGAGACCTGAACAGGGCGCCTGGAAATCGGTTCAGCTTCCAGGTGGTGGTCTCCCAGGTCAAGACCAAAGTTTAGAAGCGTGTCCGCATGCTCTTTGGATGTGAAATAAACAATCACCGTCCGCGGCCGGCGGGTGAGGTGAGTAATGGCTCCGGCTGGAAGAATTGTGCACGCTGTGTTTTTATCTCATGTATGTAATGTTTTACCTTCACGGCGGTGTTTGTGCTGTTCTTTTTCTAATTGTGTACTATTGTTTCGCCTGTGTTATCCTGTAAATCATGCCCAGCCAATGTCATGTGACACGATGTGTTTCTCTTTGTCACTTCTGCAATTTTTATTCAATAAGCTTTGCTTGCAGCATTTGTTATTCATCCCCATTGTCATTACAGTGTATATACCATCATGTTTTAACAGTTTTGTATTATTTCCCAGTGAGACGCCCAATACTGTACGTCTCCCTCTTATGTTTTCTTATGATAAATTAGAATAAAGCGATTTTGAAACCTTGCTTTATGGTTCGGTGCATTATCCTGCTGGTACCTACAAGGCTCGGTTCCATAGGATTGCCACAGAGTTGGTAGGACATAATTGTCCAAAATATCATACCACAAAAAACACCCCCACACGAGTACACTGCCAGCTCCAAACTTGACCGTTGAAACAGTACATTGTGGTAAATAGCGTTCCCCCGGCTGCCGCCATACGCACACACGGCCATCAGACTGATGGATCGTGTATCTGGATTTATAAGTCCATAGGACCCGTTTCCATTGATCTACGGTCCACGATAAATGTTTTTTACACCATGCTAAACGACGAATAGCATTCCGGTGAAAAGCTTATGAGTAGCCGCACGACCACGGTAACCCATGGAATGATATTCTCTGGCAATGGTACGTGCACATACCGAGGTTTCAGCATTTTTACTCACCTGTACACTGAGGTCTTGTGCAGTACTCCGTCGATTTGCTGTAACGACTATCCTGGGGTTCTTCGACGTCCTTTATCACTGATTTTCTTTAGTCTGCCGGTACGTTTTGCTGCTTCAAGCACGCCATGCGTCTTCCACTTATTCAGTACATCCAAAATAGTTGACTTGGGTATGTTTAAACACCTCTCTGTTTCTCTTATAGACAACCCATTAATATAACACCCAACAATTTTTCCTTTCTCAAAGTCAGTTCTCTCCCGCCGCAACATTTTCACTCAACCTCACAGTGCGATATGTTCGTGGTCAGCTGCAGGCTTGTTTTTATGCCGTTTGCAGCTATACCGCGCATCTTTACAGCGAAGTGGATCCATTCATTTGCTTTTGAAGGGGTGTCCGGTGACTTTTGACAATACAGTGTATGCTTTATATTATTGTAGAAATCTAAGAAATTCCACATCTTTTCCTGGTTTAGTTGTTATGAATTATTATTAATGAATAGTAAAACCACTTACTTTCAAGATAAAAGAAACACCAGAAAATAATAATACACTGACGGAAAAAAAAATCCCAACACCACGAAAAAATAATTGTAGAGGAATGAAATGGTGGCAATACATTTGTATAGGTAACATATTTAATCGATTAAGGTTTCAAGATCACAGCTTATTGTAAGCGCGAGAAGAGCAATTTTAAATGTGAAATGCTGGTACATTAATAACCGGTGTAACCGCCAGAATGTTGAATGCAAGCACGCAAACGTTCATGCATTGTGTCGTACAGGTGCTGGATGTCAGTTTGTGGGATGGAGTTCCATGCCTGTTGTACTTGGTCAGTCAATACAGGGACGGTTAATGCTGGTTGGGGGTGACGCTGGAGTTGTCGTCCAATGATATCCCATACGTGCTCGATTGGTGAAAGATCTAGTGATCTAGCAGGGCACGGCAACATGTCGACACTCTGTAGAGCATGTTGGGTTACAACAGCGGTATGCGGGCGAGCGTTATCCTGTTGGAAAACACCCTCTGGAATGCTGTTCATGAATGGCAGCACAACAGGTTGAATCACCAGACCGACGTACAACTGTGCCGTCAGGGTGCGTGGGATAACCACGAGAGTGCTCCTGCTGTCATAAGAAATTGCTCCCCAGACCATAACTCCAGGTGTAGGTCCAGTGTGTCTCGGCCGCAGACAGGTTGGTTGCAGGCGCTCACCTGGTCTCCTTCTAACCAACACACGGCCATCACTGGCACCCAAGCAGAACCGGCTTTCATCAAAAAACACAACAGATCTCCACTCCGTCCTCCAATGAGCTCTAGCTTGACACCACTGACGTCGCAAACGGCAGTGGTTTGGAGTAAGTGGAATGCATGCTACAGGGCGTCAGGCTCGGAGCTTTCCTTCAAGTAACCGATTTGTCACAGTTCGTTGTGTCACTGTGATAGCAACTGCAGCTCGAATTGCTGCCGCAGACGCGGTACGATGCGCCAACGGCCATACGCCGTACACGGCGGTCTTCCCTCTCAGTAGTGCCACGTGGCTGGCCGGAACCCGGTCTTCTTGAGGCAGAACCTTCCCTTGACCACCGCTGCCAACAATCATGCACAGTGGCTACATTCTTGCCAAGTCGTTCTGCAATATTGCGGAAAGAAAATCCACCTTCTCGTAGCCCTATTACACGACCTCGTTCAAACTCCGTGAGCTGTTGATAATGGCTTCTTCGTCTTCTTAAAGCCATTCTTGACTAACATCAACACCCTACGTCGAATCTCAACGATAACTAACACTCACGAACGTTACAGCGCGTATTTACAGCAAACCTGCTTTGCATGTTCCGAGGGGCGCTACTATCGCCACACGTATGCGCCGAGCGCGAAATTTGCATAGACGTCATCTTACAAATGTACTCTCACCGCCTACCAACTGTCGTTTATCTAACACAACGCCTTCTTGGTGTTGGGATTTATTTTTCCGTCAGTGTATAACGGAAACTGTCATTTGTTGTGCTTCCATCTACGTGAAGAAACATCTATGAACAAAAGAGCGGCAGAAGTTGCAGTGAGGGTCACCACTCTTTTAGAAGACACATCCCATGTTGTGTGCCTTCCTTAAAATCACAAGAACCAGCTCTTTTCATGTGGTTGGAGATCAGAAAGCTTTGTGTGTGTGTATCAGATGTTCGCGCCTCTGACCACTCGGACGCCAAGACAACAGAATGAAACAATCTGCAGTGATCCCGTAGTTGAATAGTTAAAAGACGACAATGAGGTGAACCGTTTCTCACGGTTTCTGGACGCAGGAATAAAAAATAAGTTTGAAGAATCTTTTTTACAGTAATCTATTTAATTAAAATTATACATGCCCATTGTTAACGAAAAATAGTTCTGTTTAGCAGATCGTGACAATCTGTAGAGATTTCAGAACCGTATTATTTTTTACCTAACGTATGTATTTTTGTTTGAGGTTTAACAACCATCGTGAGCAACTCGATGTGCTGTATAAACAGTCGCCCGTCCCTAATTTAAGGCCACTAGCTCCAGAGAAGGGAGAGAACCAGTACCGTAAGACAAACACAACATCCATGCCTCAGTGGATTCTAACTCAGAACCCATCTCGGACGAATGGTCAGAAGCCAGCGCTTAGACCACTGCGCCACGTAAGCGCAAAGTATGAAGAGAACTAAGCATGCTGCGACAATAGTATTCATTGCCAAGGAACTATGTTGAGAAGTATCTAAAAATGAGATATTATGAACGTTGTCTTCCATCTGCAGATGACTTTTTCATGAAAATTTTAAAAACAGTTTCTCAGAACCCCCGAATACGTTCTGATAAACTTTTAGTATTTCATGAGAATAAAACCAAAACGTATGAAAAAACAGAAAATTATAAGGTATTGTGCACGTTGTGGATATTCCTTCTCCACTTCATTCTCTCTTGAATCATCTCACTCTACGAATTCTCCTCCTTTTGTTGTTATTGGCATAGTCAGTCCTTTCGTTCATATACTTCCACTCCACAATGGTGTAAAATCATACTTTACTGTACCTATAATTTAGTTTATTAAGAATGCATTCCATTGAAATTGCAAGATAATTTTGGGAAAGGCCAGTAGAATTAAAAACAAAAAATCTCCGCATAGGCCATGGTACTACGTGAGTGCAGAAGCGCTGTCTTGGTACCAGTGGCCCACTTGAACAGCTTTCCATTCTGGGCAAGAGGCTTTCAGGTGGTAATGGTAGTAACAAATACGCTGTCTTAGCACGATATCTAAAGTTTTAAACTGTTAAAAGTGCGATAGTTAAAATACGAAATTTATTTACAACTAAAAACACTGTACAGATAAAAACACGAAAGAAGCGAGATCTTTTGGGTTTGCTACAAGCCCATTATCATTTAGAGCACATGTCTTTCTGCTGCTTTCAGAGGGAAGAAGGGCCTTTCTTTCACGTCATATGAATGTAGGATTAAAGATGGCACAACTCACAAATTAAGGGGGAAAAAAGGTTTTACTGATTTTCCAGTGGTTACGATTTGATTAAGTTTTATTTATTAAAGCTATTGATTAATTTATCAAAAATGACCGCCGTATCACGCAAAAGCGGATCGCAGCTAGGCTCGGAATCCCAAAGGAAAGAGTGGGGCACATCATTGCTTCACTTGGCTACATACAAATCTGTTCTGGATGAGTGCCACGCATGTTGACACCAGAAATCAAACACAAGTGTCTTGAGTGTTGTCAAAATTTTTGTATATAGGCGACCTCAATTCTCATTCTATGTCAAGAATTTGCTAAGGAAAAATGGTGCTGAAGTGGTACCCACGCACCAACATCTATTGGTAAAATAATGGCTGCAAGTAGCAAAAAAATTCAGACGAAGACTGCTGCAGGAGTATTTATTATTCCCCTAAAATTCCTGGATTGATCCATAAAGTCCTACGTCGGAATGACATAAATTTATTTAAGTGTGTGACGTAAGGAGCATACGAGGGACGTACAGGAAGCAAGAGGAGCAAGTGCTTTAGGAAAACAAGTACTTTACAACGCAGCAATTCCCCTATGGAATAAAAAGAAACTGGTGGTCCCGTTCACAACTTTTAGGGGAACAGCGACCAAAGAGGCGATTGAAATTGTCACAAGAGATTATATATGCAATGACGGTGTATCTCTTGAACCGCTATCACCATGGACTTCATTTCTCCACGGGATCTGAACTCGAGACAAACAAAAACTTGATGTCTTTGCCTGCTATACTGCGTGAACTTTGGACCCACGTAATGATCATCGCAAATTCACGTGCTTGTGTTGTTATATTTATGATTTCAAACCTCGTTCTGTTGTATGGGTTTTAATTTTAAACTCTAAAAGGGTTATTGTTCGTCAAATGCAACTTGCCTTCACAAAGCCTCCCGTTGACTGGCGAAAGGTCGGCGAATTAAAATACTCTTTATTGCTACAGCTATGACGTACTGCAGAGGCGAATCACGTGCCAAGACGACAAATCTGCAGCGATACAATCAGTCCGTGTAGCTTAGTTGGGAGAGCAACTTACTCAAGAGTGAAGGGGCGCGATTTCCGTCACGGAAATGTGTGCCTGCACATCGGCACCCGAACATAAAAATGGATCTACTGGCCGTTGGGTTCTTCGAAAACTGTGATGTTTATTCCACACATCGTCTGGAACTAAGAAAAATTGCTACTTTGCTTAAAAAAAAAAAAAGTTAAGAGGGAGATGATATGACGTACTACAGAGGTGAATCACGTGTCAAGACGACAAATCTGCAGTTATACATTCCGTCCGTGTAGCTTAGGAGAGCAACTTACTCTGGAGTGAGGGGGCGCGATTACCGTCACGGACAAATTTGTGTTTTCACACATCACTTATGGATTTATGTGACTTTATTGTCTTTTCAGCTTTCTGAATCTCCCATGCGTGCTGATTCACTCCCAGTGCTGTGAAATTTTGCGAAGTGGGAATGAAAACACGATATCTGAATTATATACTGAATCATTTTTTGTTAAAAAATAAACGTGCCACGCAGCATTACGGTTTCTCACAGCAACATTTTTTTAAACTTCCCCTACGTCTTTGATAGTAATTTATTTATCGAAAAATTTGACTGAAGCTTTCTCCGTCGCTCGAAAATCTGCTGTCACGGTGCTGCGCACTCCATGCATAGCCGTAAAACAGCTCTTGAAGACAGCACGGCAATAAGCACCAACGCTCGGGGGGGGGGGGAGAAAAAGCTGTTTGAAAAAGTACAAACAGAAATTGTTTTGTATAGATTTCGGTAAACTTTGGGTTGTTTCATTGGCCGTTTAGTTTAATGCTAAGATCGATGATGGGCACATCATAGTGCTGGGGGGGGACTCAAGCCCCGTGAATATCCTCCGTGGTTTAGCCCCTGCTTAGGGAAATACAACAAGCAAATTAGAGAGGCATGAAGTTTAGTACGAGTGAACGTTATATCTTTTAAACCGGTATTTTGCGAAATACCTGACATAACGTTCTTTTGTCTTTCCGAATCTCGGTATATTCCAAGGAAGTTAGAATAATAAGTCTGGAGATGCCTTGAGTCTCTTAAATTTTGAAGCCGCAAGGTATGGGAATTTGACGTTGTTTACATGATACCCATGTAATTTCAATTGTGTGTATTTTGTAATTGCGTTGTTTTTGGTTGCAAAAATCGTGCTAATATCAAACAGGAGTGAATTTTACTTCTAACACGAGTGAAGTTTGCAATTTTAACGTTATGTTTTGTTTAGAATTCGCACTGACGTTCGTAAATTTCAATTTAAAATAAAAATGGGAAGGAGCCTCAAAATAATTAAGGATTTTGTAAATTCTGCATTTTCTTACACATCTGCAGCAAGTTATGGTGCGAAATTGGAAACATTTGCTGCGAAAGAAGGCGATTCGGCCAACACAAAATTCATTGCGATAGCCTTGAAAACCATCAGCTTTCTCACACTTTGACGGCTATCACTCGACGTTATAGGCTTCACACACAGTGGTAATGTTCCATTAACAAAGGTGTCTCGAGATATTTTATTCTAACCCTAACCTCAACGGTATATTCCCACAAGCAATACACGTTCTACGGTATTGGTGCGCTGTTTAGACTTTTAATCGACATAATTTTTAGAGTGGTTGAGATTCGTTCTCTGGACAAATAAATTGGACTATTTAGTGCTAGTCATTCCAGGGATGACTAGCTGTTCTTCCCTTACGATGAGAACCGATTTATTGCTTTCATTTCCTCGTGCCCGCGGGCGAGCGTTCGCGTGTGTGTGGGGGGGGGGGGGTGCGTGCGTGCGTGTACGTGTGTGAAAATGCACACATGTTGGTGTCGTCTGTTGAATGATCCGTTCATGATAAACATTTTTTTTAAATTCTTAGCCTGTCATTTCGAAATGGCACCTTCTGTTCCTGAAATGATCTCTGTGCTGTATCGCATTATGACATTTTAGTCTCGGTTTTGCTCACGGAAATCTGATTCAGTCTCAAAAGTTTAACGAAAGGAAAGTAGCTTGTGTTTTTACATTCACAGACAGAAGTTACATTTTTAACACATTTGATAAACACAGCAACTTCGGTGTGTTAATTAGGTTCTGCTGTGACAGCTGGGGAAGTTCTGTTACTGGGGGATTCACTATGTTCTGACGTCTTACGCCTTATTAATGGATTGGACTGATCGTTAAAGATTGTGGATAACTCACTTCTGTGATCATACGATCGCATTGTAAGCATTTCTGCTTTGTAATTTAGTGACAGTTGAACCTTATAATGCAAAACATGATGGCTTTATTTCAGCTTCCGGAAATAACCTTTTTATTTCAAAAATTAAATTAAAATGCTAATTCCTAGTTCAAAATGTTACTTTAAGTTACGCGCTTGACTGAAATGAATGCAGACGCATTGTCATGGGTAGAAGTCAACACAAAATGCCAAAATATGTCTTTCAGATACAATATAAACTATCCCTATGTGGCAGAGATAAAGATATATTGTCTGCATTTTATATATCAGGTATATTTTTAAGTAACGTGATAACAGAACACCAGCACTTTCACATACGTACTCAAATTTCCCAAATTTGCATTCCGTGAGTCTTTTGCACTCAAACTTGCATTCTTTCAGTCGTTTACACTTCAGTCGCGTTCTAGGTTTTCGAGCTAAAGCTGCAAAACTATTCCATTGTTGAAACCTTGCCCGTACAGATTTTTTAATCTCTTGCGAATATCAAATTTTGTAGTTTTTTCGTTTCTCTCGGATTTGCCATTATTCTTAAAAAAATGTCCTAAGAATTCAAAAATATGCTCTAAGCGATTTGACATTCGAAGTAAGTCTCATTTATGGGCCAAATAAATTACCGTAAATTGCCCTTCCTGAGGAAACGTTTTTTAAACTCAGAAATGGAAAATTAGGCTTTGAACAAATTCATCTTCCTTAGTGAATCAAGAAATCTAATTCAATAATATTTTTAGAAAAACAAATATGCGTTAGACTTCATTTCATAAATGTTGGGAGTCCTGAGTATGAACGTTTTTATAACTTTTTCCGAAAAAAGATTACAATTTATTCTTAACATCAACAACTATTTAGAAGTATTCCAATTTTTCTCTTCTAACGATATTTGATAGCCTACATTTTTCTGCATAGATGTTGCCGTGATACTAAAAAAATCTCAAAATAATGTGTGTTGAATTTAATAGCTGAGCCTTATATTCCATAACAGAAAATGTACTTCAATGCACCGAACTGTTAATTGAGATCTAAAAAGTAGTTATTAGTAAGAAAACAAAAGACTGCATTTTACCATTTTGAAAAGACGCAGCAACTCGTACTTCGAGAACTGAGTACACTAGGCAGCGAGTAGAATACGTTTAAAATTCTTAATGTTACCCTAAGCAACCTTAGCGAATGTAAACACTAGAGTGCGCAAGCGGGCTTACCACGCGGCACAACATGGAAAACACAGCTGTCACGTGACGTGAGTGAGGTCACTGTCATCAAAGAATATCTAACTGATAAGAAGGTAAGGCTCAGCGAGACGTAACTAGCGCCACTATATTATGCGGCAAAGAATTACTACACAGAAGCCAACATTACAGGCTGATGCCGCAGGATGCCGAGCAGACTGAGTTAGACTGAGCATGCGTGTTTGTGTTCAAAGAATATAAACGCTTGTTTGTGTTGGCGTTTTGTTCAAAGGTTTTGTTGTTCTTATCTAGATCTGCGTTTATATTACAGCCATGAAATACACCCACTCCATTCCGATGAATAACAATTCATGGAATGGAGTGGATGAATAACAAGAACAAATTTGAAACCGTTTGAAACAAATATCCTGGAAAACCATTAAAACAACGTTTGCTGAAAAAAAGCTATCGTTACGTTGAAAAATTAATTTATCAATTATATGAAACTGATTTTTATGAAAAATACCTCGTAATATTGTAAAATGAAAGAGGGAAGCATTCGATTACACATTGCATACCAAAGAGACAGCTTTAAGGATGCACTCGAACGTGAGGAATTAGTCCGGTCGGTAGAGAGTTCAGCTATCACGCCAACGGCCCAGGTTCGAACCTACTCAGATACGAACGAATGTTTTTCAGATCTGTTGAGAAAATTTCCCCAGCGCAGTGCGTTTAATTTACAAACTTCGGAAGGGTAGAAAAAAAAATTGTAGCTTTGGGAAACTGCGGTTGTCTTTGCTTTTTTTTTTCTTTTTTATTATTATGGCTACTACTGGGAAATTGACGGACAGTGCTGGCCCAGCAAGACTGTTTTTGCTGGGTACCTAATGTTTACGTTTTGTGGGAACCCATTCCTTTGTTTTGCTACTGAAAATTCCATGCAAACAATTTTTAATAGGAAGTACCACGAATCCCATGGAAATTCAAAACCAGCCTCAGCATTTTTGACATTTAAGGTATATTGTAAATGTGAAATTCATGCCAAGCAACCTGGTATTACTACGGTGCTTAAAGTGAGAATAAAACTGCTAAAATTTCCTTAAAATAATATTAATTGCTAATGTATATATTTGTTTCACCAAAAGAAGGGACAGGAGGGATACTCAGAAAAGAACAAAAAAGAAAATGCTTTAGTAGACCCAATGAGACCGAAGGAAACAGTCGCAGATCAAAGCTTAGCTTCCTTTCCGTGAAATAGGCTTCCCGTCCCGTGTCTCCTACGCTTTTTGCGCCTGAATGTTAACTTTCCCGCAGAGCATCTTCGGCCGCATTACATGGTGGCGCTGCTGTCGCCTGTTTTACATTATCTCTACGAGAGTTGAGCTTCTTCACGCGAAGCGTTTATATTCTTTGCTGTCATGTTACACGGCCTGATACGTCGGTCTCGTATTTGACTCTGGAGATACCCGTAAAGCCGCAAGGTGTGGGAATTTGCCGTTTGTTTACATTATACATATGTAATTTCATCTGTTTGTATTTTGGAATTGCGTGGTTTTTGGTTGCAGAAACCGTGTTAATATCAAACCGGAATGAATTATACTTCTTACACGACTGAAGTTTACAATTTTAACGTTATGTTTTGTTTAGAATTCGCACCAATGCTCATGTATTTCAATTTAAAATGAAAATGGGAAAGTGCCTCAAAATAATTAAGAATTTTATAAATTCAGCATTTTTTCACACATTGGCAACAAATCACGACGCGAAATTGGAAATATTTGCAACGAAAGAAGGCTATTCGGCCAACAAAAAATGCATTGCAATAGCATTAAAAACCACCAGCTTTCCCACACTTTGACGGCCATCGCTCGCGGTTATAAGCTTCCCGCAAAGTGGTATTGCTTCATTAACAAGGGCATCTCCAGATATCTTATAATCTCTTATAACCTCCTTATAGCGTCTCTCATAACCTCTTATTATAATTATCTTATTATAACCTCCTTGGTTTGACATCATATACGAAAGCGCTAGAAACGAATTGGAAGCCTTGGTTTCCGCGTGACGTCACTAAATGAGGGAACGCGTCTCTCTAAAGTGATGGATTTGTATTTTCTATACGACCTTGCCTGAACTGTATATTACTTTACACACAGTATTTTGTCCTTGTGTCCTTTGACTGATGACTTCAGGAACAGATTTTGTTAAATATGATTTCTGCTTTCCATCCTCCATCATTTTTTTTGCGAAGCTGCTTGTTGCCTAAACTTTTTGTTTCGTGATAGTAAACAAAGGTTCGTGAATTTGTCACTGCGAGAATTATTGAGATGCAGTAAAAAGAAACACAAAATCATTTTTTTTTTAAAGAAACGAAAGAAATTCAGCTTTTGTTTAAGATAGTATCACGGTTGGCTGACAGAACTAAAAACATATGCTAACGGAAACACATTAATCCGCGCCCCGGGATAACCGTGTTCTAAGCGCTGGCTTATGATCATTTGTCCGTGAAGGATCCGGTTCGAATCCTGGTGAGGCATGTATGTTGTGTTTGTCTTACGGCACTAGCTCTCTCCCTTCCGTAGGGTCAGTGATCCTAAATTAGGAACGGGTGACTGCTTATCAAGGAGGTAGGAATAAGATATTTGGAGATGCCCTTGTTAATGGTGCAGTACCACTTTGCGTGAAGCCTATAATCGCGAGCGACGGCCGTCAAAGTGTGGGAAAGCTGATGGTTTTCAAAGCTATTGCAATGCATTTTGTGTTGGCTGAATCCCCTTCTTCCGTCGCAAATGTTACCGTTTTCGCATCGTAAATTGTTACTTTACACAGAAAATTCTGAATTTATAAAATTATTTATATTTTTGAGGCTACTTCCCATTTTTATTGTAAATTGAAATATACGAACTTTAGCGCGAATTCTAAACAAAACATAATGTTAAAAGTGAAAAATTCACTCTTGTAAGAAGTATAATTCATTCCTGTTTGATATTAACACGATTTCAGCCATCCAAAGCCACGCAATTCCAAAATACACGCAGCTGAAATTACATGGGTATCGTGTAAACAACGTCAAATTCCCACCCCTTGCGGCTTCATAAGATAAGAGACTCAGGGCATTTCCAAAAGTATTATTCTAACCTCCTTGCTGCTTATGGCCCATCGAGTTGCTCACGGTGGTCTTTAAACTTTCAATAAAACAGAACACATTAATCTCGATAGCTGCCAAGTCTGGTTTTGTTTTGATTTCTATTTCGGTGTATACGAACACAATGAGCAACTCACGGTGCTACAAGCAGTCTCCGGTCCCTAATTTAAGGCCACTTTTTCCAAGGAAGGGAAAGAGCCAGCGCCATCAGACAAACATACCACCCATGCGGGACTCGAACCCAGGCCCATCTTGGACGACTCGTCGGAAGCCAGCGTTCCAGACGGTTCGACACTGAAGGGGCTAAATGCAAGTTGAAGTGACGTTTGTTCAAGTAGAACTTATGAATGAATGGCTCTTTATTTAGATTGCTCAAACAGATGGCTTTTTCATTGTTGTGAGACCTGACAAATAAATAAATAAATAAAGAGGAAAGAAAAAGTATCTGACTAAATGATTAAATAAATAAATATGAGGTGATAAAAACAGCTAAATATGTAAATGCAAATTATCTAATTTTTATTTCTGAATTGATAAATGGAAGAAGGAGCAGTTAACTCAAAAATTAACTGAAGGAAGAAAGAAAAAATAGAATTAACTGATTAGCAAATAAATAAACGTTTAAATACCGCAAGTGCTACACAAACAAACAAAATAAATGCATAAGTGAATAAACGAAACAAAACTACATAATAAGAAAAAAATAAAATTAAAACAAACAAATAAATTAATAAATAAATGAGAAAATTACTAAGTAACAAAAGTAAATTAACTTAATAAATAACAATAACTAAGTGACAGATAAATAAACGTAATGAACAAATGAAAAAATGACAATTAATATGTACATATACACGTAAGTAACAACTGCAACTTTATTTTTATTTTTTGTTTGTTTGGGGTTTAACGAGCACGGTGGGCAACTAGATCGGCTATAAGTTCTAAATTTAGGGCCACTGGATCCAGGGAAGGAAGATTAACAGACCAGAGATGTTGCTTATGTACACTGACCAGAAGTCTCCAATTCTTGAGGGCAGTCCTGAAATTTAGATT
This sequence comes from Macrothele yani, assembly GCA_039090855.1. Lineage (NCBI taxonomy): Eukaryota > Metazoa > Arthropoda > Arachnida > Araneae > Macrothelidae > Macrothele > Macrothele yani. The sequence continues at coordinate 3,178,009 of CM077005.1, forward strand.
ACTGTTCCCCAAAACATCTGATGTCTTTGGGGACACAAATTGTCCTAAAATTCTGGTGTTTGTTTGTCCTCAAGTGTCCTCGAATTTACACTGCTTCATTAACTCACTTGATTTCTAATGGAAAATGTTCTTAAAAATAGTTTTCGTTGAACTCATCTTATACATGCTCATTGTGAAAAGAAATCGGTCTCAATATAATGACCAAGCGTTGGTTTGGAATTAGACTCATCGAACATAAAAGAGACACAAGTGACGGAAAACTAACCACCAGTGAGACCGATCGTGTCCAGGAGTTCCGCACCGACCTACCATCTAGAGAAAGAATTATCCAAATTCCTGAATAATCTTCTACCCGAATCGGACTTTATAATAACTTCCACTCTAGATTTTTATCACGAAAACCAAGCAGCTCGTTGTTCAACAATGCGACATTATCGGCAGTTTCGCCACGATTTCTCTTTACCCATCGTTTCCCTTGCCGGAAACCATCGGAACGTTGAAAAAGGCTATATGTAATTCATCGCTTTATTCGCAGTAGTATTGCCTCAACATCTACAAGTTAATGGACTTGGTCTCAAATTCCAGGTACTTCAGTTTCCGGGGACAAATCTATAAACAGATAAATGACACTCCAATGGGAACTTTCAGCCGTCCTCGCAGAAGCAATACTTTTCCTCATTGAGCAATATATATTCACCAACATCACCCCAAGGCCTACCACCTGGTTACGATATGCGAACGACGTATTTCTCATATGGGTTCACGGGAAGAAAACCCTACCACTTTTCCTTGATGTAATCAGTTATATATATTTACCCTACATCAATTTCACTATAGAGCTTGAACGCAATGGTACCTTACCTTTCTGGACGTCCTGGTGAACAAATCGCCTGAAAACTGCCTTCACACAGAAATCTAGTATAAACAAACAAAATAAATGGTCCCAAACCTGATGCTCCGCAGTTCGTTCGGCCCTGATGTTTACAAGATAGCTTTCTTCTGTTCTCGAATTAGAAGAGATTTTACCGTCTCCTTTGATGTTCACTCAAGACAGTGCGAACTAAAAACCAAAATCGAATTAGCCACTGAGGCAGGAAACACCTCGAACTAGATACAAAATTTTATCAAGAAAATACAGATCCAACCATGTTAATCCTTCTGTGCCTCAACTCAGCTACCTGGGCTCTATTCCCTGCATACCAAATGTTTTCGATCAACTCAATAATGCGCTCAGGAGGATGAACTTCGGTGTCGGAATAAGGTCTCATGCATCTTTTATACGATGCTTAAGAGAAATGTTTACAAGCCCCCTCTTCTCAACGAGGCAGGTATTTATGCAATCCCACTACAATATCCCGACGGCTCCAAGCGTTACTAGCGATATTACATCGTAATGACCAACCGTTCATTTGGAATTAGACTCAACGAACATAAAAGAGACACAAGAGACGGAAAGTAACCACTGCCCTGTACAGAGAAGTCAAGTTCAGCTCCGCTGAGCATATGTGGAATGATATAAAGAAATTAGCTTTCTACTCCACGCCTAAATCTATTGCCATTCGCAAAAACTTAGAGATCACCACCAACAGTGACGCTTGCAATGATAGCGTCTCCCTAGAATTGCCAAGAGTTTGGAACCAGTTCCTCAAATAATGCTGCGCCGCCCCGGTGGCGCAGTGGTCTAAGGCGCTGGCCTCTGATCATTCGTCCGTAAGGGGTCCGGGTTCGAATCCCGGTGAGGCATGGATGTTGTGTTTGTCTTACGGCACTGGCTCTCTCCCTTCCCTAGAACCAGTGACCCTAAATTAGGGACGGGCGACTGCTTATAGCCCATTGAGTTGCTCACGGTGGTCGTTAAACCTCCAATCAAAAAAAAAAAAAATGCTGCCACAGTACCGCATGCCCAACCAACATGACGCCATGTTTCTGTGAATGAATAATTGCATTCGCATCTATTCATTTATTGTCTAGTCAAGTGACAGCATTCAAATTGCTGAAGTGTTCTACCATTCAGTTTGCAGTTTGCTGCCTACCTTCCTTGAAAAAGCCCTTTGCTGATGAGCAAAAGCTTGGAAACGTTAATTTCTCTTCTACGCCAAGAAATTCGGATCACGAGTATAGATAGTTGTACTATTTTGAGTGTAGTTGGTGTACAGTTCCTGTTTATTAATTAATAATTTTTTCATTGTTTGGAAACCTTTGGATATGGGTTCTGTTGTAGCACAGGAAATATTTCTGAAAGAAGCTGTAGAAGATTTTATTCCACTGATACGAACTTCATTGCGATAGCTGAATTAAACCGCCTGGTTTCAGAGTGTTCTAAGTGCTAACTTCTGACCATTCCTTCCCCATGGGTCTGGGTTCGAATCCCGGTGAGGCATGGTTGTTGTGTTTATCTTACGGCCCTTATTCTGTCGCTTCCCCGGAACCAGTGTCCCTAAATTAGGAACGGGTGACTGCTTATAGCTCACCAAGTTCCTCACGATGGTCGTTAAACCTCCAATCAAAAAAAAAAAAAGAAAAGAAAAAACACCTCCCTCGCCAAAACAATTTCATTAAGAATTGTGAAAGTTTCTTTGCTTTTAGTGAGAAAGGAAATCAAATATGCCAAAAAATATTTAGCTGTCCCAGTGGTACAGTGGTCTACGCACCGGCTACTGAACATCCGTCCCAGTTCGACTCCTGGTGAGCCATGGATGTTGTGTTTTGTCTTACGACACTGGGTTTCTCCCTTCCCTGGAACCAATGACCCTAAATAAGGGACGGGCGACTGCTTAATAGCATATTAACCACTTAGCATCCAGGTACGTAATATTACGTCAACGAATGATAGTGCAAGAAAATCGAGATCCGTAATATTAGAGCCCACTGATGTGAGGTTGGATGCCATGTTTTCGCATATATCACACAAATATCGACTTTTGAAATAATTGTTTTTTCATTTCGTTCCACACGACGTGTACTGGAACTTTCGTCCTTTGTTTTATAACTATCAGAACGATGCTCGTAATACTACGTTTCACGTACGTTCATTGTCTGGAATCGAGCTACTTGTACCTTGCAAACAACAATTGCATTTTTTACCGTTTTTTTTATTTTCCTTGGCATTTTAAGTGGTTAGGTTACTTACGATGGTCGCTAATCGCATCAAAAAAAAATTAGAGACATCTGTCATAAAGAAAATGATTACAAAAATTGGCTTAAAGAAATTAGAAATATTGAGAATTGAAAGAATTTTAGCGGAAATTTATAAAGTAAAAGAAATGAACAAGTGCGGAATTAATGTTTCTTTAATTATTTTAACAAAAAAAAAAAACATTCAAAACTGCAGTTCAAGGGCTTGTGCTCATATTAGGCACAAACGTTGTAAAGCAAATGCTGATCGCTTAAACAAAAGAAAAACAAAAAAACACGAATATATCCCGTATATACAAAGAAACTCACCCCCCATCCCTCTTAACAAATTAACAAAAAATTACCGTAAACGAACTTAAGTGCATTAACGTACACAGCGAATTTTGAGTTTCTATCCCAGAGTTTAAAAACATATTCCTGAGCTTACAAAAGCAAAAATGGGTGATTTTATTCATTTCAAAACGCTGTTATATTGATAGTATACTCATATTTGATTTCATAAATTATTCAGTTAAAATTATATGATCGAAAGCGGGTTGAGGTACAAGAATTTAGTCGAAAAGGACGAAACTGAAATTTTGCAGTCGGAGAATGGGGGATGGGACTATATGAAAAACAGTGTTTGGCTCAACAGAACATTTGATGCACAATTTTTTTTTGCTTTTTCTTTCTTTCGAAGACGTCAAACCTTGCCTTTCAGCATTACCCGATTGTGTTCAGTCAGCATGGTGAATGCCACCCCCGTTGCGCAGTATTCTAAGCGCTGGCTTCTGACCATTTGTCCAAGTTGGGGTCCGGGTTCGAACCCCGGTGAGGCACGGATGTTGTGTTTGTCTTACGGCACTGGCTCTGCCCTTCCCTGGAACCAGTGGCTCTAGATATGAGTTGCTCACGGTGGTCGTTAAACCTTCAATAAGAAAAATAGTGGCACTGACTCTCAGACACGAAAATAAACATGGCAATGATATAGCGAATATTGTGAACTTTCTGTTGCATTTGGGAGAAACAGTAGCGATTCTTTTACCTGGAAAGATGTCTAACCACAAAGATTGGCGGTTTATAAAGCTCCCAGTTCATATGACTGGAAGTTTGTATAACGATTTTATTCAGAAAACAGTAAAGAAGTAGAGCAGCGCTGTGTAGATCACACAACGTTCTTCAAATTATGGGATCAGTATTGCACATACATTGCTGCAATAAAGCCACACACTGATCTATGCCCTGAATGCCATGACAATAGCGTCTCCTTAGCTAGACTTATGCATGCTCCAGAGGCTGTTAAATCAGAAAAATTGCAGAAAGCAATAAATCATCTTCCAGAAGCCGCTGCTCAGAGAGAATACTACAAAACGAATATAGAGAAGAGCACCATTGCTTTAAAGCAGTCTCCTCAGCAACCAGTTGTTTTCATGAAGAGTTACGACTATGAGCAAACTATGCAGTATTCCCACAGCCCTCTCCAAAAAGAGACCGCATATTTTGTAACCGCACGGAAAATGTCAGTATTTGGCGTTACATGCGAAGGTAGTAGAGTTCAGACATTTTATTTAGTAGATGAGTGTGACAGCGTTGGCAAAGAGACTGATACTACCATTTTTACGATTCATTACAACTTGGATTGTTCATACCAATCACCTTGCCTTTATGTGCAGTGTATCAACTGTTCTGGGCCGCCCCGGTGGCGCAGTGGTCTAAGGCGTTGGCCTCTGATCATTCGTCCGAACGGGGTCCGGGTTTGAATCCCGGTGAGGCATGGATGTTGTGTTTGTCTTACGGCACTGGCTCTCTCCCTTCCCTAGAACCAGTGACCCTAAATTAGGGACGGGCGACTGATTATAGCCCATTGAGTTGCTCACGGTGGTCGTTAAACCTCCAATAAAAAAAAACTGTTCTGGCCAGAACAAGAACAATGCATCTATTCAGTATTTTGACTGGAGAATCCAGCGTGGAATAAACAGTCGCATTGAACTGAATTTTCTAATTGCTGGACATACAAAATTCAGCCCAGATCAACATTTTGGGTTGTTCAAGTAAAGTACTCTGTATCAACAGTCGACACTCCAGACGATATGGTTAAGGTTGTAAAAATGCCGCCCCGGTGGCGCAGTGGTCTAAGGCGTTGGCCTCTGATCATTTGTACGTAAGGGGTCCGGGTTCGAATCCCGGTGAGGCATGGATGTTGTGTTTGTCTTACGGCACTGGGTCTCTCCCTTCCCTGGAACCAGTGACCCAAAATTAGGGACGGGCGACTGCTTATAGCCCATTGAGTTGCTCACGGTGGTCGTTAAACCTCCAATCAAAAAAAAAAAAAAAGGTTGTAAATGCTTCAAGTCTGGCTGGAGTGAACACAGCTGTTCTAACATACGATTATGTGAAGCAGCAGAGAAATGTAACATGGTTTGCATTCAGTGATTATCTTGCCAAGGGATATAAACCAGTACCCAATCTCCTTACCTACAGTGGCGGACTTGCAGATTTGGCGCCCATAGGCACAAATTTTCCAAGTGCCCCCTGCGGAGATGCTCATCACCCGTTCTCGTTCTGATATCGAGACCGACAGAGTCGTACTCATAGGGGTCCAGCTCCAGGTGGTCTAGAATCCCCCCCCTAAATGTTCGACTTCATGATCAAACATATATATTCATACACGATTTTGTGCTTACCCCCTTGGAGCTTGGACAGCCCTCGAAATTAAGTTCTGCGTACGTGCCTGGGGCCCGGTTCTTAGCAAGATGTGGCTGCGCTGCGTCCCCCAACCCCGCGACTTTCTAGGCAAAAGTTTTTGTAGTTTCGTGCTCCCAACAGGCCCCTGTTCCTAAAAAGTACCTTTTTTTCAGCTTGGTTCATAAAAGTCCATAGTTTTAAAAATGCCCCTTCTTTTCCATGGAATGAAGCTCCTCAAAATTTTTATCAGGATGATCAATTTTTACATAAAAAAAGTTCAGGTATGCTTTAATACCTCAATCAACAATCAACAGAAATATCTACATGCAAGTAGCTATAATATTGTACTATTAGAAATTTGGGATATTTAAAGAAACACCGCAAAGAAATATAATTTTTATTAAGAAAATGAATAAAAATATCCATTTATTGACATAAAAATATGATTATTAAAGCGTAAGCTTTCAACACCAACGGGTGCCTTCTTCAAACTTATGTGTGGATAGGCAAGGCAAGAAAACTAAACAACAGAAAAATTTAAAAAACAAACATGAACAGAATATGAGAACATGCTATGTTGCGTCACGTGCGTGCGACAACGAGAGATGTCTACAGAAACGTGCTAAGCGCGAAGAAATGTGCGCCATATTTGGGGAAGCTCAAGTGAGATGTCATCATTGCAGACCACAGGGTTAGTCAATATCTCGGTTATTTCCCTGAGGGCAGTGCCTCTGGCGGTAGTATAAGGAGCCACTCTCTTGATCTGGTTCCACTTCGGGATGGCGGAATGAGTAACCACTTCCCGGATAGTGCGGTTGTTAATTTTCTGTGCGAGAAGTCCCGCTTGTGTTCGACTAGCCGAAGAGCGAAAGAGCGTTTTCTCATTCCGATATAATGTTTGGTGGTACCATCCGGATATTCCAATGGCATAGCATGGAATACACTCCCGCATCAGTCAGTGAGGTATGGGTGTTCTAGGATGATAGCAGATGGCGTGATATCGATCTTGGTAAGGGTATTCCAAAGGTAAGCCCGAGTTACTTTAAGGTGTTCTTCAAGAAGTAGGCTTTTCAGCAGCTTAGTTTCCCTTCCTTTTTTTTTGCAATCGCGATTTTCCGATTCTGAGCACCACTGAATTTTCCCTTTTTTGCACTCATCACTCAAGGAGGTTTCAGCACAGCACCCCATACACACTAAAACAAGCTTGTTCAAACTTCCTAGTAAAAAATCTAAAAAAGCACAACTCACAGCAGAAACTGCCGCAAACGCTAGGTTAATTACGAGTATGACACTTTGAGTTTGATACACTTATAGCTCTGAGCTCTGACCAATTCCAGTTCCCTGAGCTTTGTCTTTGTGAAGCGCATTTTCATCTGGTTGGGGGTTGGGGGTACAGGTACAACGTACACTCACGCCCAGCAATTCAGATGAAAGCAATTTAAAAACACATTTGTCTTCGACCACATATACTGCATGGTAAACGGGTCTCACACGGTCACATCCATGCTTCCTCCCAAGAGACTCCCTGGGAATGAAGTATGTCTTGTCCCTTTCCTTTTTTTTTCTTTATTCGTTATTTGCTGTGTCGTGGTCATCATCAGGGGAGGGAGGGGCAGGACAGACGCCCCCGAATACGTCGCTTTTTTCCCCTCCTCAACCTGTTCGGATTTCGGTCGGAATGATCAGGACCAAGGAGGTTATATTACTGGAGACACCACTGGATCTTCCGCCATAGGTCACAGCTAATCTGTGGTGTGACGTCACAAGCAGGCAAAAACGAACTAAATTATACCGTTGATAAAACAGTAAGCTTGTGTATCAAACATAGAGATTATTGAATTACTCATTTTATCTGTTTATACGCTTAGAAGCTTTTGTTCCATTGGTTTCTAAGAAGCTTCTTTTCTGCGGCTGCGTCGTGCCTTCTCATGACGTCATTTGCAGCACGGACGGTGACTTATGGCGGCCAATGCTGCGTGTATAGGAGTGGTGTCTCCAGTAATATAACCTCCTTGATCAGGACGAATCATTTCCGGCTATGCCTCCTACGTTGCAGCAGTAGTTCCGTCCAAGAATGTGAGCTAGGACTCACTCAGACAAAGAAAACTCCGTCCCCCTTCCCAAACGAAAGGTTGTAGTGCGGTGTTGCGCAAAGGCGCTGGTAGTGTTGTTGTCTCACACACACACACCCCAAAAACAAATTTTAGGGAACGCTGCTATGTTCGATCATGTCTCTGCTTTGCATTGTTCCCAGTCCCACCACAATTTTACACCCTCACTGAAATTTTTGCACCCCTCATGGAGCTGCGCCCATAGGCACGTGCCTACCGTGCCTAATATAAAATCCGCCACTGCTTACTTATTACCAGCTTGTATTTTCAGCTGATCATCCTGGTGCTGTTATTTGTAGGATTAATGCAAACTCACCAGACGTTGCAGTGAATATTGTAAGAGATAACAGTACCGTTAACATTCTAAGTGGGGGAGCTGAAGTCAATGAGCCCAAAGGTTTATCACCAGACAGGGAATGGTATTTGTATGAAAAGGTGGCACCAATTTGCTTATCTAAATTTGGTGCAAGCATCTCCTGCCCTAAACCACTCACACAAAATCCAAAGAAAGGTGTCCAAAACAAACAAATCTCAGCAATTAGTGACCTCAGCTGTACCTTCAACCAGCGGTGAAGTGCCTCTCGCTGACAAATTTACAAGAAAATGAAAATGTGGACAGTGCTCCAGTTGTTTTCATGATAAAAGGACATGTCCTGATCTGAAGAAATAATATAACTTAAGTTGTCACACAGAAACTTGTGTTGTTTAAAGCATTTTAATTATATGCATTTCCAAATATTGACAACATTGTTTTCCGCTAGAATGTAATGTTAATACATGTCATTTTCAAATGTTTTAAGCATTAAATCAATTTTTCTGTCATTACAGCCAGATTTCCTGAAACCAAAAAGTATGTAGAATAATAATATACTGATATCTAAAAATGTGTTTATTGACCCCAGTACTCCCTATAACTGTGGAGGGTCAAATATGATCAAGGGACCTAAATAAAGCAGACGTTGGGATAAAGAATAAATGGAGCAAGATGCAAACTAGCTAATAGTTTTTTGTTGCATCTGTTTTATTTCCGCATTGGTCAAATGAAGATCACGGAGAAACAAGATACAAACCAGTCTTTTATGTTTTGCATCTGCGTTCTTTCTGTTTTTGTTTTCTGTTTTTTTTTTTTTTTTTTTTTGATTGGAGGTTTAACGACCACCGTGAACAGCTCAATGGGCTATAAGAAGTAGCCCGTCCCTAATTTAGAGCCACTGACTCCAGGGAAGGTAGAAACCGAGTGCCGTAAGACAAACACAACATCTATGCCTCAACGGGATTCGAACCCGGACCCCGTTCGGACGAATGATCAGAGGCCATCGCTTAAACCAGTGCGCCACCGGGGCGGCTCTTTTTTTCCAGCGCCGTAGGACAAACACAACATTCATGCCTCACTGGGATTCGAACGCGGACCCCTTTCAGACGAATGATCAGAAACAATCGCTTAGATCACTGCACCACCTGGGCGTCAAATTTTTCCACATCAGATACACGAATTTCTGACTGCTTCAAAAAACATAGTGCTTACATCTGCTCTGCCCGTACTGATATTATATCGGTTTATCGATAGTAGAGAAATATCATCTGTCACGTCAGCATGGTATCCTCAATCCTGGCCTTGTGAACTTAGCAACTCTCCCACTTGATGTTTGTTTACATCAAGTCAAGGAGGTTAGAATACATGGAGCAATGATGACGTCACACTTTGGGCACGACTTTACTTTTAATCATCTCACCCACCAACATGGCGGCACAGAATGTGATTGGCTGCGATGTCATGATCGTGACGTTTCCATGGCTTCATTTTGATTACACAAAGGAAACGGCTGGTCATTACTCTATCTATTCTAATTGCCTTGCATAGAGCTTATATCAGGTGGAGACACCTAATCCACGCAGCACAAACCGCCATGAGTCACCACAAGTGCTGCAGGTGACGTCACATCCAGGCAAGGATCTGCTACGAAACTACTAAAACCATTTAAACAAAAGCTTCGAGACGTATAGATAAATGAAATGAGGGATATAATAATCTTTACCAGTTATACAAGTTTACTATTTTATCAACTGTATAATTTCGTTTGCTTTTGCCTCTATGTGATGTCAGACAACCACAGCCCCAGTGTGTGATGTCACACAGTGGCGTGGTGCGGTGGTCTAAGCGATAGCTTTTGATCATTCATCAGAAAGGGGTCCGAGTTCGAATCCCAGTGAGGGATGGATGTTGTGTTTGTCTTACGGCACTGGCTTTCTACCTTCCCTGGAACCAGTGGCCCTAAATTAGGGACGGGCGACTGCTTATAGCCCATTGAGTTGCTCACGGTGGTCGTTAAACCTTCAATAAAAAGAAAAAAATACTGCCCAGGTTTCTAGGCAAAATATTAAACCTCCGGATATGGGATCCTAAAAAATTTCTGGTTACTGCGTCCAGTGATGTATTTTTTTGATTGGAGGTTTAACGACCACCGTGAGCAACTCAATGGGCTATAAGCAGTCGCCCGTCCCTAATTTAGGTCACTGGTTCCAGGGAAGGGAGAGAGCCAGTGCCGTAAGACAAACACAACATCCATGCTTCACCGGGATTTGAACCCGGACCCCGTTCGGACGAATGATCAGAGGTCATCGGTTAGACCACTGCGCCACCCGGCCCAGTGATGTATTAAGGCATCTTCTCGGGGGTGCTTAGACCCCCGAAAATCTATGAATGAACCCCGTAGGTTTTGGGGCGATCTCCACTTATATTTAGTCTAATTCTGTTCGTTTATAACTTAATGTTTGGAGAAATTAATTTAAAAAAATTAAAAATATTATAATAATAATAAAAAAAAACATTCACACGGACTTCAATCTGAAATTTTTGTCATCCTTCATTGAAGGATGTCCTTCCACAAAAGTCCTTGCTGAAGGGGCAATTTTTCAAGCACTGACAACTATCGCAATGAAAACCTGATCCCACACAGCAGAAATGTTTGCACTGCAATACATCATCATAATTTGGAAGGCCGCCCCGGTGGCGCAGTGGTCTAAGGCGCTGGCCTCTGATCATTCGTCCGTCTGGGGTCCGGGTTCGAATCCCGGTGAGGCATGGATGTTGTGTTTGTCTTACGGCACTGGCTCTCTCCCTTCCCTGGAACCAGTGACCCTAAATTAGGGACGGGCGACTGCTTATAGCCCATTGAGTTGCTCACGGTGGTCGTTAAACCTCCAATCAAAAAAAAAATAATTTGGAAGATGGCAATCAGTTTTATTTCTGTCTTCTGGATGCCGACTTTCCATGTATACGGTTAAGATTCAGTGTAGCTAACGTGACGTTAGTATTTCCAATACAACAAAACATATGCTACCTCAATTTTAGCAATAGCAAATTATTAGAAATTGTTTCCATAATGAAGTTTTATTTTTCCGGGCGGCCGCCCCGGTGGCGCAGTGGTCTAAGGCGCTGGCCTATGATCATTCGTCCGTAAGGGGTCCGGGTTCGAATCCCGGTCAGGCATGGATGTTGTGTTTGTCTTACGGCACTGGCTCTCTCCCTTCCCTGGAACCAGTGACCCTAAATTAGGGACGGGCGACTGCTTATAGCCCATTGAGTTGCTCACGGTGGTCGTTAAACCTCCAATCAAATCAAATCAAAATTTTTCCTGGCGATGGTGGTTTACACTCTGTGAAAAAAACAAAATTGAGGCACCTCAAACTGGCATCAAAACGGTTTGTTAGTTTTTGGGTTTTATAAAACTATTTGGTAATCTAAATTATCTAAAGGGGCTGAAACGAAATGGCAGGGGAATGGCTACACCATACGTTTTCATGTAACACTGTGATGATTCCTTAATAATCAGAAACACGCTTGTAGCAAGTACAGGGCATTTTTACCACTCCTAATTTCCTTGGGCAGATTTTCTACAGCACAGCCTTACCTTTACTTAGGTCACAAAATAAATGAACAAATATAAATAAATATAAGTTTAAATAAAGGAATAAAGTGACAAAATGCACATAAGCACTACGATGAGAGATAATAATTCACAATAGAAATTAGACAGTCAGAAGTTAGAGAGAGAGAGAGAGAGTATTCCTGTATTTATTCTTTCTTCAAGAAAAGTTCTAGTGGTATGACTTAATAACCCTTTCAAGTTCGGCTTGTTCTGTAACATCGGGTGAAATAAAGTGCATTCAGAGTCCATTGGAAAGGTTTTTTTTTTTTTTTTATTGAAGGTTTAACGACCACTATGAGCAACTCAGTGGGCTATAAGCAGTCGCCCGTCCCTAAGTTGGGGTCACTGGTTTTAGGGAAGGGAGAGAGCCAGCATCGTAAGACAAACACAGCATCCATGCCTCACTGGGATTCGAACCCGGACTCATCTCGTACGAATGATCAGAAGCCAGCATCGCTTAAACCACTACTGCCGCCGGGGCGGCCCCATTGGAAAGGTGAAGGATCTACTTCCTAAAGTAAATTACCTTTCAAGTCGTCAGTCATGGCTAACGGCTGCAAAGGTACGTAATACTTCGAGAGATAGCAGGAGATATTTCTCGAAGACGAATTATATTAAATTAAAAGAGGCAAGCACTTCAGGTATTTATAAGATAAAATTTATTTAAATGATAGTCGTATGTATTTTGTATTCAGAGATTTTGATCTTTACATTTTTTTTGGTTGGTTTGGTTTTAGGTTTAGTGACCACCGTGAGCAACTCAAGGGGCTATAAGCAGTCGTCCGTCCCCAGTTCAGGGTCACTGGTTGCAGGTAAGGGAGAGAGCCAGTGCCGTAAGACAAACTCAACACCCATACTTCCCGAGGATTCAAACCGGGACCCTGTAGGACGAATGATCAGACGCTTAGACCTCTGCTCCGCCGTGGAGTCATTTACATAAAATAAAAAAAAATTTTTTTTAGAGAGATATCTGACTGTCATGTCCACGTTTGTTTTCCATCATTCCACTCAATTATGAGAAAAGGTTCTCCTGGCAATCTTCTACAAAGGTTGGAGTGAGATGTGCATGTTGCTTGTTTTTTTTTCCCCCTCTGTATTTTTCTTGACTAAATTTTTGTTTGGTGACTCTTTCTGGACTCCAAATGATCTGAGTGATCATTAAACTACAGAAAGTAGTTTGTGATAAATAATTTTTATATTATATTCAGTGTGATTGATTTACTTTGAAATTTCATCACATGATCTCTACCGCGTATTTAATCAGCCACCGAAATCAGCTTTTTTAAGTGGTACAATTTCATAGAGAGATCGCCTCAAATTTAGCGCCCGGAAGTTAAATTAACATTTCTAGAGAAAAGCTGTTCCTGCAATTTTGGGTTTATTATTGAATTCTGTGCATAAGTATGTAAAAACAAGGATAAGAAGAATGGAAGAAGGAACGACAAAATCTCTGACAAGAGTAATGAGATGCACAAAAACATTAAATAATGAAAATATAGCGAAATTGCGCCATACTTTGTATCCTTGCGCTTCAAAACATGATTTCTGACACTGGCCTTCAAAATGGCGCGTCTTCGGTTTCCTGGTCGTCCGGGGCAAAGGTTCGGGCGGAATTTTATTAAATTTGATTTAGAAGAACTTAATTTACAGATGTGCTCTGGTAAAATCATCTGCAGCGTACAGAAAGGTTTACAACTGTTTCATGAACTGTTTGGATATTCTGACGAGGTGAGTTTCATTCTACGAATTGTAAATTTCACTGGGGTAGGCTTAAAAGCGTTAGGTGGTCTTATCCGGCATTGAAGCCCAGCGCTTCATTCATTATTGTTCTTTATTTTGTAATTAGTAATGAACTTATCGCACTTTTAATTACGTGTTTTCAATCAAAATTTTGTTAAGACTCTGCGATTGGATTGTATATTAGATGTAGATCTATATACGTTGCATCATCCGTAGCTGTTTTATTCTGTGACGCGATAGATCGAGTATCTTTTGCTTTATAGTGTTCCCGTTAACGTCTTAGTTTTCAAGCTGTATGTTTCCGATTTAGAATTTTTTATTGTGACTGATCAATTCACGTAAATGAGAGATCGGGAGATTTGTTTTTAATACGTGACAGGAACAGAAATGCTCCCCCTTTTTTTCTGTTCAACTCTAGGCATTCAGTTGTACACGTGAAGCGTGTGTACGAAAACTCGAAGGCTTTATAATCCACGCCTTGTTGGGGTGCATGTCATACTTTGTGTTTTAGTATGCATGCTAGAAAAGTATTTTTAAAATACCTACCCTAGAAAGTATTTTTTCTCCAATCTTTATACCTAGTATCTGGTTTTTGCATTTATTGTTATTGGTAAACATTTTAAGACAGACATTCAGTGCATTTCACATTGGTTTTGTTTTGATTATTGTTTAAGCACAGCTTTTCAAACTGCGAAAGCCTACAGCTTGAAATTCAGCATTTCTTGTGAAGTTGTTACTTTATCAAATCTACCAGAACAATATTTTTATTGACATGATAGTAGTAGAATGTGCCACAATGCAAACTGTTTAGATCACAAGGAATTTTTACTACAATCCCAGAGGGCTACACTTAAGAGTGTTTAAGTTAGTGTGAGTACGTCATTTCATATTGTATACACTTACGTCAGTCGTCCTTGGTTTCATAGTTATAAGTCATGAGTGAGTTAAATGTATTATGTTATAAAAACTTTGAAAGGCCAATGACAAATTTTACACCTTTTGTGCAAAATTAGCTTGTCAGGAACCATAATGAAGCAGTATGGGAAATAGCTGACAATAAGAGGTTTTGTGTTGAATTGCATGTTTTTCTGTTTTTTTTTTAAATTTTTGGGAAGAGATTACGGTTGTTAATTGTCACTGCAAATGACAAAATTGTTATTTTTTACCTTACTTGCAATTGCAGCGCAGGTGTGATAACTCTCAGTTGAAGTGCAGGCTGTTGCATGTGGGTTTGAATCTTAGTTACAAAATATGAATGCCAGGTTTTCGTTTGCTGTTTTCTTTTTTCCTAACCCTAAACCAGGAGCTACAAATTAGAGATCAGAAACGCTTTATATATATAGATACTTGTGGAGCCGCCCCGGTGGCGCAGTGATCTAAGCGATGGCCTCTGATCATTCGTCTGAAAGGGGTCCAGGTTCGAATCCCGGTGAGGCATGGATGTTGTGTTTGTCTTACGGCACTGGCTCTCCCTTCCCTGGAACCAGTGACCCTAAATTAGGGACGGGCGAGTGCGTATAGCCCATTGAGTTGCTCATGGTGGTTGTTAAACCTCCAATAAAAATAAATACTTGTGGAAGCTGTTGCACCCAAAAACAAGCTATCCTGGTAGCCGAGTGATCAGAGGCACTAGTTTCTGGCCAATTGTCTGAGTTATGCCTAGGTTCAAAGAGTCGTGGGTCTGCTGCTCGTCCTAAGGAACTGACTGTCTAGTGGCCCCAAAGTAGGAAGACTAAGAAATCCTGAAAAGTTGAGAACCCTTGGACTGCAGCTCACTGAGTCTTGGAGAATGGGGGATAAAAAAGAAGTAATAGGTGC
Source organism: Macrothele yani (assembly GCA_039090855.1). NCBI lineage: Eukaryota > Metazoa > Arthropoda > Arachnida > Araneae > Macrothelidae > Macrothele > Macrothele yani. The sequence continues at coordinate 3,193,406 of CM077005.1, forward strand.
AGGAAAAGTGTCCTGATAGGCAAGATCCTAAAGGAAAAGCAAGGAAAAATGAGTGTTTAAGGAATATGTGGTTTCCCCGCAAAGTGTTTGAAACCTGCCACGTTCTCAAAGTGTGAATGTTTGGGCATCTGAATTTTTGTAGCGGGGATGGCACTTGTGCCGACCCTTTCATATCATGAAATAGAAGTAATTACAAGCATGCTACTTAGATTCGATGGGGTTGAACGTAGATACTTACCTGTCGGCAAACTTGTGTCACGGCAACACCACATCAAGATTCAAAAGATGAGAAAGGTAAGTGGGAGGGAAGCAGAAAAAAAGAGCCAGCAAACAGTAATGTCCCTGTCTCTGGCTATATGTGTGATAGTTTGGATATTTTTTTCATTGGTTTTAGACATGTCCTCTAGACAGTGTGTAACAAGTTCAGTTGCAAACAGTCATGTCCCTGTGGATATAAAGATTAAAATTGGTGATTTTTTTCAATTGGCCAGTGGGCGTACAAAATGTAATGACCACTTTACTTACGGCTATTTCGTGTTGTATACACATTTCATCACTGCACTGTATACCTTTTCATTTATTTAGACATAGTTAAATTTAAGCTTAGTAGTTACAAGGGCCCAATTCAATTAAATGAATAAATATAATCTTAAAAGCTATATTTTTCTTCAACCACATCAACCAAATTTTCTAGACAATTTTTATTGGCAAGATAATTTAATCATTTTTATTTGGTCTCTCACCACGTTCATAAATAAAATCTCTCCACCGCGAATTGATAGCAGTGAATGGGTCAACATTTTCAAGCAATACTTACTTTGTCTTACTTTATTTGCTGTCTATTTTTTTTAGGTCATTTTTTGCATGAGCATTGTCTTGTCATCAAGAACTTTGCTCACAATGCTTTCGTTCTCTTAACTTCAACCTTGTTTGGCATAACTGTCAGCAGTATTTTAGCAATTTATACTCTGACCTTCATGTACTAAAAAATGCTTGTTTTTAGTTTCTCTAGCAGTTTTCGGCGAGTTATTGATGGTCAAAAATGTTCAGACATCATGTTTCAAAGCTGCTTCCATTCTGCTAAATTTTTCTTTTCATTCCATTTATTTTTGGTTAGGTTCTTTCTGGTGTCAAAATGAAAACTGGCTGTATAGCTTTTAAAAATGAATTTCATACCTTATAGCAGCATCAATTTGTGGTACTGTGTGGTTGCCAGTACTGAATCATAACCATACATCTACCAAAGCGGAGGAGATTGGGAGAAATGGCATGCCAACCTGGGTACTTTATTTTATTTACAGACTCACAATGATTTCTAATGACTAACAGAGAAAAAGTTCAGTAATTTCCTGGTTGTTCTAGTAAATATTACATTAAAAACATTGATAAATCTTCACAGGTGTTGAAAAAATAGTTATGACAAAATAAGAACACATGCAAACTATCCTGATTCAATCGGATTCTGTCCGGTTTTCGAACCCAGTGTCAGGTTTTTTTTGTTTGTTTTTTCAGAAAAGCGTTCAGTTTTGGTAGAATTTTAATGATTTGTAATTTTTTCCTGTTTGCCTACCACACACCTTCCAAATTCTACGAATTATTCTCCATAGTCACTACGGAAATCGTCGATCACTACGGAGTACAAGAAAAATCGAATGTACTATGGAAACCAAAAATCTAGATGTTTTTTTTTTTTTTTCAGAAAACATTCAGTTTTGGTAGAATTTTAATGATTTGTCATTTTTCCCTGTTTGCCCATCTCAGACCTTCCAAATGCTACGAATTCTCCATAGTCTCTACGAAAACCATCAATCACTATGGAGTATGGGAAACATCGAGTACACAACGGAAATAAAAAATCTATGAAATAATATTATTCAACAATTGTTCAGAGTTTAAACATTTAAACAATACCTTTTGATATTGTTTATGTTTAATCTAAAGCACGTTTTTAACATAAAAGACAACCATTAAGAGTTGTCTCGTGAAATTTCGTAATTCAAAGTTGATTTTCTGTTTTCAAAATTCTAACATTCATTAAACATTTTTGGGACTGTGTATTGGATATTATTTGGGTGTCTTCATGCCGTCCGTCGCCTGAAAATGATTGTTTTAGCATGGATGAAAATGTTCCGCAGTTTTCTAAATTTCAAATTCTTCTTACCCCGAAATGTGTTATTTTTCTCACTTTTTGGTTATATTCTTATTTGTTATATTTTTCTGATAGTTTCTCGTTTTTATATACTTCGAATTTAAAAATTTTTTCCTAGTGGAGCGCAGTTTTGTTTTTTTCTAAAGCCTGTTCTTCAAAACCAATCAATACGGAAAGTATTTTTCTTTTTTCCGCTTTTTTAAAGCTAAATTAAATTTTAAAATCTGTACTTATTCCATCCGTGATGGAATTTGCCTTTTCCGTGACCTGTAAAATTACTATCACGGCAGAGTGCTGATTTTTTATATTTCATTTCGCAGAAACAGTTGTGCTTACCCATTCCTTAGTAACATTTTAAAACTGTATTAAGGGGCAGAGCAATAGTTTTTATTTTTATTTTGTTTAAAGCGGAATTCACACGTGCAAAGGAAATGCGACTCTGCATGGAATGAAAGGCTGTGGCAAAAGTGAAGTCGCGATTTTCAACTTTTGATTTCTTTTTGTAAACAAAAGGAAAAATGCTTGCCCAATTCTGTTTGCTAATAAGCAAGAAATGCTAAGCAATGAAAAATCATGTGTTTTCAGAAGAACTAAACTTTAAAAAACGAGCAGCTGAAGACTGGTTGTTATATCACAGACAGTTCCATCTAAAGCCACATGTGTCCATTCCTGATATGGTTATTTTATGCCCCAACTTAAGTGGGAAAACAAAAATAGTCTCCCACGTTCTTGAAGAATGAAATCTATAAATAGATTGTACCCACTTGTGGAGCGTTGAGTTAGATGATTTGAACATGCATTTTCTATAACAGGACTGTTTTAAAAAATGCACATAAATTCTTTAGCAGTAAAAATATCTGGCTGGCCACCAGTCCGTACGGACAGGCAAATTTTCGAGTGTGGCTACTGAAGTTCCTTTTTCAACTGGACATTTTATTTTATCCAGTCGCCACGTGGCGACCACTAATTTTAATCTTTATGTTGATATACGTATCAGGGCTTCAAAAATACCTAAAAAGTTACATGCTCAGCTGGGTATGTGCTAAAATTATTTACCTGCCTTGGTTGTAAAAGCTGTGCCCAGGAAAATTTTATCTTTTAAGATAATAAATCAGAACTCATTTTTATTTAAGTTAAAAATGTGAACTTTTTTACATCATACATACATACATATCACTAAACTGTTCTCTGAGATTCAGAGGTTAGCTCCAAAAAGAAATACAAACTTCCAGATATTTTTACTTATTGTTGTCGTATCAAACTTCGCCATTTACAGCGATCTGGACATACAACTCGTGCTTCATTGATATCCATTACACGCCGTACACAAGATCTTTTATACTTCATACTCATAATCTTTTTGCATGCAGACACTCCTCAATCTGATCCACCCATGTCTTCCTTGGCCTTCCTCTGCCTTTCCTTCCTGCCACTTGGGCTGAAAATATTTTCTTAGTAAGCATTTCATCACTCATTCTTTCAACATGGCCAAACCACCGAAGCATATTGGTCTCCACCTTGCTAACAACATTTTGCTTTACATCACACAACTGCAATACATCTTCATTCCTCACACAAATCAGATCGTGTCTTGCCACAAACCCCACGTAAGTAATGCATTTCTCCAGCACACAAACGACTCCTATGTTTCTTCTGCAGTACCCAGGTTTCACTGCCATACATCAGAGTAGGAACAATTACTGTTTCATACACAGCCATGCAAGGACTCTCTAGAGAACCCATCATTCCTGTGAAAACTCAGAGCAGCTATGACTTTCAAAGAAGAATTCACTCACCTACTGATTTCACCATCCAACTTGTTCTCTCTGTCAAACATGCTTCCTAAATACACAAACTCACTCACCTGGTCAATCACTGTGCCATTTATACTTACATTACATTCAGTGCTACCCATTCCTCTCTCAAACACCATAATGTGAAAATAAAAAAAAAACATTATTTTTTAATGACATTGTTATATGGCAACGTTTGTAACGTGTGAAAATGTTCTCTGGAGGGGCGGAATGATTGTTTAAGGAATAGATAAACATAAATGTATAGCTGATAATGGAAATGCAACTGTTTTATCTGTATGACGTCACAATTTGTGCCACTCACAAAGGCGGAACATGAGAGAAGCTCCCTTCTTTCTATTGGTCACATGTGGCGCCATTCGGGGCATATCGTGTTACACTAGTCAGTGCAAAGAAGGGACGGGTCCCATTCGGTCGTTTCTTTGTGGCGTGTGCAATGGCTTCACGGGGCTGTGTAAATCATCCAGACATATTTTGCTACATATGTGGCTGTTATACGACAGGAAAAAAACAGAGGCAAAATATTACTCCTTTCATGAAAAATGCTTATTTTCAGTACTTCGGCATTAAACTAGCAGATCAGGACAAAGTTTGGTCTCCTCACAATGTGTGCCGTGCATGTGTGGAGGTATTGAGGAAATGGAAAAAGGGCATCAATGCTGTTAGGTGTACCCATGGTGTGGCGTGAGCCAAAAAATCACAGTGACGACTGCTACTTCTGCACAGTAAATATCGTGGGCCATACCAGAACCAGTAAGTGTAACGTTGTGCATCCCAATATCCCATCTGCCATAAGACCACTGCCCCATAGTGAATCCATCCCTGTGCCATCCCCGTCCAATATCAAGCCCCCAACAGACACCGATTCAGACGGTGATACAAGTGATGAGATGTACCAACCAGACAGCATGGAGGACGAAACCCCAGTGCCATTTACCCAGCATGAACTGAATGATTTGGTTCATGATCTGAATTTACCTAAAGACGCAGCAGAGCTTTTAGGATCACGACTTCAGGAAAAGAATTTACTATGTCCTAATACGAGATTCTCCTGGTACAGACACCGAGAAGCAGAATTAGTTCCGTTTTTTGCTGAGGAAGGCGGTTTGGTATATTGTTGAGACATTCCGGCAGTCATGAAATACCTCAACATTAATTACAATTCAGGACAGTGGAGGTTGTTCATAGATGCTAGCAAATCCAGATTAAATGGTGTTTTATTACACAATACTAACATCCATCCATCCATCCATTCCAGTAGCACATTCTGTGACTTTGAAAGAGACATACGAGAACCTTAAATTACTGCTGGAAAGTGTGTAGTACAAGTTTCATGAATGGTCTTTGTGCGGGGATTTCAAGGTGATTGGAATATTGCTCAGCCAACAAGCAGGCTACACCAAATTTCCTTGCTTTTTGTGTGAATGGGACTCCAGAGCAAGGACGGAACATTGGGTTCGGCAGCAGTGGCCAGTCAGAAGTACATTCACACCTGGCGAAAAAAACATTGTTTCACTTCCACTGGTTGATCCCTCGAAAATACTGTTGCCACCTTTACACATCAAACTTGGCTTAATGAAGCAATTCGTGACAGCTTTAAGCAGGGACACATCAAACTTGGCTTAATGAAGCAATTCGTGACAGCTTTAAGCAGGGACACTAAATGCTTTCAGTATCTTGGTGGTAAGTTTCCATCAATCACGTCTGAAAAATTTAAAGCTGGCATTTTCATAGGCCCTCAAATACGAAAATTAATGGCAGGCAACATATTTGAGGAAACCATGAGTGAGTGCGAATTGCGAGCATGGACTGCATTCAGAAATGTGGTACACAACTTTTTGGGGATCACGAAGGCTTCAAGTTACACCACTTTAGTCGAGGACATGCTGGAATCCTATGAACTGCTTGGTTGCAACATGAGCGTCAAAGTTCACTTTCTTCATGCTCATCTAAATTACTTTCCTAACAATCTTGGTGATTTTTCGGAAGAACATGGCGAGCGCTTCCATCGGGATATTAAAGTGATGGAAAAGAGATACCAAGGAAAGTGGACTGTACATATGATGGCCGACTATTGTTGGATGTTGAACAGAGACTGTACCGACGCACACCGAAGACAATCCAAAAAGAGGAAGTTTGAAGGGGAGCCCAGTGGCGAATGTTAGGTATGTTTGCTTTTGAATATGTATTTATGTTTATCTATTCCTTAAACAATCATTCCGCCCCTCCAGAGAACGATTTCACACGTTGCAAACGTTGCCATATAGCAATGTCATTAAAAAATAACGGTTTTTAAATTTTCACATTTCCATCATTTGTGAAAAAACCTGACGTGATACGGAATTTTGAAGGTCATTTTCGGAATCTGCGCAAAAAATCCATTCAGATATACACCAATTCATTTGAAAACAACAGAAAAAAGTTGAAAAGTTGCAGATCAGTGTTATCTTAATTAAAAGGTTTTAAATTTTAGGTGCTGCGGACACCGGTAAAAAAAAACCCCCAAAAAAACAAAAATGAGGCGTCGTTTTAAAAAGTCTGCGAGGTAATTGTCAGGAGAAGTGGTGTTATTGGAAAAGTACCGAAAATGCGGTAACAGAAAAAAATATAACGTAACAGCGAGATAGAAGACTGCAAAGCGATTGTAAGAATATATATTTTTTCTTTTACTTAGAAGTATTTTGACAGAATATATGACGCAATGAAGGCGTTACTATTTGCGCGTGCGGAAGCCTACGCGGTGTGGGAATCCGTGACTCGGGAATTGCGCAGAGCTAATCCATAGTGTGTAGCCATTTTGCAAATTGCATCGCCTAGTTTTGATGCGCTGATGTATTAGTTAAGTTTTTTTCGGTATTCAGTTGAAACGTATGAATTCAGAAATTATGGACTGTCTGCAATTTCAACTGTTTTTTCAGTCTAACTAATGAACTGCGATAATGCGGCAACAGCTAACGATTTTAGTTCTTTTTTTACTTAAAAGTAACACAAAAGTACTTCAAAATGACTGTTGTTACTTTTTTCAATAGACGATAATTTTTTTCTTGCATCTTTGGATTTCTGATCAAATGTAGAAGATTTTAGGAAGGGAGTGTCTGACCCCAGGTCTTAAACAACCCTTAGAAATAGGAAGCTAGGAGATTTGGGCTAGAGTACCCGATAGGAAAGTGACACGGAAGCGAAGTAGAAAGGGGGAGGAAGGCGTCCTTATTTATTACCAAGGGGCCAGTACCCGGGGTCCGACGGCTTAACGTACCCATCCGACGCACGGCAGATATTTAGTGGATCGAGCGTTCAAACCTGAGGTCCTTTCTGCTTCAGTCACAAATGTTGCCCCCGTGTCCCATGTTAGCCACTCAGGAGATCGATGCACAAGTAAGCAAGTAAGCAGAATTGTGTGTGTGTGTGTGTGTGGGGGGGGGGGGGTAGATGTTCGTCGAAAAGCGGAATTCCATCTTTACGAAACTTTAGAAAACGGAAAGTCGATGGAGTTCAGGTTTTTTCCGTAATCGTAATTTCTTTTTTCTCGCGATGTTGCCTGTGTCCAGTATTTTCAAGTAATATTTTACTGCATAAATTTTTGCATTTCACCTTAAAAATAGGAGAAAAATTTCCAAAACCGGAAGTATGACGGAATTCCCGTAATCGCTATTGCCCCCTCCCCCTCCCGTGATGTTCCCACTCGCCAGCGTTGTTAAATATACCACGCCCCATAAGTTTTGCATTTAATCTTGATAAGAGAAGAAGGAAATTCCCGAAAACGGAAGTGACGAAGTTAGAAAATTTGTAAAAATTGATGCATGGTGTGTTCAAAAGTATTAATATTCCCAAAGTTACACCATTTATCTGAAATAGTTGAAGCTTTGATATCATGCGCTCATGGTCCTCAGGCTGATGGTTGTTATCAGTGAGCACAAAAATCAAGAAAAGAAAGAAAAGTGACGTTGAAGAAGTAGTCGAGAATGATAGCAGCAGAAAGAAAAATTAAGCAATTGATGCTGTGCAGTTGCAGAGTCAACAAAAGACAGACTAACAGTCTGCATTCTTGCTGTCTGTTTTGATTTTTCACTAGTTAAAATGTTCATCCCCCCTCCCCCTTCTTTGGTCTCATCTTGTCTTAAACTGCAATTTTAGAGGCAGTATGATCATATGGTAAGTGGAGGTTCGTGCACTGTGCCTTCACTTGCTTGGATTTCCTGTCTGTCAGGCATTGTGGAATTCTGAACACATCTTACTGATTTTTACTGGTGGATGTTTAGAACTTAAATCTTGCAATCATGCCCTCGCTGGGGAATCAATTTTGTGTTTCTCACGTGCTAAATTTGTTTCATTGGAGTCCTTGTTTGTTGTAACGTTTTGTTGGGGCACATTTGTTTTTTACAAAGAGATGGATCATTTCGTAAAATAGTCTATGTATGCCACACAATACTAGTTATTAGTAACATGGCTATTGCCAATGTTGGCAGGTATAGACTGTCTTTTTTTTTTTTTTTTTTTTAATATCATGGTCTGAGACATGTCGTGGATTATGCGAAGGAAGAAATTGTTTTTCTCAGAATTTCCCGATCTACGAATCATATGCTGCTGCGGATTACGTGTGGGATTTTTTTTCACAGTCTTTGGATCACATGCCCTTGAGGATCTCATGAAGGGAAAAAAATATGGTACTTTGAATTAATATGTACAAAATATGACATCCACAAGTAGTATTTTAATAAAATTGAAATCTGAAATTTTAATTTTTTTGAGATCATCTACTGAAAGAATAGAAAAAGAAAATTGTGAAGCAAATTGGAACTTTATTTTGCAATAAGTGGTTTGGGTAAAAAGAAAAAAAAATTGCCAACAAATATGGTTAACCACTTTTCATTCCAGCGTCATAACCAAACATGTTTTTGTTCATGTGTTATATTGACTTCGTTTCACCTGGCACCTAAATTTAGGAGCTGGCTCCTAGGTCTAGAGCATATTTGTCGAGCCCTGGTATTTCCCCGCCCACGATGTTCACTGAAGTTAATTTACGTAAATATTAAAATGCTCCATTTTAATATTTACGTAAATAAACTTTAGTGAACAACTTTGTCTTGCTTATGCTGCATTAGGTGCAAACTGGAACTTTCACTAAGTGGCCAGTGGCCGGTAAGTCAACAGAAGATTGTGGCCAAAAAGAAAAAAAAACAAACTGGCTGGTAAGTTAACAACATACATGAAACTGACAAAGACAAAAATCAAGTTGAACTAATTTTAGCGAGGTAAAAAATCTGAATGTGTGGCAAAACGATGTGAATAAAATGCAGCAGCATGAGCATGACAGAATTGTTCACTTCAATTTATTTATGTAAATATTAAACTGTAGCACATCACTATTCAAAATATAAAATTACTAACAGTTAACAACAAGACGGGAGGGAGGGGACATCACGGTGAGAAAAATAGTGATTACTGGCAAAATTTTTGCTCTATCTGCTTCTGCTTTTGGAAATTTTTTGCCCCCATTTTCAAGCTGAAATACAAATATTTATGGAATGAAATTATATGTAATAAAATACAATATCGAGCAGAAGTATATCACAAATTTTTTTTTATGCGTATGGGAGAAATATTCACTCAGTCTATCGACTACGAAAGCCGTAATTCCATCCTCCTATGCAAAACAATATTAAATTTGAACTTAATTTTACTTAAAATATCTGTTCAGTTATGCATCGATCTCGAGAACCACACAAACAGAAGAACCTCACGCCAAAAAACGACCAAGTTTTCTCGCCGCCTAACTTCCGTTTTCGGAAAATTTTCCTGCGTTTTCAAGCTGAAATACAAATAGTTGTGGAACAAGATGACAATTAACAAGAAAACTGGGCTGATCAACCTCACAAGATAAGGAAATTACGATTATGGGAAAGATTTTCACTTCGTTTTTGAAAGTCTTGAAAAATAAAATATCGTCCCCTGGCGGGAAACGAACCCCTCCTCCAACTAATCCCCTCAAAAATTTTCTTCAATTTCACATTGATCTCAAGAATGAAGAATCTCATGCATGTAACAAACCTTAGTGACCGAAAAAAAAAAAAAAAAAAGGAAAAAAAAGAGGGGTGGGGGGATTAATAGGAACATTTATGTAACTATTATTACCATGGATGGCTTTATCAGAACATAAAAGAAGCCATTCACTGTGCAAAATAAAAGCCATTTTGTAAATCTTTTTTTTTTCTGGGAAAACACATCATAGGCAAACACATGTCATTGTCATCAGAAGCTGTTATCAATAATTGTATTTTATTTTCTAAAATAAAATTATTGACAACAGCTTGCTAGCGCTACTACACGCTTCTAATTCAAGTCAGTTCTAATGAGGGGTACATCGGCGAGAAACTTCAATGTTGGACATCTGTGGTTAGTCATTCCCAAAACGTCGATAGTACTGGTGAAAATTTTCGATGTGTCAGGCCCATTCCATCTCAATTCAGGCAGAGCATGTCACTTGACCCCATTAGATTTGTTCCAAAAAATTACAGTAGCTACGCTACTCCTACTATAGATATAAGATATTCCAAAGGGATTTGCTCCAAAAAAATTTATATCACTTGCTGCGCCATTTTGAAATTTGGTGAAAAATACGTTTTTGAAAGGAATGTCAAAAACGGCATATTTTAAAAATGTTATTGCGTTTAAACTATTTGGGCGATTCAGTTCATTTTTGTTTTGTTTTGTAGCTAATGAATTGATTTTTAACTTGACATACTTTAAATATGCATGTTATAATTATTAGTAATTAAAAAAAATCCACTTTTTAGGTACAAAATTTTGGTTTTTCTGACATTTAACGATTTTTTTCTTACACTAAGAAAAGTTTTTTTAAATAAATAAAGATGTCAATGTGTAGTCCACCAATGGTAGTTTTACAGCAAATTTTATTTATTGCCTAACATATATACAGTCTATACAATTCAACTTCAAAATATGAAAAAGTACGAAAATGCACTATTTTCAAGTAGCAATAACTCAAAAACCCCATTTTTTAAAAATCTTAAAACTTGACCTTATGTTGTCCTATTAATATATTATCAATTGGTGGGGGCAGAATTGTGTTTTTTTGCCTCGTAAATTTTGAACGTTTTTTGAAAATGACACTTCTCCAGCATTTGCAGGTCGCAGAAAAACACTACAAAGTTTTGTTTTAAATTAGCTCTGAAAGTTAAAATATAGGCTAGTAGACTAATTATAATACTTAAAGTAAAAATATTTAAAATATTAATCTAGTAAATGAAAAATATAAAATAATTTTAATTATTATATAATAAATTCTGTAATAAAGTTACAGTTGTTAAATGAACTGACCTAGTCTTAATGCTTAAACAACAAATAAGCTTGTTCTACACCTGTGCAATGCTGAATCAACAGGATCATACATGCACATGCATGGACAATTTTTGGAAAAAATTGAAATCCTGGTCTCTTCAGCTACTCAAAAAGATCTTCACAAAGAAGAATTAAAGGATATATTGGCAGAAAACAATTACCCCTCCCCATATGTTGAGAAAATATTTAAACAAGTGCCAAAAAAGAAGCAGGAAAAAACCAACTTCAAATTCACCAGCAAAATTACGTACCACAAGGGACTTTTCGAGAAACTGAAAAGGATTGGAGCAAAATATAATATCAGGCTAGCTCCATATCTTAATAACAAAATAAAGAAATTCCTGCCAGCTTTAAAGCAGAAAGAATTGGACATCCAATTGCAGGAAGGAGTAATTTACTGCATCGACTGTAACTGCAGACTCAGCTATATATGAGAAACAGGGAGAAGTATTAAGGTCCGAATGAAAGAACACCAAGCAGCTATTAGGAACATTGGGAACAAAACAGGGCTAGACAGACATATACAAGCAAGTGGACACTCTATAAATTGGGACTCAGTGAAAATAATCGCCCACCAGTCAAACTTAGTAAAGAGGAAACTAGAAGAAGGGATCGAAATAGCAAGAAGAAGAAGTACCACAATTAACGATAATTGTGGATGGACTCTTCCAATTGAGTGGCAGCAACTACTCCAGTGACATAGTCCTGATGACGAACTAGGCTTTAGTTCGAAAATTTGACAACCAACTTTCATTAAAAATAACCTCTATAAGACCCGTAAAAAAGTTATTCCACAATTAAGATTTTTGTTGCTCAGTGGATCGCTAAATTTTGCCTGAATTCTGTTTTGTGTGTTAAAGCCATGATCACATGATACATTTGTTAAGCGCAACACAAGACTTACTTGCAAAAGAAAATTTGACACTAAGGAAAATGTGTGCAGATGGTTGCTTATAAAACTCTTAAAAAAACTTTGGACCTTGGCACATGTACTCTTCATTTTTTACAGCTATGTTTGAATAGTGAATATTCCATAACTGCATCTTTAATTTTCAAGAAAAACAAACAAACAAAAATGGTCCACCAGGCTTTTGAAAGACTGTACCAAAACTTGTGTGTGTGTATTGCTTCACTGATTTGGATTCCACACACTCAAACTTCAAAAAGAGTTCCATTGTGGCAGATGGAAATCTGCAGTCTATCTCAATCACATAAGATAAACCTTCACTGGACATTGTGATGTGCAAGTTTAGTATTACAAGGGTTAGCTAATTTATTATTTTTGAACAAGTTTCACTTCAGCTCTGAAAAAAAATATATCTTTAATACTATGTATGAGATGTTTACAATTCACATAATTAAGACTTGTTTGATTTAACTATTCTTCTGATATGAGTGTTGAATTTTTCCCTTTGCAACTATTTATGGACGGAAAATAACATTTAACAATAATTCAGGACAGTGGGAACATCGTGGAATTTTTTTTTACGATTACAAAAAAATCTTTGCTCCGTCTGATTTCTGCTTCCGGAAAACTTTCCTCCATTTTCAAGTTGAAACACAATCAGTTATCAAACAGAATTATATTTTACAATAATACTGAGCAAGGGGAATACCGCAAGAAAAAAAATTACGATTACAGATTGAATCTGCAGTTCGTATAACTTTCGTTTTTGAAAGTTTTGAAAGTCGAAATTCCGTCCTCACACAAACACCAACCCCATCCCCCCAAAATTTATCTTCAGTTTTGCATCATTCTTGAGAACGACGCAAAGGATGACAAAGTCAGAGTACCTTGAATCCGCGGAAGAAACTCGTGTGCAAAGTTTACAAGGAAATTTTTGCTCCGTCGAACTTAAATTTTCGGGAGCTGAAATACACAACATTAATGGCTTATGCAATAAATTGATATTTAATGCCAATACTGGACAGTGGAAACTTTGCGAGAAAAAGAAATTACGATTCTTGGCAAAGTTTTCACTCCATTTAACTTTTGTTTATGGAAGTTCTGAAAAATGACGGAATCCCGTTCCCCAGATGGAAAACGACGCTCTCCCACCACACACATACATACACACACACTAATCTTCTGAAAATAAAACATTATCTTCAGTTTTTTTTTTTTTGCACCAATCTCGAGTATAACCGAAATGTGGTGAAAAAAGCGGAATTCCGCAAATCCGAAGTAGAATCTCATGCCTGATTCGTAACAATCAGTGATATGCAAAATGAACTGCTCATGCGGCTACATATGGATGCTGATTCACGTGTTCATAAACTGATTATGTTCTCGACATGAACAAGGTATTTGATTGGAATTTTCGGAACTTTGAAAGGTTCATTTCTAATGCAAGAATTTTTATGAAGAATATGTTTTTAACGTGCAAATTTTATGAGTGGTCCAAAAACAGACCCACAATTTTATATTTATATATAATTTTTCTTAAAATTTCGAAAGGCGGGAGGCTCCCGCTAACAACTTTATTTCGGCGGGAATCCCGCCCTGAATTTTAACCTCTGTAAATAAAGAAATTCATTTTTTAAAGGAAGCTTTTTAATATATTTTGTTATCTTCAGACACATATAAAGCTTAGTGAAGTGGTATCCATAGAGCACAAAATTTAATCATGCTGATGTTGCTCTAATTGCATTACACATTGCCAATGATGAAACGCTGACACAGAACAATTAATAGAAATACCATATATACTCTTGTGTAAGTCAAAAGTTTTTGAAAGAAATCCTGCTTTCAAAGTAGGGGGTCTGCTTACACACAGGTCACAAATAAAAAGAGAGCTGGACTTCCGTGAATTCTCCTGCGGAGTTGACCGCCAAATTTGTTTACGTTTTAGACCATGGCTTTTCACCTGTCACTGCGCTCTAGTTTCTGAGCCTTTGAAAACTATCTCATTGTGACACAGTCATATTATATCCTCTGCTGTGCCTCCCACTTTAAATTCGTCAGTTTAACTGAAACGTTCCCTTTTCGAAGACATCATAAATGGCAATGAAGGAAAATATCAGCAGCAAAGACGTTTGTCAAAACGGCGAAGGAAGAACGAAGATACAAGGCACAGCGCATGTGAGATCCAGAACATGGAACTTTGAAAGGAGGCATGCATATGTAGGTTCATGCAGCGAGCGCTATGCCTTCGTTCTCAATGGAAGGTTGACGAAGAGCCCCATAGCAGAAAGTTCCTTGTCAGTCTGCAACATATATTGTGATACAAAATAATCTGTGGGAATTTTGCCAACATTTTCAAGCTCAAACACAAAAATTTATGGAATAAAATGATATTTAACAACAATAAAGTGCAAAGGTATCACTAGGAAAAAAATTGTCATAAGAGGAGAAATCGTCACTCCATTCTTCTGCGTTCGGAACATTTCCCCCATTTCCCATCTCAAATGCAAACATTTATGTAATTAAATGATGATTAAACAATAATACAGAAGCATAGTGGGTGGAGGGTTTAGAGGGAGAAATTTTTGATCTGTACAACTTTGGTTTTCAGAAAATTTTCCTCCATTTTCAATATTAAATACAAACATTCATCTAATAACATGATATTTAATGACCATATAGGGCAGAAGAAAGAACATCACGTGAAAAATAATTCAAGATTATTGGGCTCCGTCATACTTTCATTTTTGGAAATTCTTACCTCCATTTTCAAACTAAAGCACAAGCATTTATGCAATAAAATTATGTTTAACAACAATATCAGACAATCCTCTCTTCAAGCATGGGCAGAACATTGCGAGAAATAAAATTACGATTACAAAAGAAATCCTCAATCCACCTAACTTCCGTTTTCGGAAATTTTGAAAGGCTGAAAACTTGCATCTATGATAGGGAGTCTGCAAGATAGTTTAATAGGGTTCTGGGGATGTCGCTTTTGTCTGCAGGACAAAAATAAATCTCCGATGTCCGTCGCCGAGATTCTGCTATGAGTACAAAATGAATGCGATGTACGTCGGCCATCGCCACGATTCTTCTACGGGGATGGGTACAAAATGAATCTGCGATGTGCGTCCCCCGTCGCCGCGAATCTTTTACGGGGATGGGTACAAAACAAACCTACAATGTATGTTGCCCGTCTCTGAGATTCTGCTACGAGGATGAGTACAAAATGAATCTGCGATGTACGTCGCCTGTCGCCGCGATTCTTTTACGGGGATGGGTACAAAATGAATCTGCGATGTGCGTCGCCCGTCGCCACAATTCTGCTACGGGGACGAAGAGAGGGCACAAGCGCGTGTTCACTTACACCGTCGGCGCTTTGTCTTTCTCAACAATACAAAGTAAAAATAAAATGACTCACTGTCCCTTCCTACAACTTCCCCAGCCTTTTCATTATGATGACACCCCTTACCCCTCCTCTTTGCTTCATACAAACTCCTGAACTGAGGAAAAATATTCTGAGAAAGTTCGTTTTCCAATTATACCCCCTCTCCTGCACAATTACACTGCAGATTTTTAAAAAATCGAATGGCCGCAAAAACATTTGTTTTTAAATTGTTTTTACATCAGCATATTATCTGCAGCTAACCTAAATGTTTAACTCATTTAGCAGATGATCTGCGCATTATACAACGGAAATTACGGTACATGCTTTTCAGTGATGTTTTTCGTGGTGGCCTGGACCCTTTTTGACCCCTGTGTGTAACTAGTTAATACGTGCGTCATAGGCCTATATGAATAATATGCATTATCCCCGTAACAGAATCACGGCGACGGGCTACGTACACCGCAGATTTATTTTGGTCCTGCAGACAAAAACGATATCCCCAGAACCCTATTAAAACCATCTTGCAGACTAGACTCCCTTATCATAGATGCAAGTTTTTCGCCTTCCAAAATTTTTGAAAATGGAAGTTAGGCGTAGTGAAGATTTCTCCCGTAATCGTAATTTTTTTTTTCTTGTGAAGGATGACGTAGGTCGCAGAATTATATTGTACTCGTCCCCGTAGCAGAATCGCGGCGACAACCGACGTACATCGTAGATTTATTTTGTACTCGTCCCCGTAGAAGAATTGCGGCGACGGGTGACAGAGATTTTGCAGATTTATTTTGTACTCATTCCCGTAGAAGAATCGCGCCAACGTACATCGCAGGTTTATTTTGTATTCATTCCCGTAGCAGAATCGCGGCGACGGCCGATGTACATCGCAGATTCGTTTTCAACTCATCCTCGTAACAGAATCGTGGCGACGGCCGATGCACATTGCAAATTTATTTTGGTCCTGCAGACAGAAACGATATCCCCAGAACCCTATTAAATCACCTTGCAGAGTTATCACAGATGCAAGTTTTCCGCCTTTCAAAAATTCCGAAAACGGAAGTTAGGCGGAGTGAGGGTTTCTCCCGTAATCATAGTTTTTTTTTTTTTCTCCCGACGTTCCCTCTATGCTTGAAGAGGGAATTATCCAATATTGTTGTTAAATATAATTTTATTGCATAAATATTTGTGGTTTATTTTGAAAATGGAGGCCAACAATTTCCGAAAATGAAAGTTTGACTGAACCCAGTAATCTTGAATTCTTTTTCTTACGATATTCCCTCAGCCCTATATGGTCATTGAATATCATTTTATTAGATAAATGTTTGTATTTAAAATTGAAAATGGAGAAACAATTTCTGAAAACCAAAGTTGTATGGAGCAAACATTTCTCCCTCTAATAATAGAAAATGGAGGAAAATTTTCTGATAACCAAAGTTATACGGAGCAAAAATTTCTCCCTCTAATAACTCTCCACCTGCTGTGCTTCTGTATTATTGTTTAATCATCATTTAATTACGGTACATAAATATTTGCACTTGAGATGGGAAATGGAGAAAAACGTTTCAAAAACGGAAGTAGAATGGAGCGAAGATTTCTCCTCTTATGACAATTTTTTCCTAGTGATGCCTCTGCGCTTTATTGTTGTTAAATATAATTTTATTCCCTAAATCTTTGTGTTTCAGCTTGAAAATGTTGGCAAAATTTGAGATACAGAGGGCTAGAATGTTCTTGATTCTAATTAACATTGCAATTGCTGTAGTACCTAGGTTAGACATTTTTTTAGGTAGAAAAATATGTCTGCACAATTTTTATTGTTTTTCACATTTAGTAGTTATCTTGCACAGTGACCACCTGCAGATTATTTTGTGGCACAGTGATATCTGCGCAGACTGACCAGGAACTTTCTGCTATGGGGGTGCATTATATATATATATTTATTTATTTATTGGAACTGAGCCCAGAGTTTCCAGGTTTTTTTGTTTCACCTCACAATCACCCCTGGTAATGATAACAGGTGTTTGGCTCTGAGAATGAGAACTTGCATGCAGATTAAAATTATTATAAAGAGAAGATAAATAGCCATGTTCATGATGCAGATCCTGTAAAATATGGAACTGATCGCATCGAGAAAACTTTTTATTGGCAGATTCATTCAATTTTTTTTTTAAAAGAAGGTTAACAGTAATTTTGTATTCAGTTTGGTGGTTTAGCAGCAAATCATCCTTCAGCAGTGAGTTGTCCTGTTTTGTCCCCTAGCGTACCAACACTGAAAATAGCATCAAAAACTGTAAACTTTGGCCCCTTTCTCACAAATTGAACCTACATCCAAACTGGTTGAGCAACAATCATGATAATTAACACAGCAATCAGATATCTCTGAATTGATTGTATTTACTGTTCTCACGTAATATCAGTCACATTAGAAAATTTTAAAATTTCATCACCCTTGATCATAAATCGAATCCGCACTCCCGATTACCATTCGAGCATGCCAACCATTACACCACCAAGGATGACAAAATCCCAAGTATCAGAGTGTTAAGAGCATCGGAATGTTCTCCAACTGCATTTTTAATGGAAACAAATTGTGCTGCCATCTAGCGTTGATTAAGAATATCACCAGTCGTTCAGGTATACATAATGTGGAAGAAATATTCGGGTCATTCCATGTCAGTTCAACCACACCATGACACCCATGATCTCAGATTTTGATGAAACTTGGCATGTTTGTTTCTTTTATAGATTTAAGTAAGCATACAAAATATTTTTTGCTCTATCTCAAACAGTTCAGGTTTTACAGCCTGTTAAAGTTTTTGGAATTTCACATTTTTTATCGATCGGGCGGAGGAAACGCAATTTGTTCTTTTATAGAAAATAAATTATATCTTCCTTATTTACCAACCAATGTTAATGAAATTTTTTTATGAGTGTACGTTAATATGTAAGAAATACAGAAAAAAATTAATTAAACCAGCAAGTAACGTACACATAGTCAAGAAAAAATCCTGAAATGTTATTTTGAAAATTTTTGAAATGAAATACAGAGTTCCACGCTAAGTGGAATATCATCGAAAGGGAAAAGGATAATAATAAATTTTTTTTTAAATTCTTGTTCTAATAGATATCCACATGAAAAAATAAAATGAATGTTTTTTTCACTCCATTATTTTTTACTTCATAGACAAAAATAATTTTAAAATTCATGTGTTTGCTTGCAGTGTGTTCAATTAAAATTTCCTTTTGTTTAAATACAGCCATTTTGCTTTAAAAACTATGAAAAGTAACCACTATTGTGTAATGCAGCCAAGACTACAAACTTGGCTTGAAGAAACAGGATTTTAAAACAAATGACTAATAAAGTAAAAATTTTAATTACAAAGTTAGGCACATATTTACAATGTTTGTTGGAATGGAAAATGTATTGTTACAAAACTCATCATTAAAAATATTTCAAATTGTAGGTCATTGTTTATTTAATTTTCTCCAGTGTTTTCAAAACTTGATTAACATGTATCATGCATTCTTGAGAGAATCAGTAAGTTCTATCAGTCATTGTTTTTGGGGGTTCCATGATTGTAATGACATGAGGGATGGGTACGGCACATGCATCTTCCCTCTTGGGCCAGAAAAATGATAGTGATGGTCCATGAAGATGTAAAAACTTTACAGTGACATCTTCTGCATTCACCTCACTCACCATACCAAAATACCATAAGTTGTCATATATACAAGCGATAAAACATCCAGGATATAAATTTTCTATTTTCACGAATAAAGTCTGCTGCTTGTTACATAAGTTGAAAGTGAGAGCTGGATTTTCATCACGGCTGATTCTTCTAGCCTCAATCATTCCCAAGTGATCTATTGGCTGAAAGCTGTGGAATGATCTTGTTCCTGGAAGAGTTTGAACAACTTTGATGCGACTTTTCAAAGTCAGGCGAGTTGAATCTACCGCTTCTTTAGAAATAAGTTAGAAGTTAATATTTGTAATGTTCCTTTTGCAAAACTCCTAAAGAATGAACGTGTCAACTGAAATGATATTGCGGTGCCCTACTTAGAAGATGGACTCCAATAGGGTTGATATATTTTTAAGCAGGATTTCACAAATCATTTGTTTTCACAGTGCTAAGTGTAGATATACAAAGAAACCCACGAAACCCAAGATTGGTCCCCGCAATGATGGAATTCCAGCAAAAAAACGATTTATTATAATGGTGCTGTGTGTAATTTGATCCCACGATTCACGTAAAAGGGGCCAGTAGGTGTGCCTTGTTGGTTGGTTTCTATGGCACCCATCCGTTGGATTTAAGTTCATTAGTTATAATTTGTCTGTCCAGATGTCGTTGAAGACTTTCCTTCCTAGCTAAACATTTTACAGTACCCCCTATTCCGTCACATTCTGTTTTACCGTGACTGGTTGCAAAAAATGACCACTGGGCTTTGAGTTGAAAGTCCTTCTCATGCAGACACAGATTCATGAAGTTGTATTTATTTTTATATTGCCCAGCACATCCATCACTGAAGTAGTGAATGTTTGTTATATGTGGGTAGTTCTCTTTCAAAAAGGCAGTTACAGTTTTTTGGATCTCATATGTCATACTCACGTCATGTTCAAGGTCATCAGATATGATACAAAGAGGAAAAATAAGTTTTTCATTGCTTGCATCCTTGCAGTGAATCATGACAGGATGAATAGTGCATGAATCGAAGGTCTAGTGGTAACCTTGAGCCGCCTCTTGTATTGTGAAAGCATAGTTTTCACTAAAATCCATTGAGATGACAACTGTATTTGAGGAAGCCGTTCCCTAAAAAACCCCTTGTCTTTGAACAGTTTCTGAGCCTTACGAACAGAATAATCAGATGCGTTGAAAGTCTCTTTTATTTTTCTTCTAGACCACATTAGTGAAGCTGGAATCGTCAGCATTTGAATCTGTTTGTTTCTTGATGTACCACTTAATTCATTTTTATTTATATCTACGAGCTTATCCAGATCTTCAGATTTTTTTATCTCACTTTTTTCCAAGTCATGTGTTTCCTCATTTTTTGCCAGAGGCAAATCAACTTTAAAGGACAGTTTGAATTTTTCTTTTTACATTTTCATGTACTCTTTGTAATTTTTCTTTACCATAAGATGATCTGCTATGTTCACCAAGTGCATGTAGTTTCATTGGGGAACATCCGATTTCATGGAATGAAGAATTTAGTTGATCAATCACATTTCTTTTTGTAATTGGAGTAGTTCATCAGGAGTTAATCCCACATCATCAACTTCCTCATTTTTTGCATTTAAGCTACTTTCAACATTACTCTCATCAATTTGTTTGATTTTTAAGTAGCTTGTTCCTGCAAAATGCACAAAGTTTTTGTCCTGGTTTCACTTTTTAGCCCTTTGATAAAATTATCCTACTCTGTTCTATAGTTACAACACAGTGTTTTTTTAATTGAAGTTTTATGTTTTTTAAAAGGGTCACTAAATACCTTTTTGTAAAAATTCATACTTTTTCAAAAACACACTTTGAAGATGAAGACAAATACACTGGCGGAAAGTGAAAAAAGAACACCAAGAAGGAATTCGCGGACGATCATGAAATTTACATATGTTAATGGAGTCGAGTTTACGTAGGTGTGATGTTAATTTTGGGACCAAACGGTGAGCGCTTAGGCCACAGCACGGCATTATATGCAAATTATCGTCGGTGGTATTTAAAGAGTACAGCGAAGTGAATATAATCAGCAGTCAGCGTACGGACACGTGCGAAGACCCTGAAGAAGCTGCAATGCCTGGACATGGAAGACATGTACGATTTCAGCAGTTATTGGACTTTGAGCGGGGTCGTCTTATTTATTGCGGAGCGAATTGGACGGGAAGTATTGGTGGTGGTACGATGGTGGCGTAGATGGTCCGAGGAACATTCCCACACGAGAAGACGTGGAACCGGGAGTCACAGACGGACTGATGAGCGGACCGATCGACGCATAAGAAGAGCGGCGTTGTCAAGCAGAACATCCACTGTGACGCAAATCCGAGCTGCCATTGCACCTGAGGTGACTGTGCGAACAATCCGCAACCGTCTACTGGATGCAGGACTACGTGCACGTGTGCCTCGGGCATGTGTACCTCTGACTCCAGCCCACCGTCAGGAACGGCTGCACTGGAGAATACAATGGAAATCTGTCTTGTTCAGCGATGAAAGCAGATTCTGCTTGGGAGCCTCCGATGGCCGTATGCGTGTTCGCAGATGCACAGGGGAGCGTCTCCACCCTTCTTGCATCCGCCAGCGACACACAGGGCCTACACCTGGTCTCCTGGTGTGGGGAGCGATCAGCTATCACTCCTGTAACAACTAGTGTTTGTACCGGTATGTTAAACAGCACGTTCTACATCAACAACATCATTCAGCCTGTTGTGCTATTTGTAAGGTCGGTCCATCGTGGTGTTTTCCAGCAGGATAACGCACGCCCACACACGGCACGTGCAACGCAACATGCACTTCAGGGTGTGAGACAACTTCCATGGCCTGCACGTTCACCAGATTTGTCCCCCATTGAGCACGTGTGGGATTTTATGGGACAACGACTTATCCGGTCTCCACGGCCAGCCACGACCATTCCTGATTTACGCGTACAGGTTGAGGATGCTTAGAACTCAATACCCCAAACTAACATCCAACATCTGTACGACAGACTTCATGCCAGAATTGCACAGTGTGATGCAGTTCATGGCGGTTCAACCTCGTACTAACCATGTTACATGGAAATGTTATTTTTCAGTTTACCAGCAAAGTATTTTGCCATAGTGTTTTGATCACGTTATCCTCTGTATTCCGTTATTATGCTGTATAAATTTCATTGGTATCAGACGTCTCCTTCTTAGTGTTCTTTTTTCACTTTCCGCCAGTGTAGTTTTTAACTCATAACTTGATTCCGTTCTCAATTTTAAAAGAGTTAAATCAGTTTCAGACAGTTTTTTAATTGTTTGTATGGCATTTTTCTTGACATAGTTTAATAAATGACAATCGCTGTGAGTAACTTCCCCCACACTCCACTTCTCCATTTTTCCAGCAATCAAAAAATACTTAACAATAGATTATTTTCAAAATATCATTAATATTAGGTACCAAGCAAAATTGCACACACTTAGTTGTTAACCAAACAGTTACAGTATAACAAAATCCAGCACAGTTCAGTAAAAAACTAAATCAAAATAAAAACTGTAAAACGTAACCACCAATCATGCATGTTACACTGGCAATAGCCTGTGACTGACTGACTAGTGGATGTCAGGTTCTGTCTGTTGAAAAGGCTCACTTGTGTAGATATGACAAACATGACTTGTCTTGTTTGGACATGTTTAAACAAATGTGCCTGCTCAGTAGACAGAGCACCACTTAATGGTCTTGTTACAGCTTGAATGGTTTGATTGCTTATAATAAGATTTCTTGAAATAGCAGTTACTAGTGAGTTGACTATCAGAGTTTAGAACTAGTTTTTACAACTAAATTAAATTGTAATGTAATTTTCTATTAATTAGGCCTAATTGTTGAAAACAAGAAAATCAGTTATCTT
Organism: Macrothele yani; assembly: GCA_039090855.1. Classification (NCBI taxonomy): domain Eukaryota; kingdom Metazoa; phylum Arthropoda; class Arachnida; order Araneae; family Macrothelidae; genus Macrothele; species Macrothele yani. The sequence goes on from CM077005.1 coordinate 3,216,580, forward strand.
ATTTCTAAATCTCAATTTAGATATAATTTTGGATAACCTATTTTATTAACATTTTATGTATTTTTCTGTACAAGCCTAATTAACATGATTAAATTAATCATGTATCACCAAATTTTTTAGTATGATTTTTTGTGTTTTATTTTAAAGCTCTTTAATTTGAAATTGGTTGACATGTGACATTTTTAGTTCACATTTTTATATACATTTTTGGTTCACATTTTTGTTCACATTTATATATATTTCATTTGAAAAAATTTTACTAATATTATAATTTTAATTTAATGATTTCAAGAAAATGAGTGAGTCAAGTGATTTCTATTTTTGAAGGAGTCAGAAAAAATAATGAAAGAGTGAAAAAACCATTCATTTTATTTTTTCATGTGGTAGAAGAGTATATCTTTTAGAACAAGAATTAATTTTTTTTTTTTTATTATCCTTTTCACTTTCGATGATATTCCACTTAGCGTGGAACTCCGTATTTCATTTCAAAAATTTTCAAAATAACATTTCAGGATTTATTCTTGACCATGTGTAAGTACTTGCTGGTTTAATTTATTTTTTTCTGGATTCCTTACATATTAACGTATACTCATAACAATTTTCATCAACGTTGGTTGGTAAATAAGGAAGATATAATTTATATTCTCTATAAAAGAACAAATTGCGTTTCCTTCGCCCGATCGATAAAAAAACCCCGTGAAATTCCAAAAACTTTTAACAGGCTGTAAAACCTAAACCATTTGAGATAGAGCAAAAATATTTTGTATGCTTACTTAAATCCATAAGAGGAACAAACATGCCAAGTTTCATCAAAATCTGAGATCATGGATGTCAAATAATATTTTTTTTGGTTGATTTCACTCTCTATCTAATACGTGGAAAATATGTCATGATAATTAACACAGCAATGAGATATCTGTGAATTGACTGTATTTGCTGTTCTCACGAGATTTTCAAGTTTTCTGATGTGATTGATATTATGTAAGAATAGTAAATACAGTCAATTCAGAGATATCTGATTGCTGTGCTAATTATCATGATGTATTTTCCATATATTACAAGAAGAATATTTCTTCCACACTATGTACCTGAACAACTGGTGATATGCTTAACAATGCTAGATGGCAGCACAGTTTACTTTGATTAAGAATGTGGTCGGATAATATTCTGATGCTCTTAACACTCAGATACTTGGGACTTTGTCGTCCTAGACTGTAATGGTTAGCATGTTCTAACAGTAATCGGAAAAGATGTGGGTTCAATTCCCGCTCCAGGGCAATGACATTTTCAAATTTTCTAATGTGATTGATATTACGTGAGAACAGTAAATACAGTCAATTCAGAGATATCTGATTGCTGTGCTAATTATCATGACATGTCAGCGTTTGAATTACCCAGTGGTCCATTGGCCAGCGAAACTTCCGTCTGACCACTGAACTATTGATTTTACTGGCCCAGATGGTCAGTAAGTATTTTTTTTTCCCAATTTGTCACAAGTCAAAAAATGAAGTTCTATTTCTTTTACCTTGCTGTATGGCTTTCTTTTTCGGCTGCAAACTAATGATAGGTTTAAAAACAAATATTGGAGGTACTTCCATTGAAATGATATATTATTTTCTACATATATATGTAAATGTCTTTATTATTATTATTATTATTATTATTATTTTTTTTTACGGACCAGCGGGCATTGTGGTGGACCAGTGGTTTGCAAATTCTAGTGGTCTGCTGGGCCAGTAAAATAATTACTTATAATTCTAACACTGCATGTTTTTCATGTATTATGAGAAGAATATTTCTTCCACACTATGGTTGAGCAACAAACTGCATTGTATTACGCCAGTTTTGGGAGTCTGGAACTCTACTTGCTGCTAGAAACGTAGAGAGGAAGTTGTACTGCCACATCTCCGTTTGGGCATTCCTGTCTCGCTCACACTATTTGCTGTGTGCTGACTGCCGACACTACCCCAATGTGTGAGACGTGTTACAGTGCATCTGACTGTTGTGTATGTTTTTGTCGTTTTGTTCATTTTCTGCTTTTACCTACTGTACCAAATGACTCAAAAACAGTCTCTCCTTTTAAACGATCATTGTGATGTGCCCTCTGTGTTCTCTTTTCTTTGTTGTACCAGTGTTCTTCGTTTTGTGTAATCTGTTATGTGATTGTCAGCTGCAGTTTCTTGTCATGTTTGCCTTTTGTAACATACCTTTTGTTATAGATTTGATATTGCTTTGTTCCTTGTGTAAACCATGGGGCATGATGCTCTTTAGCCCACTGAGGCCTTGTGCCAATAAATCCCAAACAGATGACATCTATTAACCTATTCTGGTCTGGAACACGGTTAATATCTGTTGTATGCCTGCTATGAATTATCCATCAGTGCTGTGGAGACAGAGACAGAGACAGACAGACAGAGAGAGAGAGAGAGATCCAGGGACATTTTTGAACACTCTGAACTTGGATGAGCAAAAATGCAAGGCAGTACTAACAAGAAAGATGACACCGAATTTTCAATTGTAATGAGCATGCCTTTTGGATCCTTTCTGACATGAATAAAATATTTCAAAGTTATTCATAGTAAATGGAACCCATTACAGAAAATAAAAAAAAATCAACCAGATTTCTACAATCGATAAAACATCTAGAAACAGATACTTTTCCCCACTAGCAGTTGAAAAATCTGTTACGAAAATTAACTACTTGTGCTCAAAAAATTTCTCTTAGCTGAAGGAACATAGCAGAGACAAAGTGATATATCAGACAGTTAGAAGAACAGATGTAGAAGAAAGCAGGATCTAACTACATCCCCTAGATAGAAAAATTTGGAATAATGAAAATGCAGAAAATATGTGAAAAGTATTCTTCACAGCTAAAGTTGTTATATTAAGAAAAAAGAATTCTTCAAATATGTCTCTTGGAAGGTTTTGACATTTCTGCCCCCTATCGTGTAAACTGTGCACTATTTTAAAAAGATATAATATTCTCCATCTTTACAGTAATGAATGGCATACAGTGAAAAAACGAAATTTTTCGAAAGGATTTTTTTGGAAGTGAAGATACACCATCAAACAGAAGTACACACTAAAACCACCTAGTGCCAGAACTATGAACTACTACACTTCATGAGTAGAGGCAAAGTGTTCCTCTAAGTAAGTAGTATACGACATCCAAAGAATTTTTTAAGTTGAACTTTTAAAAGCAGATATATTAACAAACCGATAAGACATTTGCAGCCCTAGCAAGAAAATTGTGCACAATTTTTTTAATAAATGTGCACAAAATGTTTTGGCAGTTAGTATTATCTGACCGAAAGAGGATTTTTTTAAATCAGTGTTTTAGATGCTCAGGTGTTGCTGTAAACGAAAATGTGGACTTATGTGTTGTTAGTCGCCCACATGTGCATTAAGAAAAATTTGAAATTATATGCAAAATATTTCACATCCAAAATTCTCTCAAAAAATGTTTTTTTCAAATCATACTGTTATCAACAAAAATAAGTACACATCTGTGCCCCCAAGTAGAAAAAGTTATACTTTTTTCTTCAGCACACTTTATTAATGCCAAAATTAATTTTAACCTTGTGCTTAATTCTTAAGAAAATATGGAAACTACATAATCCTGGAGCAGAAATTGAAACTTTCATACTGTTTAGTCTCCTGCTTTCCATTTGAGCATGCTACTGTTACACCATCTAGAACACTTAGTATCTCTTCAAGCAACTGAAGCTTCACTGGCAATATTTTTTAACCAACAAAGAAGTACCTGGTTGAAGGGCAGATGAATAGGTTGGTTGTGTGTTCTAGTGATTGCTGCATGAATTTATAAGTTGTCCATGTGAATAAACAGTTTCAAGGGCATACTTTCATACTGTTTAGTTATAAGAGATATGCCTGACAATGCCCAACTGCAGTTAATTCTGCGGCATTCTTTTTCAAGATATTAGTCAAAGTGGTTGTTATGATCATAAGGTAGAAAGTTTCCTGTACCTAGCATGGAAATTGATGATTGATAAAGATGTTGGAGGTTTTATGATACTTAAAATTTTCCAAAGATTAATTTGTTGATAAAGGCTCATCTGTTGAAATAGAATTTCTTTAGTAAACTGAAATTTTCCAAAAATTAATTTGTTGATAAAGGCTTATCTGTTGAAATAGAATGTCTTTTGTAAAGTTGTCACCCTGTTGTAATATTAGTCTAGGGAACATTCAGTTGCACCTTTTATCATTTTTAAAGTAGGAACTGGATTTCAACATGTTATCATTCTCGTAAATCATATAAGAAAGTTGCACAGTCTACCTGAGCAAACATTTTGGTGACATTAGCATAAGTGGAGCTAAAAAATCCTGGGCACCAGGACAACTCAGCATCTAAAAATTAGTTGCTAGTGCCCAATTTTTTACTTAAAATTTCGTAAGTTGCATTAAATGCCACAATTTCTGTTACAAGTATAATCTGCACATTATCAGTTATAAATTTAGGTTCTGCAGATAATACACTACTTAACAAAAATGTTTTTGCAGCACTTTAATTTTTAAAAAATCTGCTGGGTGTCAAGACAGCTAATGATATTGGAAAAAATATCGAAAATGTGTTAACAGAAAAAAAATATAACACAATGTGAAGATAGAGAGGGCTGCAAAGAAATGGATACTTTTTTTGCTTGTGAGAATTTTGACAGAAAATATGATGCAACGAAGATGATACTATTTGTGCTCGCTGAAGACTAAAAAAAATCCTGGGCACCAGGACAACTCAGCATCTAAAAATTAGTTGCTAGTGCCCAATTTTTTCTACTTAAAATTTCGTAAGTTGCATTTAAATGCCACAATTTCTGTTACAAGTATAATCTGCACATTATCAGTTATAAATTTAGGTTCTGCAGATAATACACTACTTAACAAAAATGTTTTTGCAGCACTTTAATTTTTAAAAAATCTGCTGGGTGTCAAGACAGCTAATGATATTGGAAAAAATATCGAAAATGTGTTAACAGAAAAAAAATATAACGCAATGTGAAGATAGAGAGGGCTGCAAAGAAATGGATACTTTTTTTGCTTGTGAGAATTTTGACAGAAAATATGATGCAACGAAGATGATACTATTTGTGCTCGCTGAAGACTTATTTCCTGCAGAAAGCCTGCTGAGCTGTTCTGCAGCATATAATTGTTGCTGTTGGTAGTATAATCACTTTATGGATATCATTCATTAGTTTTGCTGCATTAATTGCATTAGTTAAGGATGTGAAGAAAATAAAGAATCGCACTGAAATTACATAAAAGTTGTATTTTACATGAAAGCTTTTGAACTATGTCTTTAGTTCTTCATCCATAGTTTAGATTGGAAACTGACCAAATTGTTGCCAAAGCTTCATCATTTGTTTCCTAGGAGTAAATGGCTGTCAGATTCATGAACTTTTTACTTTTTTGAAAGAATATAGATTTCCATCCATATCATGGGGATGATATATGGAGATTCCAAATTGCAGTTATTGAATAAAAGATAAATTTGCAAACTTTCATGGTAGCAAAAAGAATATAAACTGGAAAATGGTTCAATTCGCTTTGCATCTTTCCAACAGAGTTCAAGCTGAGGTGTTTTCCAAATTGAAGGAAGTTAAGGCAGTATTAGAGTTCTCCATTTTTACATTTTTTGGGGTGTTTTTTCAGCCCATTCTTGATGTTTCAAAAGGAGCTTATGTTGGCAGCTTGTCCAGATGGAATTTTTATTGGAATAGAACAGACTCCTAGAAGATTGAGTGGGTATGGTTTATCTCTGTCATAAAATAATGGCTTTACAATTCTGGGGTTGGAAGTGATTTCAAGATGGTAGCTAAACTTTTTGAAAACTTTTATGAGAGGAGTTTGGGGGGGGGGATGTAGCCTGTGAATTGTGGATTTTTTTGCCAGTTCCAACCTTGTCTAAAGCCATTACTGAATGACAGAAATAAAATAGACCCACTTGATCTTCCAGGAGTTGATTCTATTCCAATAAAAATTTCATCTAGACAAACTTTCTACATCAGAAGCTTGTATTAAATTATCAAAATAGATTAAAAGAATACCAAAAAGATGTAAAAATGGGAAACTAATACTGCCTTAGCCTGCTTCAATTTGGGAAAAACCTCAGCTGAACCCTGTTTGAAGAATTCAAAGTGAATTGTGCTGTTCTCCAGTTCATGTGCTCTTCACTACTGTGAAAGCTTGGAAATTTTTCTTTTTTCCAATAACTGCAATTTGGAATATCCATATGTAATCCCCATGATCTAGAAATCTGTAGTCTTTCAAAATAAATATGTTTGTGAATTTGGTAAAAACCTAGTCAGTTACCATCCAAACTATGACAAGAAAAACTAAAGACAAAGTTCCAAAGCTTCCACATAAAATATAACTTTTACCTAACATAGGCATGATTCTCTATTTTAAATCTTTCAATTTCAGCATTAGTTAATTCTTTCATTAGCTCTTCATGTTTTCAGAAATGCCAAATATAGTTCGTCTGTGGTTTCCATGGATTTTTAGGTCTAACTAATAAACAGTGGTAAAGAAACAGTAAAGATTTTTTTTTTTTTTAATGAGATCATTTCTTACTTCTTTGGACTTTTGGGTCATATTGTGAATCATGACTTTTCTGTCAGAGATTAAGGTTTGGAATCAACATGACAAATGCGGATTATACAATGATATTTACTTTTTTTTTCTGAATTTCATGGCATGCAGATACATTACAGTAGATTACATGAAGGAAAAATAGTTTTTCTGAATTTCACAATCAACAGATTATTTGCTGCTGTGGATTATACCAATGAAAAAAATTTAGTTTGCAGATTATACGAAAAAAAATATACTTTGAATTTATAAGTGCAAAATTTAACTTTAAATAAATTGAATTTTGATAAAATCAAAATTTTAAATTGTTTGAGCAGTGACTGGAAGAACAGGAAAAGAAAATTATAGACCAAATAGGAATTTTATTTAGCACTAAGTAGTTGGGGTGAAAAAAAGGGGGGGGGAGGTTCAGCAAATATGCTATATTACTTTTCATTCCAGCATCATTAACAATCAAATTTGAATTTGTTTCACCTGGCACCTAGATCTGGAACATATTTTTCCAGCCCTGAACATGAGACCATATTGATGTAAGTAAATGTATTTATTAAGTTTAACAACTGAATGTTTTTGATTTACATTAAGTGAATTTGTGTCATAAAACTCTTAAATAAAGTCGTGCAATTGACTATGTGGTGTGGTTCTGGTTTCTAAGTTCTTACCTGGGCTCCTGTCATTTACAGTGTCATACCAAAACACACTTGTTATCAATTTGATTGCTTCCCTTCCATTTTTCTGGCCAACATGCATTTTTCATTTTAAATATATATTTTTTTTAATTTCTTTGCATTTTTATGTAACTTTAACTCGTGCAGCATGGCACTTTTCAGAAACACAGTATTTTTTTTTTTTTATGTTAAAAAAACTCATTTGATTTCAGTTGGCCATTTGTTCAATCAATGGTTGACTATCTATATATATGTGCTTTCACCATGATTTAACGTCAGTTTAGTTAGTTTTGGTAGCTACTGGGTAAGTGTTGAGTACCATTTGACAGATGTGTTCATAATGCTGTCTTACAGTTGTTGTATGACTGCAGTTTGGTTGATGCCTGATCTCGGAATTCATAATTATTTGTCTTTTATGTATTTAATGGAAGTGTTTCTAATTCAGGATTTTACTTGTCAGTATTACCTTCTCTTTTTATTGTAATTTAGCACAGATTTATACTGTGATTTAATAACTTAACTGCAGAGAATTTGACCTGTTTCAGTTCTTCAGTAAAAGTACTGGTGACTTTGATCAATATCTTTTTGTTTTTCCACAGTAGTTCTGGATTTACCCAATAATGTGCTTTTGTATGAATTATCAATTATTGTGTTATGCTCTGCTGCAGTTAAGAATGTAGATGATGGAATGAGCAGTGATTGCCTTTATTTTAATACTGTGTGTAAAGTTTGTTTGAATTTTTTGATAAATTATGCTTGCACCCAGAAGTGTTCATACTTCATAAACATTACAAAACTAGTTTATTTAATATGCAGGGACCAAGTCTTTAATGTCCTGAAGCGGGAATTTTGAAATTAGTATATCAATTTGCTTAAAATTGTTAAGCTAGTGAATGCATGTATGATAAATTTAAATATGTTATCAGGGCTTGAAGGACCACTGCATTTTTTCAAGAGTATGAACATTGGGGTTCATCAGTTTTTGCATAGCTAATACTGCTCCAGAATATATTTCGTTTTATATCTGTTCGTGGAAAAAGAAGAGAAGATGGGATTGACGCTTATCCAGTTACTGAAACAAACTGCCAAAATATCTTTAAAAAATTACTCGTGTATAAGCCCCCTCCCCCCAAACTCTTCCTAAGTTGAACAGCTGAAAATCTGTAAAACAGGTTCATGTAATATAAGCTTACCTTAAATTTCAAAAGTTTGGAAAACATGATGATCATTCAGAGAAAACAATAAAAATTCTTAAAATTATCTGCTTTAAAAACCTTCAAAGTTGTAATCACTTGAAATTTTTCAAGAGATTCTGTAAATTAATTTCTGTTGAAGTTAATAATGAGGAACTATACACCGATTATGTAGAAAATAGTCAAACTATACTAGTAATCCGATTCATTGGTGTAAGAATTATTTTAGTGAATACTTATCAGTTGTGCAGTATTGAATTGCATTTAGTTTGCCCAGTAGCATCTTAGGAAACTTGAAAAGTACATCATCCTGGAGTGTGGACAATGAAATTCATCACCCAGGACAATGAATTCCAAGTAACTGAAGGGTCATTCCATGTCAAATTTTCAAACTGTTTTGCAAAATGTCACACACTGACTGGGATTTAAATCAATTGAAACTCAGCTGGTAGGTATACCTTAGAATAAAGTTATGGAAAAATCCTAAGTTTTAGTTTTTTTCACCCCATAGGTTTTAAATATACAGTGTTCCAAAATTTAGCGGAGCACTCGCTTCGGCAGCAGTGCAGCAACATGTCACTTTTTTACAAAACTTGCTGTAAGTGCTACTCTAGTGAATTTTACAGGACAAAACTTGAGGATTTTATGGAAAAGGGTTCACAGTCATCAAAACCATTTCAATTTTACTGGAAATGCTAGTTAAATACCACCTAGTGGTGAAGTGAAGTACCACCATGTAATTTAGCTATTTTATATCAAGCTCTGTAGAGTATTGCTCTAGCAGAGACTCCAACTACTATGGATTCTCCATAGTTTTTACGGAATTTTTCAGTCGTCTACGGATTACAGGAAGCATGGAATATACTATAGAAATTGAAATCTCAGTTAAATGATATTAAAAGCATTTGTTTGAGGTTTGTATCAATATGTAGAGATTTTAACATTCATTAAATGTTTTTTTAATTGCTTCTTGGAATTCCAAGAACATTTAATAAATGTTAATTCAAATTGTGACATTTTGTTAAACATTTTTTTTATGTTTTGTAGACGTCTTAGAAGTTTCTGCTCATGTGATTGTAGCGGAACTGAGTGGGTTGCTATTTTTGCTTTGCTTTGTTTTGTTTGTGCTAACTGATAACCGCATGCTGCTGGCTTCTTTTCTATATGTCAACAGATATTTCTTGTGCTTTCGGTTTTAGATTGTAGTAGCAGTTAGCAGGCTTCTTGTTTATTTAGTTTGGAGATTAATGTTATTCATGCTTTAAACAATGAATTCTGGAAAATGAAATTAGTCCTTTTCCCTTGGCACAAGAGGTAAAAAAATGCAAAACCAATCAAAAATTAAAAGATTTATATAGCATTAAATTTCTATGTCTTCAACCATAAAAAATTCCAGCCAATATGGTGTTTTGTACGTATTGTTCAAAGGACATAAATATCACCCATGGAGGGCAAGATGATTGTTGTCATGTGTTTAAAAAAAAAAAAAAACACCAAGCATATGCCCAAGCAAAAGTGACAATGTCAAAAGATGTTGCATCATTTTTCATTGCTAAAGTCGATGAAGCCTTAAGTGCCATAAAGGCTGAAAGTTTATTTGCTCATTTTTTGATTGAATACAACCTGCCGATATCAGCTGCCAATCACACTAGACCATTGTTTATGGCTGTGCCCTGATTCCAAGGTAGCACAAAATTATAATAGCGGCCATATGAAAACCACAGTAATCATCACAAGTATGGCTCAAACATCTATGGAAGAAATTATTTCTTCCTTCAATTCACCCTTTGCAGTTAGTAAGTTAACTGATAGAAGCAATGGCAGTGATGATATGAAACTGTATCCACTGTTAATCACATTTTTTGAGACGGTGAGTAGGAAAATAATTACTTTGCTTGTTTCTCTTTTGGTATGCAATGATAGCACTGGTGAAGGAATTTTTAAAGCTATAAGCGATGAATTTGCCAAAAAAAAAAAAAAAAAAGGGGAGTTGTAGTGGCGTAATTGTATTGCATTTGGATCTGATAATGCCAGCTCAATGTTTAGCAAATTCAAAGGTGTTGCACCATTTTGGAAAGCAACATCTCTCTCTCTCTCTCTCTCTCTCTCTCTCTCTCTCTCTCTCTCTCCCCCCCCCCCCCCCCCCGAAAAGGTATATATAATGTTCCGTTATCCTAAAGACAACATAGTGCCTTCACAGGTTTGTAGTTCAAACAAGCTCAGGTGCTTACTGTGTTGCAGGATTCTCTTTGGAACATACATTGGTTTTTTGAGGAAAAACCATTTGCAGGATTCTCTTTGGAACATACAGTGGTTTTTTGAGGAAAAACCAAAGAAAAAGAAATGTGCTATTTTCCACAAAAAGTCTTCATTTTTTTTTCAACAGTTTTAAGCAAAAATACACTGTTTTATGAATCTGCACCTTTATTTTGCCTTTACTCACATTGTGTTTGTTACAAAGCACGTTATACAGTTTTATTCATTACTACTGAAAAAACTACTGATTTTTCTAGCGTTAACTACTGAAAAAAAAAAAAAAAAAGATTTTTTTAGCCTTTACTACTGAAAATTTTTTGGGAAGGTTGTACATGATGAAACTGATTTTTCTTTTATATGATCCTTGACGCATCCTGTAACTCATTCAGGAAAAAAAATGGTGGGTATCAGCATACTTTCTCAGATAAGTAAAATTATTTGAAATTCATGTGGGGGTTTCTACCAACACTTTAGCGATTAAAAAAAAAATGTTTTTTTTTTTTTTTTTTTTTTCAAATTCTGATCCACCCACTTGGATGTTGAGGAAAGTTAGCATTTATGTTTACATAATATTCCTAAGTGTCAGCTTTTTGCCCCCATAACCTCAGAGATACAGTACTCAAAAGTTAGGCCTAATAACTGTTTCATTAGCAAATTCACTAATTTCAAGCTTCTGTGTGTGGCAAGATTTGACATCAGTTAAATAAATGTGTTAAATATGTCTACATGTTCTGTTCTGAACATTAAAAACAATAATTTTACAAGTGATTAAAAAATAACAACTAGAAATTAATTCTAATAATGACTTCATGGCTTCCTCTAATTACTTTCAGTATTATAAATATTTAATGGGAATTACCTACCTCTCAAATTTTTGATTTATACACTAGATCGTCGTCAGAAGTTCTTGCCTCTTACTACTTCCACAGGTCTGGCGACCAAGCCTGGTGGATTTTCCATCCAGCATGGTCGTTAATGTTGCCACCTTGTATCATGTAAATTTTCAGAAATTCCTCTAATTTCCGGATAATTGCGTGGGATTGATGTTTGATCACTTGTAAGGAGTCACAGTCCATTTTGTAGCCACTTTGTTGTATGTGCCTGTCTAAAAAGCAGCAATAAGGAACATTTCAAATAAAACAGGATTAGACAGGCACATACAACAAACTGGCCACAAAATGGACTGCAACTCCTTACAAGTGATCAAACATCAATCTCATGCAATTATCTAAAAATAGAGGAACCCCTGGAAATTTACAAGACGCAAGGACAACCATGCTGGATGGAAAATCCACCAGGCTTGGTCGCCAGACCTGTGAAAGTAGAAAGGTGCAAGAACTCCCGACGATGATCTAGTGTATAGATCGAAAATTTGAGAGGTAATGTACCTTAATAAATTTTTCCTCTACTAAACGAAACCCGTCTGAATCTACGGTTAGTTTTTTTTTCTTTTCTTTTTTGAAAAAAATTAACTCATATGAAGCAACAAATGTAAACTTTATTTGATTGATACATTCATTCAACCACTTCAGTAAAGACAATAGTCCAGGTTAGTGATTTTTTTTTGACTGAAGGTTTAACGACCACCGCGAGCAACTCAATGGGCTATAAACAGTCGCCCGTCCCTAATTTAGGGTCACTGGCTCCAGGGAAGGGAGAGAGAGCCAGTGCCGTAAGACAAACACAACATCCATGCCTCACTGGGATTCGAACCCTTCATGAACGAATCATCATAAGCCAGCACTTAGGCCACCGGGGCGGCCAGGTTCATGATGAGCATCATGACTGCACCCTTTTTCAGTTGTAAAATGTGAGGCGAAAGTCCACTCATGTCGATCATGTGCAAAAATTCAACTGGATAGTGCACTCTTTCACTCTCATCTTCAGTCACAACTGTGTATGTAAATGTTGTTGGAATGAGATTCGCATTGTGAATACTCTTCACCTGTTAAAATCGACGGTTAGTTTTTTTTTTTTTTTTTTTTATTTAAAGAATAAACTTGTATGAAACAACAAATGTAAACTTTATTTGATTGACAAATTCATTCAACCACTTCAGTAAAGACAATAAAATAGTCCAGGTTTGTTTTTTTCCTTTTTTTTTTTGAATGAAGGTTTAACGACCACCGTGTGTGCAACTCAATGGGCTATAAGCAGTCGCCCGTAATATTTTCACTAACAGTGGTCAATGGAATGTTTATTTACATCTTTACATAATGGGAAACGTCTTACTTACATGAATAAACTCGATCGAATGAATGTTAAATTGTATGTGCATGTATACATCACACAATCCAACGGCATAACACAATCAAGTCTTCGAGAGTGTTCACTGTTTCGATGAAAAGAACTTTGATGCAAATGCCTGCTAGCGTTGCTTTGCACAAGGGTTCGCTCAGAAAAGAGACTTCGGACTTTGGACTATCTCAGTCCCTCCATGCATCCGCATTCAACAGCATACGATCGAATGTCAACCACACACTTCTCCCATAGACTTTACATTGGAATTTTGCCGCCCTGCAACACCCGAACCATTGCCCCAATCTCATTTTTCTCTTCGACTGGCACATCTACATGGTAAGACCTTTATTTTGATACCTCAACCATATCTTTACGTTCAGCTATTCTCTCAAAATAGGACTCGCTGTAAAAAACCTTATAGAATTAATATATAGATAATTCCCGTTAAATATTTATAATACTGTATTAATTAATATTTTTATATACATAAAATTAACCAATTACAGTCAAACCTCTATTTAACGGACTGCGATTTAACGAATTCCACGATTTTACATATATTTTTTATGGTCTCGACGGAATCACATTGAAATTTATGCTTGGCGTTTCCCGATTTAACAAACACATTTCCACAATTTAGCGAACATTTTTTAAACCACAAAACTATGTTAACCAGCATTTTTACGTTAAAAGTTAGAGCCCAAATCCAATCCCTTGATGATGTTTTCAATAAACAGATTGGACTAAATGCATCAGATTCTGATGAAGCAGAACTGAAAGTTAGCTGCTTTAGTGTTGCTGGTAACAGTATAAAATGTGCTAAAAAGTACTTGATACCCTTCGATATTAATGATGACTTTTTTCATGCACTTCATAAAATTGAAACTGCAATATATAAAGCTAAACGTTAAAAAAACAACATAAGCAATCTTCTCTAAAGCATTTCTTTTCCTACAGTGTGAAAAGGCAATCAACACATATTCTGTTTTTACAAGTTAATTAGTACTAATTGATGTCCTGTTTCATGCAGTTTAGGATACTGAAATCATTATTTAAGTTGCCAAATGCTTGGGAAAAAATCAACTATGGTATTTTTCTTGCAATTTTAAAGTACGCTTAAATTTTGATGCTACATACAGTCTAATATCAACAAATTATGTATTTAATATGCAAAGTAAATGTGTATGTATTATAACATTTTTTATAATAAATTCAGAATTAACTCTTTAACCGGCTGGAACGAACTAACTCGGGTTTAACAAAATGAGCTGAACTCAACTCAAAAATACATTCACTGTCTAAGAAGTGGGCCGAACGCGACTGGAATGAATTCATTTAGGGTATGTTCAGTGGTCCCAAAGCTGTTTGCAGGAGTTACCTTCAAGACTAGAGCATTGAAAAAAGTTGCTTTCACTCTTAGATTTGTTATTCAGACTGGTCATTCAGGCATATGATGGACACCAATCTCTTCTGAGAAATTAACTGATAAAGGGCTATAGCAATGGAGCCAAGTTTAAGGAAGGAAAGATAAGACATTTGAGTAACATTTTTTTTTACCCAGTTGCATGATGTTCGTGTCAGTGGGACTAGCCTTTCCCTATTCGGTTTTAGTAATGGAACAGGAAATATAGGACTAGGAGGGCTTACCACCTATAATAGGTTTATTTTCGCTGCTGATAAGATGAGAGGGGATAAAAATAAATTACTTCGCTGTATAGTTTTTGTAAAACCCGGTTGCTATATCTGTTTGGAGGGAGCAAAAGTTTTGGATACCATTTAGTTCAAGCACAGTACATCGGCCGCTTAAGGGGTTAAAAGTACTATACATAATTTAAATGTCACTGAAAGAAAGAGAACTAGCTGCTTACGAATTCTATTATGAACACCAACTAAGTGGCGTAGCCAGAGGGGAGAGGGTGTGTGTGTGTTCGGGGTTTGAACCCCCTCGAGGGGAGACTGAGCACACGGATTTAAAGCGATATATGTGTATAAGAGGCTTTCACCAATGAACCAAACCCATGAACCCCCCCCCCCCTAAGAAGTTTCTGGCTATGCCACTGCACGAGCTTAATTTGAATGTTTCATTCAAAATTCTTCCTCGATTTAGCGAATTTCGTGATTTTACGTACAAGACTGTTGGTCCCTTGAAGTTCGTTAAACCGAGGTTTGACTGTAATACCATTAATATTAGTGGGAAATGCTTTGTAACCAAAGTATAGTTTTTTTTCAGTGAATTTTCTTCTGCTAAGAACCACTTAGATTTAACTAATTTCATATCTACTTTAGAAAAGAATGTTCTCCCCATACTCATTTTCACTGGGGGTTACACTGTACATAGTACATATTGAAGAGGCACATGGCAAATATCATCATGAGTTGGCCAGTAAAATGATGTAGCAGGACCATGTAGATAAATAAATTAAATTTTTACTTCCCCTTCTTCCTTTTCAGTGCTGGTAACCATACCAAAAAAGACAGTTATTGTCATAGGTGCACGCTACATAACACTGTGTACACCTGTGGAAGATTTTTGGAATCATTGCCACTTCTAAAGTCGAATATCAAAGTGTATTTTTCATCTGCACTTTCCTTTTCATCGCTAGTGTGTTTGAAAGGGGACAAAAGTGGTGAAAGCTTCAAGTACCTGATACAACTTTTGTTTTCAAAAAACGTTCCTTTAGATGTGACGATGATAGGAAAAACTCGTAACAATATTAACAAATAAAGGTAACTTGATCACGCTAGTTACGTTACATGAAAAAACTTTTACAAGAAAGTTCGTAAGTTGGGAGCTTTCGACCTTATCTTAGGTCTTCATCAAGTCAATTGCAAGAGCTTTATAAATTTATGTAAGCATAAAAATAATTTTGCTACATCAACATCATGGTCATTTTTATTGCAACTAGCCATGGCAAGACACCTTGTGATGGCATTGGTGGTACAGTGAAACGAATTGTAAGTAGAGCAAGCCTGCAACGGCCTTTAGCAGATCAGATCATAAAAGCTGTAGATATTTATAATTTTTGTGTAGAAAACAAAGTTTCACTTTATATCAAAATCTCAAGTTGAAAATCTGCGAAATAATCTAAAGGAACAAATAAAGGTAACTTGATCACGCTAGTTACTTCACGTGAAAAAACTTTTACAAGAAAGATAAGGTCGAAAGCTCCCAACTTACGAACTTTCTTGTAAAAGTTTTTTCATGTAACGTAACTAGCGTGATCAAGTTACCTTTATTTGTTCCTTTAGATTATTTCACAGTTTCAACTTCAGATTTTGTTATGAAGTGAAACTTTGTTTTATACACAAAAATTATAAATATCTACAGCTTTTATGATCTGATCTGCTAAAGGCCGTTGCAGGCTTGTTCTGCTTACAATTCGTTTCACTGTACCACCAATGCCATCGCAAGGTTTCTTGCCATGGCTAGTTACAAAAAAAAATGACCATGATGTAGATGTAGCAAAATCATTTTTATGCTCACATAAGTATATAAAGCTCTTGCAATTTTTGTATTGAGTAGCACACCCACCTGCAAAATACCGAACTTTAACAACAACTGGATATTTATTCTTAATATAATGTATCGTTTCTTGCTGTATTCTGTATACCAGGCAAGCATCATAGTCATGATTGTCAGATAAGAAACAGTGACCAGAGATTTCAAGCAACTGTGTCCCTCCTCTGGTGTAGACAATAACTGGATGAACTGTACACGCCTGAGATGTCCAATGCTATCTTTGGGCTTCATCTTGTATAAGAAATGAATAGTTCTCACTGAAGTCCATGAGAAAATAATTGCAGTGTCAGACACAAGCTTCTCTTTTAGTTCCTTTAGAAACTTTTAACTGTTCCTTTGCAATATACACTGACAGAAAAAATAGTTGTAGAGGAATGAAATGGCGGCAATACATTTGTATAGGTAACATATTTAATCGATTTAGGTTTCAAGATCACAGCTTATTGTAAGCACGAGAAGAGCCATTTTAAATGTGAAATGCTGGTACATTAATAACCGGTGTAACCGCCAGAATGTTGAATGCAAGCACGCAAATGTTCATGCATTGTGTCGTACAGGTGCTGGATGTCAGTTTGTGGGATGGAGTTCCATGCCTGTTGCACTTGGTCGGTCAATACAGGGACGGTTAATGCTGGTTGGGGGTGACGCTAGAGTTGTCGTCCAATGATGTCCCATACGTGCTCGATTGGTGAAAGATCTGGTGATCTAGCAGGCCACGACAACATATCGACACTCTGTAGAGCATGTTGGGTTACAACAGCGGTATGCGGGCGAGTGTTATCCTGTTGGAAAACACCCCCTGGAATGCTGTTCATGAATGGCAGCACAACAGGTTGAATCACCAGACTGACGTACAACTGTGCCGTCAGGGTGTGTGGAATAACCACAAGAGTGCTCCTGCTGTCATAGGAAATTGCTTCCCAGACCATAACTCCAGGTGTAGGTCCAGTGTGTCTCGGCAGCAGACAGGTTGGTTGCAGGCGCTCACCTGGCCTCCTAACCAACACACGGCCATCACTGGCACCCAGGCAGAACCGGCTTTCATCAGAAAACACAACAGATCTCCACTCCGTCCTCCAAGGAGCTCTAGCTTGACACCACTGACGTCGCAAACGGCAGTGGTTTGGAGTAAGTGGAATGCGCGATACAGGGCTTCTGGCTCGGAGCTGTCCTTCAAGTAACTGATTTGTAACAGTTCGTTGTGTCACTGTGGTGGCAACTGCAGCTCGAATTGCTGCCGCAGACGCGGTACAATGCGCCACGGCCATACGCCGTACATGGCGGTCTTCCCTCTCAGTAGTGCCATGTGGCCGGCCGGAACCCGGTCTTCTCGAGGCAGTTCCTTCCCTTGACCACCGCTGCCAACAATCGTGCACAGTGGCTACATTCCTGCCAAGTCGTTCTGCAATATTGCGGAGAGAAAATCCACCTTCTCGTAGCCCTGTTACACGACCTCGTTCAAACTCCGTGAGCTGTTGATAATGGCTTCTTCGTCTTCTTAAAGGCATTCTTGACTAACAACAACACACTATGTCGAATCTCAACGATAACTAACGCTCACGAACGTTACAGCGCGTATTTACAGCAAACCTACTTTGCATGTTCCGAGGGGCGCTACTAGCGCCACACGTATGCGCCGAGCGCAAAATTTGCATAGACGCCATCTTACAGATGTACTCTCACCGCCTACCAACTGTCGTTTATCTAACACAACCCCTTCTTGGTGTTGGAATTTTTTTTTTTTCGTCCGTGTATAAATGTGGGATAAGATTTTCCACTTTTAGCACCAGCATTTGTATGAAATCATCCATTGTTGAATGTTTTATTAGTTTTATTGTCACTAGATACCCACTGACTGTATTCTATAATATCATCTTCCTCATAGTTCTCAAAATTAGTTTTTAAAAAATCAGTCAAATTGTAGATGGACAATTCCTTCAAGTCACAAACTACGTAACCCATTAAAGTTTCGTATGATTCCCTCATTTGTGCAGCACTGAGTAGCAGTCTGACATTCTGATGTATTGTGCATACACACACAGAATGAGTACTAGCAGCACCGACTGAAACATACCATTTTGGTCTCAGACTGCAAAATTTTGAAAACCCAACCTTTTGTATCAGGATATCGATTTTTAAATGTACTATACAGTTATTTCAAATTGCATAAAATTATCCTTTTCTGCACATGCTGCTTATAAAACCCCCTTTTCCTTGCATCTGTCAAGAAAAATGTCATCTTCATAAAAAGCCTGAATTAATTGCAATATTTCATTGCTTAATTTCTTTGCTTTTCCTGGTTCTTTTAGGGACATCATGCCACTTTCCTTAATCAATTTTTTTTATTGCGGTACTAGATATTCTGAAACCTGAAGTGTTTTAGCAATCATTTTTGGGACTAAGATGAAGATACCATTCCATTGTTAACATTTGGATTTTTCTTTGCCTGTTCAGTATGGGAAGTTTCTCTTTCATCAAAGTCGCAAGCATTTCTAAATCTTTGGCCTTTTGCTGTGTTACACTGGCCTGGACATCGTCACTTTCACAACTTGGTAAATCCTGTTCCAGTGTACGAGCTACTTTATGCTTAACAGTTGATTGCATTTGTTTCATTATCCTTTAACCGTATGACAGTCTGCTATGTTGTTTAACAGAATGCAATTTCAAAGAACAACTAATTCTGCTTATGCCAATATTAATTTCCTCCAGTGTTTGGTCCTTTGAAACAGATTATTTTAGTGGTATTAAATCACTGTCCCTTGTACCTTCACTTTCTTACTGTACGTACAACTGTGCTGCTTTAACCAGTGCAGCTGGTAACCACGTAGTGTATATAAATACTAATTTGCAATTCTGTTTTTTTAATTGTTTGAAAAAATGATTATTCTTAATGTTCAGAACAAAAAATGTTGACATATTCAGCACATTTATTCAATTGATGCCAAGTCTCGCACAAATAGAAGCTTGAAATTGATGAATTTCTGGAAACAGTTGTTAGGCTTAACTTTGTGGTTCTGTATCTTGGAAGTTATGAGGTGCAAAAACACTCAGACTTGAATTATTAAGTAAATATACTGTAATATGCTAACTTTCCAAAAAATCCAAGTAGGTTTTCAGAAATTTAAAAAAAAAAAAAAAAATTTCTGAAGTGTGGGAAGAAACCTTTACATGCATTTCAAATAATTTTACTTATCTGAGAAAGTACTGATTCTCACCATTTTTTTTTTTACCTGAATGGATTATAGGATGTGTCAAGAATCAGTATAAAAGGGAAATTAGTTCCATCATGCTAGAGAAGGCTGCGGGTGGCCTAGTTGGCAACGTTTGTGACTGCCACGGAAAGGGCCTCGGGTTCGATCCCAGGCAGGTACGAACGCTCAATCCACTAAATGTCCGCCGTGCGTTGGATGAGTACGTTAAGCCGTCGGACCCCGGGTACTGGTCCCCCGGTAATAAATAAGGGCGTCTTCCTCCCCCTTTCTACTTCACTTCCGTGTCACTTTCTTATGGGGTGCTCTAGCCCAAATCTCTTAGTTTCCTATTTCTAAGGGTTGTTTAAGACCTGCGGTCAGACACTCCCTTCCTAAAATCCTCTACATTTGATCATGATGATCATGCTACAGCATTACTCTACAGAGCTTAATATAAAATAGCTAAGTTTTAATGTACTTCTTCACTTCACCACTAGGTGGTGCTTATTTATCTAGCATTTCCAGTAAAATTGAAATGGTTTTGATATCTGTGAACCCTTTTCCATGAACTCCTCAAGTTTTTCCCTCCTAAATTCACTGGAGTAGTAGTTACAGCAAGTTTTGTAAAAAGCGGCATGTTGCTGCACTGCTACCGAAGCGAGTGCTCAGCTAAATTTTGGAACACTGTATAATAAAAACTGTAAGGTGAAAAAAACTAAATTTTAGGATTCTTCCATAACTTTATTAGGTATACCTATCAGCTGAGTTTCATTCAAATCAGAGTCTGTGGATGACATGGCCTGAATGATTTGACATGGAATGACCCTGAAGTAAAGCAATTATGGCTTGGGAATCTGAACAGATTTCATATGTGTTCTAGTTGAAGCAATCCAAGGCTTCCTCATGGTGTCAATGACTTTCATATCCAGGAACAGATATAGGTCAGAAATCACCAGTGCACCAGATATAATAGAAATTGAGGAAATACTCTTCTCAAGTACGTGGGAAATTCACAAGTGCGGAAATCGGGAGATGCAGGTTCGATTGGATTCCTGCTCTGGTACAATGTACTTTTCCAATTTCCTGAGAAGATGTTATGTGTTGGACAATGAACTGGAAGCAATTCAGTACCACAATCTGATTGATGAAGATAATGTACTATGTGAATTTCCCATGAATCTGTGAAGTATTTCTTCCTTATTATTATTTTTATGATGATGATATTCATTCTTTCAACATGGCCTAACCACCTCAAAATATTTTTCTTTACTAACATTTTGCTTTACATTACATATCTGCAACATAACTTTCCTTACATGATCAGAACTAGCCTTGCCACAAATCTGCTGCAAATAATGCACCTCTCCAAAGCACAGACAACTCCTGTCTCTCTTCTGCAGTGTCCCATGTTTCAGTACCACGCATCAGAGTGAGAAAGATTACACTTTCATACATAGCCACTCAGGATTTCACAAGACTGATGGTTCTTGAAAAGGTGAACCAGTCCTTTGAAATCCTCCTAAAGCAGCTTGACTTTTAAAGCTGAATTGATTCACTTACTAATTTCATCTGATCTGTTTTTGTGTCTAATATGCTTCCTAAATACACAACCTCAGCAACCTGGTTTAACTGTACCATTAAGCATAGATATACAGGTGTGCAATTTTTTTTCAAACCTCTGTTAGTTCATTTATTAATTTGATAATGCATAGCATTTGGAGTGAAACTTCTTATTTTGAACATTTACACCTTGCATTGCATTCACATCGTCTTCATCCCAGTCTTAACTCAGTTTTTTTTTTCTTTCTTTTTTTTTTTTTTTTTTTTTTTTTTTTTTTGGAAACACTTCAGTTCAGGATTACTGTACTGGTATAGTTAGCACAATTTTACTGTACAACCCTTTTTGTGTAGTAGTAGCATACTGAGTCTCAAAAGTTTTTTCAGCTAACCAAATCTACTTTTACAAGTAAAGAATATCATATTTAGCTCCAGTCTCCATCAATAGCTTTTACCACCAGTCTCCATCTTTTGTTCAGTAATGATCAACCATCAGAAAGAAAGAAAAGAAAAAAAAAAAAAAAAAAACAACCTCTGAGGTAAAAAGCTCACTCTTATGTCTTACATGAGCACACCCTTTAACATTTTCATCATCGTACAGCAACAACTTCAGTAAAAATGTCCTGTAATTATCTATTTGTTTCAATAGAAGCTTTTATCTAACTTCAGTTATTTCTATCACATGCAACTACTGATATTAATAGGTCATGGCATATTCCTGTTTGTAGTATTGTGCTAATATGTTTGATCACATGGAAAAGTGGACTGCACCTTAAATTAACAAGAGCTAAAATAAAGCATGGTTCGTATGCGTCCCGGAAATTCTGGAAAAGTCCTGGAATTCCATGTTGTCCTGGAATTGTCCTAAAATTCTGTTACATGTCCTGGAATTTTATCCATTCCTGCCTTTTTGTCCCTGTGCGATGTTTCATGGTTGAGGATTTTTCTACTAATATAACTTATGTCTAACAAATTTCCCTCCCCACTCCCTGCAAAATGCGAGGGGCTGTTGGTTTTCTTGTCTGTTAGCAGTATTAAAGCTCCGTTATTAGCATGTCTTTTGTAAAAAAAAAAAAAAAAAAAAAAGATCGTGCATATCTTATCGCTTTGCCTGTCTTGCCAGGGACACCATATCTATGCAACTATTAGTTTGATTTGTCAAATTATTTTTGTATTGGGAAGCTTGAAATGTGAGAAAGATGATCCTTTAATTCTGTTTTTTTTTTTTTTTCCCAATGCACAACTTGGCCGCTAGAGGACGTAAACGCAGATTCTATCGATTTAAAAATACATTTTATTTCATATATTTGCTTCTAAATATCCGATTGAAAAAATATTTTTCCTTTCGATGCCATTTATATCAAAAACTATTTTAGGTATTTTTAAGTAATGCAAATATTTCCTGCTAGGAGGCATAAAGGTAAATCACAGTTTTCCCTAAATCTCTGCTTCTGAAAGTCCGATTTGAAAAATTCTTTCTGCATCAGATACAGCTCCTGATGGAAAACGTTTTGCATATAATTTCTCATTTTTGGTAAAAAATGGTTTGGCCATCAGGGGGTGTAAGTGTTCATTTTGGCTTCTGATGTATTTGCAACAAAATCTGAGTTTCTGGAAACTCGAAACAATTTCTTCCTGAACTGATACCGTTCACCTCATATAACCTTTTAAAAATACCTTCTGCTTAAAATAGTGCATAGTTTTTCCACCAGGGCGGTAGATGCAGATTTTATTTCTGTTGATATCTCTGTTTCTATGAGTTAAATTTAAAAAGTTCTTTCTTTCTGAACAATCTGAACAAAACAACTTCCGTTTTTGCACGATATTCAATAAGACATTATTTGAAACCACTGACTTACTAAAATCTTTAATTTACAATTAAGACATAATAATATCATAGTTTAAAACCATAAGACCTTTCAAGCTCGCTACGAGCTCATCCTCAGATGGGGAATTACAAACTAATGGAACAGGTGTTTAAATATCAAATTCTCAGTCACATGATTGAAGGATGCGCAACAAATATGTGTGTAAACAATCAATGAAAACTACAAAAATGTTCTAGTGTGAGTTGGCACTTGAGTTCGAATGGTCACTCCAGACAGCTGGTATCCACGAGTCTGGGATATAGCAAGGGGTTTCTTTATTACAACAGGACAGGCCATATCCACCGATAAAGTTACTTTCCGCAAAGAGTGTGGTTCTTTCTTTGTTGCAGAGCATTTTTGGTGCGAAATGTTCCTCATATAAATTCAAAATTTTCTTAACGCACAAATGTGCCACTAGAGAGCATAAGTTCACGTTTTCATTTACAGCAATATCTGCAGGACTAAAAACCTGATTGAAAAATATTCTTTTTTAATCAGATACCACTATGAAAACCCCTTGTATGTATTTTCCTCTGAAAATAATGCACAATTTCATTGCAAGGGGGTGCAAATATTTAATCTGTTTTTGTCAATATGGGTCATTCCATGGAGATTCACCCAGGTGTTGTGCTGCATGATTTTATAAAAATTCAAAACTTTGCTCATTTATTTGTGTTTTTGAATAATGGCCAAAAATAATTTTAATTTTTTCACCCCCCCCCCCCCCACACACATCTATAGGTTGCTTCAAAGATGGCAGTTGTCACAATTTTTAGCATATTGAAGCCTTTCCAATATTTCTGATATCTCCTGAATCAATACAGATATTGGAATGATTCAAAAAAGGTTTTGTTAAGCATAAAATGAGGTTTCTGTAACACTAAGAAAATGTTCAGAAATCAGTCACATTCTTTACTTAAAAGCCCTTTAAACATTGATGATTGGATGCTGATTTTATCTTACTTTGATTTATTTATGAAACACAGGAAACATACATAAAGTTGCAATTCATACTGTAGAAACCTTGTCCCTTGAAAAACACACACACAAAATAAATCTTGAAATTAGGTACCCCTTTGTCCCCCTCCTCCCAAATTTGAGAAAAACACTTTCCCAATTTTTGAGGTCTTGTATATCTGGTAGGGTGAGATACAAAAATCTGAATTTTTGTGTACATAACCACCTATATAATGGCTATTAACTTACAAAAATTGGTTATTGTGTTCAGCCTAGTCTTTGATATACAGGGCTTGCTATATCAGGAAAAATATTATTGGTACATTCATAATACTTTTATTAAATTATATCAATATCACGCTACATTTTTTTAAAATGCACACGAATGAAAAAAGTAACAGTTAGCCATAAAATGCTCCAAGAAAAATCTGTTAAATAAATTTGGTTCTTGTTTTCAGCCTAGTTACTGAGATACAGTAGCTCAAATAAGGGAAAAACTCAAAAGAAGAAAAGTGGAAACTATAATATTATATTATATTTGTTTGTCTTATGTTTATTAACATTTTATCAAATTACTTGTGTTTAATGTTGCATTTCTTTATTGCAAAAGGGTGAAAGTTTTTATGACCCAATATCTAAAGCTACATGTGATGGAGCAAAATTATTATAAACACTGGACATGTTTAGACAATGCAAACAGCAAGGTTCAGGCAGGCAAAACCTGTCTGAACATGCCTGTTCCTGGCTTCATTGACAGCCAGCAGAAATCAGCATGCTCAGACATGTAGGAAAGTATCTTAACCTGTACATTCAAAGTTAGCCACAAATCAGCTGCAGTCTGCTGCTTGTCTTTGTGGAGTGAATATGCTAATGGTGTGCTCTGTAAGCTTCAGTTTTCATGTTATTTTAAAGTGTGAAAGTAAACTTTCTTATTATTTTATTTATATTATTGGATTACTTTTAGACTCAGATCTTCCTGTTTAGGCTTTTAAAATGTGTTCTTAATGTTTCATTCTTAAACTGAATTCATTTAATTAATATGGAGTGTGCTGTTTGGATTGTGGTGCAAAGAGCCTTGTCATAAGTTAAGTTATGATCAAGTACCTAAGCAGGTGCTACAACTTACAGAGCTTAGTGAAGAGAACCAAAACCTTCTAAAGCTCAGGACATGGTCAGAGATCACCTCTATTTGTGAGTATCGTAAGAAATTTTTTTACTGAAATTTGAGCACCTTTATGGAAATAGTTGTGACCCACTAAAAATTCACGAAAATTCAGCTAAAAAAAAATAAAATTATCAGGTTCTCTGAGAATAATAACTGAAATGAGAGAACACTAAAACAGTTTTGTGTTTTTAATACCCAGAAAAGCTCTTTGTCCTTCATGTATTCTTGCTCTAAACAAAAATGTAACTGAACAACTAAGCAATGCAAATTATGATGATGACGATGATTTTAGCCCTGCAATTCAAAAGGTGAAAGAAATCAATACGCCCTGCTCACTCCTGCATATCTCTCCAATTTGCATTCAGAAATTGCCATCAAAACGAAGAGCACAGGCCATAGCAGCAAGATCTGAAAGGATATCACGTGCAGCTAGGAGAAAATTGGTTCTTACATTTCAGAACGGAGAGTTATCTGATGACAATGACGTGAATGAGTTAAGTGAAAAGGATGAGTATGATGCTCTGATAAGAAAATTGAAATAAAAGTTTACTACAGCTCATAACAAAGAAAATATACAAATAATAATCAGTCGACTACCACAAAGCTGGTGTACTGCTCATATTTGTGTTGCACAGAATACATTGTAAAGAAAACTAAAAAAAACTTGTGAAAAAATTTGGTATCCTACCTGACATTCCCAAGCCTGCAAAAAGGATTTTTAGTCCTGAAATAATTCAGAAAGTCTTAGTTTTATATCTAGATAATGAGAACAGCAGGGTTTGCCCTGGAGCAAAAGACTGTATTTCTGTTCGAGACAGTGAAGGTACAAAGGTTTTGAAACAAAAGAGACTGGTCTTGTGTAATATCAGAGAACTGTACACAAACTACAAGAGCGTAAATCCAAATGACAAGATTGGTTTCTCCAAGTTTGCCTTTTTGAGACCAAAGGGGTGTGTTCTTGCAGGAGCAAGGGGGACACACTCTGTCTGTGTTTACTTTTACCATCAGAACTTGAAATTAATGTTGCGTGGAACAAGAATGAATATTTCTTACAAAGACTTACTGGAGAGTGTTGTGTGTAACATTGAGAGTGAAGAGTGTATGATGAAAAAAATGCCATAATTGTCTAGGACCAGATGAAATCAGGAATATGCTTGAAAAAATATGTGAGGATCTTCATGAACACACTTGGACTTTCCCTCAGTGGATGACCACAGACAGAAGAGATGGTTAATGTCTCCCTTTCATCAGATGATTTCATTGAAAAGGTAATAGAAAAAGTGATGAACCCCAAGAAACACCATTTTGTAACAAAACAGCTGTCCTCTTTCCTTAAAAGTACAAAAGAAAACTGAAAAGCAAAATGAGTGTATAATCATGGGTGATTTCAGTGAAAATTTCACATACGTAGTCCAAGATGAGGTGCAATCTTTTCATCGGGAAACTGATCAAGTTACTCTCCACCCTTTTGTGGTGTACTTCAAGACCAATTTTGAAGTCAAATGTCAGAGCTTCTGTGTGGTGAGTGACCATTTGTCCCACAACACTAATTCTGTCTTTACCTTCCAGAAGAAGCTGCTGCCATAAGTAAAGGAGCTCCTTGGCCCAATCTCACCAAAGTGTTCTACTTTTCTGATAGTGCAGCCAGCCAGTATAAAAATTATGAGAATTGCTGCAATCTGTTCCATAAGGTTGATTTTGGGATTGATGCCGAATGGCATTTCTTTGCCACTGCACACAGCAAGAACTCATGTGATGGGATAGGAGCTACTGTCAAACGTCTGGTAAGGAAAGCTTCACTGCAAAAAACCTATGCAGTGGCCATTTTTACAGCTCAAGCTCTTTATGAATTTTGTGTTGGTAATATTCAAGGAGTCCGTTTCATTTTTGTTCAAAGTGTGAGGTCCTTGCTCTGGAGAATACACTTGAAAAGCATTATGCTAACTAAAGAAACTTGAAAGGAATATGTGAGATGCACTGTGTTATTTCCTATCCCAACAGAAAGCAAAATACTAACAAAAACAACCTCAACATCCATGGACTTCAATGAACATCAAGTCAGTTGCTTATCATCAGTTGTGACTCCAAAACAAAGAGACAATATTGCATGCATCTATGGCTTGAACTGGTGGGTTGGATGTGCACATGACACAGTGAATTTGGAATTCTACATCGATTTTTATAGTCCTCCTGGACCTGCCACGTCCTTTGTACCTAACAATGATGACAGAACATCAACATGGATACCAAACAGCAAAATCCTGAAGATCTTGACACCATTTGAGTTCTATACTTCAGGTTCTCACAGAGTCTACAAAATTGATGAAAAACTGAAGAACGAGATATCTTTTCTCTTCACTCTAAAAACCCAGAGACATTGACTGTTGTGAGTTATAGAGGTATTACAACAGATTTTTCTTGGAGTATTTTATTATCTAACTGTTAACTTTTTCATTTGTGAGCATTTAATAAAAATATAACGTGATATTGATATAATTTAAACAAGTATTACGAATGTACCAATAACAATATTTTCTCTGATATAGCAAGCCCTATATATCAAAAACTAAGCATAACACAATAATCAATTTTTGTGAGTTAATAGCCATCGTATAGGTGGCCATGTCCACAAAAATTCAGATTTTTGTATCTCACCCCACCAGAGATATAAGACCTCAAAAATTTGGAAAGTGTGTTTTTTCTCAAATTCGGGGGGAGGGGGGGATGAAGGGGTACCTAATTTTAGGATTTTTTTTGTGTGTATGTGTGTTTTTCAAGGGACAAGGTTTCTACAGTATGAATTGCAACTTTGTGTATGTTTCCTGTGTTTCATAAATAAATCAAAGTAAGACAAAATCAGCATCCGATCATCAATGTTTAAAGAGCTTTTAAGTAAAGAATGTGACTGATTTCTGAACATTTTCTTAGTGTTACAGAAACCTCATTTTATGCTTAACAAAACCTTTTTGAATCATTTCAATATCTGTATTGGTTCAGGAGATATCAGAAATATAGGAAAGGCTTCAATATGCTAAAAATTGTGACAACTGCCATCTTTGAAGCAACCTATAGATGTGGGGGGGGAGGTTGAAAAAAATATTTTTGGCCATTATTCAACCACACGAATAAATGAGCAAAGTTAAAAAAAATTCAGAACTATGCAGCTACACATTTTTTTAAAATTAGGTTGACCCATATCTGTAATTCTAAATATCCAATTTAAAAAAATTCTTTTAATACTAGATACCATTTACCTTATGGAACATTTTAGGTTTGTATTTGAGGAGGCTTGTTGTTGTAGTTAAAAGTTCTCCTGCTAGGTAGTGTTTGTGTACTTCCATTTGCAGCCGTACTCCAGCTTCTAAAAATGCTATTGAGAAATTTCAGTAATTGAACTGAAGCCAAAGTAAAAATATTTTTTCTGAAAATCAGTATAGTATAATGTATACTAAAGTTTTGTAGAAATTAAACCTGGTTACATTTTTAGTGACAGTTTTAATATTTCAGTATTTATCTGTGATTTTGAGTTCATTAGCTGCAGCAGACATCATTTTCAACATTCTGCATTAAGTTTGCTTGAGCATGTAAGGAGTTGTTCATTGTAGGTTACAGGTTCAACAGACCAAAGGTTTCACTGGTGTATTTTAAGTAGTGGCGTTTGGATCATATGTCCTGGAAAAAAAGTCCAAAAGTCCTGGAAATGTCCTGAAATTCTGTGATTGAAAAAGTGTGTGAACCATGAATAAAAATATGTCAGTGGTAGATAAAAGTACAACAACCTATATTCTTCCCATTTTTTTTCATGGAAAAATTGTTTTCACATTGCCAGAGTGAATCAAATGTTTGTCCTGTTTTGAGTTACTCATAATGTTGAGCCTCCATTCCCATGCGAAACGCACTCCTGCAATGATGTGGAATACACGAGGCCGACGTGAATTTGGCACAGAGACTTGCTGAGTTAGCTGAGCAGAGAACGTACATTGACAAATGGGCAGTCGTAGGTAAGGAAACAGTAGACAGCAGCATTGCACTAAAACGGTTTCTGTGTTTTGATGCTGGCGGACCAGTCTTGAAGACAAACTGAGGTCAGGATGTCCAACGACCATCAACACTGACACTCTTGTTGAAGCTGCGACAGCAAACCCCAATACCAGTATACTATAATTGGCTTCTGATGTGGGGTCTTCCCAATCCACCGTCGTTCGTCACCTGCACCAGCTTGGTTTCTCCTCCAGGTGCCATTGAATAATTCCCCATGAATTTAGACTGCAGCAGACATAATAATGTGTCGCTGTCTGTTGCAGATTGCTATCAAATCCACAGGACAGTTGGTTTTGGTGACATATTGCCATAGGATATAGAAAGTGGATATTCCTATGTTATCTTACCAGTGGTTGAGGCCATGCCAGGAAGCACAGCCAATGGTGCAAAGAGAGTGATTCGAGAGTAAAGTCATGCTATGCATTTGCTGGAATTATGAGTGTCCTGTGCAGCAGGAACTTGAGCCACCTGGTCCGACTTTAGATAGGAACATGTATGCTGAACAACTACAGCTGGTCCATGATGCTCTACCTCAACGCTATGTAGCACAGCATAAATAAGAAGTAAGTGCTGCTACAAGTTGATAAAATGTCCCAAGTAACACCTCCAAAGTGGTCTGCCGATAACAACAAGAATTGAAGGGGTTGAGATCCTACCTTATCCTCCATGTAGTCTAAAACTTGCCCTATCTGACTACCTAATTTGCTCTATGGCCTATTTTCGACAAGGATGGCACTTCACTTTTAGTAGTGGATGTGGAATCTCTAAACCTGCTGATTGGCACCGCCATGGGATTGTGGCTTTGGGGGAATGTTGACAAAGGACTAGAAAACAATGGCATGTATGGCTTTCCTGCATCATTGAACCTTAAGCTGCAAACAGGATAAACTATTGACTCCCCGTGGTTATGCCCTTTTGCCTCCAACATTAGATTTCAACCATCATTATCATTTGATGCATGTGTACCAGAACAGTGTTCAGGCCCTTGTAAATAGTTCACAATACCAAGATTGATATATAGAGAATAGCACTACGTGGAATAATATACATTCATACTAACATAAATATCCCATGAAATATCTAAGTTACATCTGTTTCAAATGTTAATATTTGCATTAAAGGACAAACAAGCTTCAAATTATGAAATATCACCAAAGAAAACACAAATAAAAAAATCTTACCCCATTAGACTGGCTATAACTGGTGTAGTTGCTAATGTGGTATCCCGTATGACACGGTCAGATGTATATCATAGTAATGTTCAAAATCCCTTGAGATATATTATTGGAGGGTGTACTGCAGTAATAAGGTAACATTAATGATTTAGGGATTGCAAAATGAAATGACTAGATTCTAGCTAAAAGTGAAAGAATATTGAATAAAATAAAATAGTTAAAAACATTCAAATCCATAAAAGGAATAAAACATAAAACAAACTCCAAAAAAATCAAAGTACACAAGAACTCAGTATCCAAGGTGAATTGAAGGTTGCCGACAAAAGTCTAGTGTTAATGTCCTGATGCGTTTTGATCCACCTGGTTGTGGTCATTATTAAAGGTAGCTGTTGATGCTGTTACAGCTTGTACGCTACTACTGTGTGGATTACCTACCACATCTGCGTCGCGTGCGACATCATAGACGTCTTGACGTATAGGTCCAGTGGTGCATCTGGTGTTGCATATTGTAGCATCCTTACAAATTGCTTTTTTTGCTTTTCTACTCTGCTTCTTCCTTTCGCTCTTGCTGAATCGTGTATCTCCAAGCATATGAAAGTTTGAGCAGCATATTTGAGTTACAGTTATTATTCCTAGTCTTTTCAATCGTGACTGCTTTAGCCATAAGAATTTTTTTTATGTGTAGAATGTGATGCTATCAATTTAGTATTACACCAATCAGGTTCTGCATTGTTATCCAAGCAGTATTGTATTAGCAATGCTGTTTCTCCTTTTCTTGTCCAATTATGCAGGTGTTCATGCAATCTGATCCTTAAGGTTGTTTTTGTAATATAAATAGGGCATAATTAATACACCTTTAGGAGACAAATTAGGTACATCTACCTGTCGTGGCAAGCTTCCATGTTGCAAGGCTATTACGGGAATATTAAAGAAGGAATGCCATAGAGCAAACTTAAGAATAGCAGATATCGTAAGTGATAATACTCAACTACTACAGCACAATAATATGCATACATCACTATTGCAGAAGGCCGGCGTATATCAAATTCCAATTATGACTGGCAGTACTGATAAGGATTTTAGTAAAATTTATGTTGGAAGTACAAAAAGAAACTTAAGGATCAGATTGCACAAACACCTGCTAATTGGGCAAGAAAAGAAGCAAAAACATCGCTAATACAATACTGCTTGGATAACAATGCAGAACCTGATTGGTATAATACAGAATTGATAGCATCATCTTCTATACATAAAAAATTCTTATGGCTGAAGCAGTCATGATTGAAAAGACTAGGAATATTAACTGTAACTCAAATACACCACTTGAAATTTCATATGCTTGAAGATACATGATTCAGCAAGAGAGTGAAAAGAAGAAGCAGAGTTGTAAAGCAAAAAAGCAATTTGTAAAAAGGATGCCAAAATATGCAGCACCTGATGGTGCCACTGGACCTATACGTCAAGATGTCTGTGACATTGCATGCATGGCCGATGTGGTTGGCGATCTGCAGAACAGTAACATATGAGCTTATAACACCATCAACAGCTACCTTTGATAATGGCAACAACCAGGTGGACCAAAACGTGTCAGGACATAAGCACTCGACTTCTGTCGGCGACTTTCAATTCACCTTGGATGCTGAGTTCTTGTGTATTTTGATTTTTCGGAGTTTGTTTTATGTTTTATTCCTTTTACGGATTTGAATGCTTTTAACTATTTCATTTTATTTTTTCACTTTTAACTAGAATCTAGTCATTTTTATTTGTAATCCTTAAATCATTAATGTCACCTTATTACTGCAGTACACCATCTAATAATATATCTCAAGGGATTTTGAACAGTACTATGATATACATACGACTGTGTTATGCAGGATACCACATTAGCAACTACGCCAGTTACAGAAGGACTAATGGGGTAAGATTTTTTACTTGTGTTTTCTTTAGTGATATTTCATGAGTCGATGAATGGGAGTTGAAGCTTATTTGTTCTTTAATGTGAGTATTAATGTCTGAAACAGATGAATGTTCAGGCCCTTATTTAACATAGGTCGCTGAAGAAATAAAGAAAAAAAAACATCCTGTATCTGCAGTGAACTGTTTTGTTTTCTTTCCCATCATTGCAGTATTTTTGTTCCTATCATATTTATTATAGCTTCCGTGATCATTGATAGCAGATACCATACCTTTAATTCACCTTGTTGTAGGTCTACCTATTGAACTGCAGCCACATGGCACAGAATTTCACCCATACGTGGATACTCTTTTGTATCTCATTTGACTTGTGTTCCAACTGTTTCACTATGCTCTTATTAACTTTTTTATGTACTGTAGTAGTAATTACATGTTAACTTTGTAATGATGATAAAGCAACTTCAGGTAACATTTAAGAATTAATATGTATATCGATTGCATATAAGCACATTTATTCATAGTAAAAACATGCAAAAATAAAAATTAAGCTTTCCGTAATTGTTTTGTTGTGAACTGTACCTGTCCCTTAGTTCTGGCTGCTGTAACATTATTGTCTTCATTTCTAAATTTAATCACATCAGGATTTTTCATCATTCCACACCTGTTAGATGTTTGTTTTGATAGG
The DNA here is from genome assembly GCA_039090855.1 of Macrothele yani. NCBI lineage: Eukaryota > Metazoa > Arthropoda > Arachnida > Araneae > Macrothelidae > Macrothele > Macrothele yani. The sequence goes on from CM077005.1 coordinate 3,249,617, forward strand.
GTTGCAAACTTGAAAAATTTTTAGGAAGCTGTAAGAACAAAGTGTAGATAGGCAATGTAAATATGGAAACTGTGATGGGGGGGGGCATTGCTACATTTGCCACAGTTGCCTTTCACTCATGAGAATTACTGCCATTTTGTATTCTGTTATTTCTCTGAAAATTGCTTTAAACATCTGTTATACAAAATGAACTAGTTAGAAGTTCAAAAAGGAAAAGTTAATATTTTATTTGATTTAAAATTTCTTTAATGGTGTTATAATGATTCTGAATTGGCCATAGCACTGTTACATCAGGCTTCCTGTTCCACGTTCATAAATAGTGAGAGAAATTGCAGTTTAGGATTGCTAATGTTGTTTGTTTTTCAAGCCCTGATCGTGATCATTATGCACTTTATTTTTTTATTCTCCCGTTCTGCTTTCATCATTATTATGATTATTCTTTTTTTTAAATTTAACATGTAAAATGTTTGTGATTTTTAACATCTGAAGTCTTTGAAAACTTTTCTTGTGCATGTGTGTGAGTGTCAAAGTTTATATCATGAGTTCTAGAATAGCACAGATACAGTCTCTTTTAAGGCAAAAATGAGTTTCAAAACTTCTGTTAACTTGCAAACATTCAATGATTAGTTATGGATAACCATTTGGATATTCAGTTATGGATTGAAATTTATCATAGTTCTGAAGTGAAAAATTGATAGTGTACAGAGGTTTGTGCAGTATTCATCAGATTCTCTCCTGTTAGAAACTTTAAGCCTGTTGAATGCACTTACACACATGCATGTAGGCATCAGTGAAGACAAAATGCCTGCTCACACACAGTTTTTAAACTTTTATTTTACATGCTGTTTGTACAGGCAGGTTTATTTAGGTGCATTTTGATGAATCAGTAATTGCTAAATATGTAGTACTTGCAGTTTCGTGTTACCAAAAGTGCAGTTCTTTAAGAAGCATTTTCCAAATTGTCTACAGAGTTGGAATTCAAATGCTGTCCTCTAAAGGTAGGCAGTGTTTTCAAATCCTACACTAGCTGATAGGTTAATGTTAAAATGTTGATTGGTGTTTTGGCTCCTGCAAGCTGCTTAAAGCTCACATTTGTAGAAGTAAGTTTTTCTTAGTAAATTCTGTTCCTTTGTATTTGTAAGTTATCTTTGGTTATTGTTATAATAACTAAAAGAACCTTCAAAGTTGTTTTGATTAGTTGATTTTATAGATTTTCTCTTGTGTATTACTCTTTCTCCACACTTGGTCATATCACATTGTTTTTTTTTTTTTTTTGATTCAGTGCTTCTCTTTATTAGATTCCATATAGTAACCATGTCAAATTCTTAAAACATCTACCATTTAATAACAATTGAAAAAAAAAAGTTTCTGGCAAAAGAAGCACTGACGACTTATTGTTTAGAATTTAAGAGAATCTGTTATGTGGATTGGTTATGTTTTGCATTAAACTAATGTGCAGTAAATTAACATGATAAACGTTTAAATATCCTAAGCAATTTTTTCATTGAAGTCTTGTTGTTTGAAAAGAGAAATTTGTAAGTCATTGAAAACATTTATTGTTGCATAAATGGAATGGCATTATGCTGCACATTTGAATCTACATTCTTAGCTGGAAAAGGGTGTATAAGTTTTTAGTTTGTAAATTTGCTTTTGAAATTGCTGTTTTCTTTAACCTTAAGGAAGAAGAATTTGAAGGCTTTACTAAAGAAGATCTGCAAAAGACTAAGACACTCATTGCATCCAGAGCTAAACGCAAACATGCACTTGAAAAATACCTTGAGGGAAACCCTCACCTCTCATCATCTGATCTGTCAGAATGTGAAAAACATACCTCTGGTGCTTCAGAATCGGATGCATCTTGTTCCTCATTTCGCAGTCGACGTGGGATGAGAGACATTCTTCGTAAATCATATGATCGAATGATTAAAGATGGCCTGTGCCAGCCAGTGGCAGTGAAAGGAAATACGACAGCTCCCAAAAGCAATAGGACTCCTAAATTTTTTGCGAAGAGCAAAACTGCATTCTCACCTCATAAGCCGCCAGGGCTTAGAACACCCAGTCCTGAACAAATACCAGACTTCGCTCCACGGAAAGAAAAGTGTATCCTTAATACTGCATCTGAAAATGTAAAAACCAACAAAGTGAAGCAGCATTCTGAGCAAGTTAAGAGCAAAACTAGAACTAACATAGTCAAAAGCAAAAATAAAGTAAAATCATCAACCAAGTGTACTAATATAAAGCATACAAAAACAGCAGCACGGCGTCTACTAGAGAAAGCAAAGCGTGGCTGTTCGAGGGGAAGGAGAAAAAGAAAAGGGGAAATTGGTAGAAATGTAAAAAAAAAACTAAGGAAGAAGTATCATGTTTCACCAAAGAAAAGAAAGCTTGACATTTTCATGAAAGGAGGACACCCCAAATCAAATTGCAAAGAGCAAAAGATTACAAATAATGCATCATGTAAAGCAAAAAATAGTACTTCTCCTGGTGTAATAACCAGAGGACACAGCAATGCCTTAAAATCAAATGTATCTCATTTACTGAAAACTACTAGTGATTGTAGGCAGTCAGTTTCAGTGCATAATAATCGTTCTCCTCATCGCTCAACTAGCCCTCAAAAACGTTCCTTATCTGTGGGCCGTAAAAAATTTGTTCTTCCTCCAGTCAGTGTGCGCTCATCACGTAGAATTATTCCTAGGAAGCGTTATCTAGATGATGCTGAATCACCACTTGCTAAAAATAAACAGCTGAAAGATGACGATAGTCAGTCGTCCAAATCTGCTCGAAGCTGTGTTTCAGGAAACATTTTGGCACCTGAAAGTGGTTCTGAACTTCCAGACTTACACGATGAAAAATATGTAGTGAGCTCAAGAAGAAAAGTTGGTCTCCTTGACCAGCCCCTTGTAGTGGAAGGAAAAAGACCGTGGAAACCAAGTTTAAAAGTTCAAATGAAACTTTCAGAAATGAATTATGATTCACCTTTTGGATTACGAAAAAGTGATGATAGAAGTTCTGGTACAGGCACTTCATCTGGCTCATTTAAGGATATTATTAAGCCTGACATGGTTAGTAAATATGCTGATATAATGGCTAAACGAGGGAAAGAAAAAGCTCAAAAGTCATCAGATTCTATTAAGAAAAGTACTCCAGAAACCAGTAAGCCGGCTTCTGAAATTTCTAAGTCTGGGTTTTTAGAAAGTGTAGAAAATGATATAAGAAAATCGGAAGAGAGGTTAGAAAAAGTGGCTGCCAAAATCGAAAGACTGCTGAAGTCCCAGTGGGAGGGTAGGTTGAAGAAAGCAGATGAAGTTCCATCAGCATTCTTAAAAACTGATCCTCCTATTAATTTGGAGGCAAATAACGAGTTGGCAGTGTCGCGCTGGAAAACTGAACACCAGCAGCGTGCGTCAAACCAGAAAAGGACAAAAGGTATCGTACGCAAGGCTAAGCTACAGCTCAAAAACGGACGCTAATGCGACTAAGGCGTGCTCTGGATGTTAATGTAATTAGTGAACTTCCTGCTCATGAAGTGCCCCAGTACACACAAGACACATCAAGAAACACGTCTGCTGCCCCAGCAGTGGCTGATGAACCACCTCCTGTGCCTTCAAAACTCAACCAATGTGGTAAGTAGAATATGATGAACTGTTCTTCATATTCCCTTTGATCAGTTACTGAGGAGAAATTTATGAAATAAAGAGCTCCTAGTTTTAATTCTCCAAATTTTTATTGTGTTTCTTTTGTGATATTAAAAATTCCTGTATAAAATCTGTTGCAGCATTTATTGGGTAAATCCACAAAATTTTAATTTTTAATTTATGAAATTAGAAGATTTACATTGGCTGAGGTGAACTTTTAGGGGTGATGTGTTATTTCTTCATTTTATTATTTGTTCTGGTAAGTTGGATGTCATAGATGTTTTTGAGAATTTATTCACTTCTTTTGTTTCCAGTGTTTAATTTCTCTTCTGTTCCATCACTGTTTTGTCACTGTTTGGTAGAGTCACATTTTAATTTTGGCTGCAGCCATGTAGAACATGACTGTACCATTCTGTTAGTCTTAGACACACATGTGTTTCAGAAATTAAGTTTGAATTCTGTCCTGCTTGCTTTACTGCATTTTTTAGTAAAGCACAAAACAGGCTGTTTTAGTAGGTATGGCAACAACTCATCAAAGGTGATAAAATATTTTTTTCTGCTGATACTAAAAACATTCAGAATTTCTGTTGGTTGTTTGACTTCCGTTATGATGTGTTCTGTGTAGTTGCTGATCCTTTCTGAAGGCTGCAGTGTGAATGCAGCATTAAATAAATGGTTTATGTTTATTTAGAAGACTTGGAAGTAAATTTTTTATTCAGACTTCAAGTTTCAAATAATTCTATGCTTTGTAATTTCAATTTTTGCAATTAAAAACTTGGCTTTGTAGGCAATCATAAATTTATTGGGTATATAAATAAGTCTTGAGGGATTTGAGGTGAACAAAACACGTTGTTGGAGAACAGAAACAATATTTTAATATTAATTGAAGTATGCTCTCTCAAGCTACAACTTAACCCCATCTTTCGGGCAGTGAACGTATGCCCCGAAGGAAGAATTCCGGTTCCTTGGAAGAGATCCAGTTGTCCAGCCAATTTTTGATGTCTTCATAAGAACTAAACCGTTCTCCAGAAAGTGCTGACTGCATCAACCGGAACAAATGGTAATCCGATGGCGCAATATCTGGCAAATATGGCAGGTGGGGTAGAACTTCCCAGTCGGACCTTCTAAGTACATTTTCACAGGCCGAGAAACATGTGGTCTTGCGTTCTCATGCTGTAAGATGACTTTGTTGTGTCTATTCTCCCATTCCGGCCGTTTTTGCATGAGAGCTCATTTTAAACGCATTAATTGGGTTCGATACTGATCACCAGTAATAGTTTCTGACGGTTTCAGCAGTTCATAGTGGATCACACCCTTCTGGTCCCACCAGATCACACCCTTCTGGTCCCACCACAGCATTACCTTTGAACCATGGATATTGCGTTTTGGCGTTGAAGGACCTGGTTCACCTGGCTTCAACGCATGCTTTCTGCCACTTAGGGTTATCGTAAAAAACTTTCTTTTTTGCCTTTGAAGCAGCAATTCGCAAATGTTTTTTCGACGTTCAAGGTCTCTTTCCCGCAAAGCATGTGGAACCAAATTCCCTTCTTTTTGTACCATTCCCATGGCAGCTAAACGATGTGAAATGCAAGGTTGATTAACATTTAATGCTGCTGCTAGTTCTTTTTGGGTCTGGCACGGATCCTCGTCGAGTAAAGCTTCCAATTCTGCATCAGCAATTTTTTTGGGTAGTTCAGAACGTTCTTTATCACTGACATCGAAATCGTTCCTTTTGAATCGTCTAAACCAATACTCACATGTTTTTATGGATAGGGAATGTTCACCATAGATTTCTGACATTAAGTGATAGCTGTCGATAGCACTTTTCTTTACAATAAAGTAATGCAGTAACACTTCCCGCAAATGCTGTTTTGTCGGGACGAAAGTTGCCATTTTCCATCGAGTAAAACAAATACGTCTTCGCACCTCAATCAGAAGTCGTATACTGACTCGGACAGCTGGCGTCTCGTACTGTGATATCGCAGTGTTGCCACCTTAAAATACATGCAAGCATTAATAAGTACGACATCGAACGGAAATCCCTGAAAACTTATTTATATACCCAATATAATTTAAAAATTAGTATTTGAACTAGATAGAAATGCTATACTTATATTATAAAGTGACAAAATGTATTGTAAGTAATTTGCAATTCATTGGAACACATACTAGAATTTATTTTTAACAGCACTTTAAAGTAATGTGTAGAAGATCAAAGGTAAAGTTAAGTTGAGATTTTTTGTTTTTGAGTGAGAAGCAACAAATGTTTCATTATTTTTAAACAGCAACTATGAGGGGAAAAAAATATAAAAACATACTTGATGTGGGTCTACTAGTAACTGAGAAAGCAATTTATTTGGCATTTTAAAACAAGCGTGTTTTAAGCATAGACATAGGTAGTTACATGATACGAAATTGGTGAGAAGTTTTGAAGTTAAATCAAAGTTTTCTTTTACTGTGTCTGATATAGTTTGCTCTTGTGTGCTCTTGGCAACTTACACGAGCTCTCTTAAGGAAAATGCCTTCTCAGATATTTCAGTCAATTCTATTTGTGACCGTCCGTATAGAAAAGGAAATGTATGGCCATGCTGTTTTCTGTGAGTTTGGCTGGATATGTGTATGAGGTGTTTTTTTTTTTTGGCCTTTTAAATCTGCATTTATGCAAATTTAAAATGTTTGTCTTGAGGTTACAGCACACGTTAAAAAGTTAGTCTTGTGGGTGGGTGTCATGTTTGAAGCATTTTACATCAGTTTGTGCAATCCTGGTTATTCAGACAATTTTCTGTGGTGATTAATTTCACTAACCTTGAGGATATACATATACAAACCAAAAACCATTCAGGCTGCTGCTTTCTCTAGTGGTTACTGTACCTGCTGTCTCAATGAAAATATCTAGAAAACGACATAGTGAAGGTTACTACAAATATGAAATGAAGTGAGATCACAGTAAATATGGGCATGTAACCAGTTTGTTCATACCCTGTATGATGAACTTATTGAACACATGTGTTTGAGGAGATGTTGTTGAACTTATTGGTCGCATGTGTTTGAGGAGATGCTGTTGAACTTATTGGTCACATGTGTTTCAGGAGATGCTGTTAAACTTATTGGTCGCATGTGTTTGAGGAAATGCTGTGAATACAGGTGTGTTTCTCTTGTAGGTCAAGGGTGGCTAGAGGACTTGTCATTTGGTACTTATGGGCACTTTGGTTCCTCCTGTCATCAGTGTGTTATTATATATATAATCATTTATCATCATCATCATTGTCAACCATTATCAATCCACTGCTGGACGAAGATCTCCCCAAGTATCTTCCACAACGGTATGTCTTGTTCCAGTCTCCTCCATATTACTCGCACATACTTTCGAATTCATCCACCCATCTCACATGTGTCTTCTAGGTCTTTTCCTGTCCCTTGGAATCCAGTCTAAAATTTCAGCTGTCCATCGATGGTCTGCCCTTCAGGCAATATGTCCAGCCCATTGCCATTTCAGGGATTTTACTCTGATCATGATGTCTTCCACTCTTGTCATTTTTCTGATCCACGAGTTTATCTTCTTATCTCTCCTGGTTACACCAAGCATGCACCTGTCCTGCTTCTTTGAGTTGTCTGCAGCCTTTGTATGTCTCTTTTAATTAAGGTCCACGTCTCTGCACCATATGCAAGCACTGGAAGGATGCATTGATCAAACACTTTTCTTTTAAGACATAATGGCATATTGCTCTTGAAAATTATACTGTTCCTTCCAAAAGCTCTCCGGGCAAGTTTCATACGCCGATTAATTTCTTCATGAATGTGACCCTCACTTGATATCTGTTGTCCAAGATAGATGTAGGTATTGATTATCTCCAACTTTTCCCCATCAATCGATAAATCTTCATTTTTTGTAAAAGCATTGTGCATCACTTTTGTCTTCTGAGTTCATTTTTAATCCCACTTCTTTACTCTTGTCAGCAAGTTTCTGGATCATACTCCGCAGCTCTGATGGGGTAGTTGCAAAAATGACTACATCATCAGCAAAATGAAGGTGAGTTAGATAATCTCCATTCATCTTTATCCCTTTGTTTTCCCAGTTCAGTGATTGAAAGTCATAACAAATGTGGCATTAAAGAGCTTCGAAGATATAGTGTCACCTTGTCTCACTCCCTTTCTAATTTTTATGGGCGCTGTATTATCAAATAGCCGAATCTTTGCACTTGCATTTTCATAGATGTTATTAATAATATTAATGTATGCATTTTCAATACGGCAGGATTTCAAAGCCATTGTAACTCCTGATGGTTTCACCGAATCAAAGGCCTTTTCATAATCTATAAAAGCCATGCATAATGGAAGTTCATATTGCCTCGCTCTTTCAATTATTCTCTCAGTACGTGGATATGATCTATATTGCTGTACTTCTGAATCCAGCTTGTTTTCTCGGTTGAGCCATGTCCTGTGTCACCTTCAAGCAGTGTGAAAGAACTTGAGTGAAGATTTTATTAACCACTGATAGGAGGCTGATAGGTCTGTAGTTCCTGAGATCCTCAATGTCACCTTTTTTATGTAGCAGGATCATTGTAGCATTGTTCCAATGCTCGGGAATCTTCCCTTCATTAAGGCATCGAGTGAAAACTTGGGCGAGTACTGTTTCAATTTCTCCACTTGCTTCATGTATGATGTCTTCGGTAATTCCATCTTCTCCTGGAGCTTTCCCCCGTTCCATGTTCTTGATTGCATGTGCAACTTCTGCTGGGAGAACTGGAAGAACTCTGGTACTGGTACCTTTCGTAATTTCTGGAGTATAGGTATCATCCCATTCATATAGTTTTGAGTAGAAATCTTTCATTCTTTTCAAAATTTCACCTCTATTTCTTGTTATAGAACCATCTTCTGTTGTCAGTGCCATAATCTGTTTTCTTCCCTTACTGAGATGTCCCTTTTCTATCTTTAGGCTTTGGTTGTTTTCAATTGCTTTCCTCACTAGTTAACAGTTGAATTTCCTTACATCTTCAGTGATACTTTTTCGTACCATCTTGCATAGCTCTATATATTCCACTTTGGAAGTCACATCTCCTTTAGTTGTCCTCATCTCTTTTTTTTTTTTTTGCATCAACATTTTGGTTTTTCCTGATAATTTGTTCGTATGTAACTTGTTCTTAGTAACAGCTATTTTTGTTGCTGTTTCCATAAGAGCCTTGGTTACTTTTCTGTTAACTTCAGAGATGTCCGCTTTTTCTGACGTTAGACCTTCTAGAGCAGAAAATCTGTTCCTCAATTCCAATTTGAAGGTATTATGATGTTTTTTAAGGTTGGTCATGTCAATACAATTTGTTTGTTTTATAAGCATGCCACGCTAGAGTTTAGCGTTGAAGTGCATCTTACATCGTACCATCCTATGGTCACTACCTGTGTTGAACTTGTTTAGCACACTGCAGTCTTCCATAACAAATTTCTTGTTACACATAATAAAATCAATTTCACTCGTCAATCCATTGGGATGCCTCCATGTCCATTTCCTATGCGGCTTTTTCTTGAAAAAGGAGTTCATGATGAAAAACCCTTCTGCTTCTGCAAACTCTACTAGAGTATTTCCACGCTGGTTTCTGTTGCCATGACCAAATTTACCTACTGAAGTTTCATTCTGTTGCCATTGCCGTATTTTTGCATTAAAAGCTCCCATAATGATCTTCAAGTGCTGCTTGCCTTTATTATTTAGATGACGAATCTCCTCATAAAATTCTTCAATCTCTTCTTCAGAATGACTTGTGGTGGGTGCATAAACTTGAATAATCTGAGCCTGGTATCTTCTCGAGAGTTGGATAACAAGTTGTGTAGCTCTTTCAGAGGAACTTTCAACTTCTACAACTTTATCCTTCAGTTTCTTGTTTATTATAAATCCAACACCACTACTTCTGCCAGTATTTTATTCCACGATAATAGAAGAGATGTCCACTTTTCAGTTCAATTAGATCTCCTTTTCTCCTTACCTCACTTAGCCCGACAATGTCCAACTTGATCCTTTGTAGTTCTTCTTCCAATTTAAGGAGCCTTGAATCAGAAGATAGGGAGCGTCCGTTATACGTAGCCAAGGTCAGCATCAGATGGCAGCCTAGTCCAGTCCTCCGGGGATTCTTAGCACCCTCTGCCTTCATGTTGCACTGACCGCTGCCTTGGCCAGGTACATTCCAGCTGCCGGAGACTGAGGGCCAAGATTTAAGTTGTGGAGTCATTTTGGAGGGGTTTGGCCATAACTCACCACGCTGGCCAAGCGGGTTGGTGAGTGTGAGATAGCATTTCTTCTAATCCGGATGGTATAGTTATACCGCTATTGGCGGTCGTCAGAGCCCCTTTAGTGGGAACAGGATGCACCACAAGAAGGCGGGGTTGACATTTGTCAAGGAGAGGCTGTATTATGTTGCGCATCACCTGACCTTACATCCCTATTATATATATAAATTATAACAAAGGTAACATGCAAAAGACAAACATTTTAGAAATTCTAAAGTGGCAAAGGCTACTTAAAAGAAAAAATCAAAAACAATATATATATATATATATATATATATATATATATATATATATATACACACATTGAAGTGCCAGAAAAACTGGTACACAAGTCTAATATTTGGTATATTCCCCACGGGAGCGCAGGACTGCAGAAATATGACCGGGCATGGACTCCTAGCTTCTGGAAATATGCTGTAGGCAATGCACACCATATTTCTGCAGTGTGTTCCACAATTCGGGTGTATTCCGAGGTCTCGGATTCTTGTGTTCGATAGCGTGTTGCATGGCATCGCAAATGTGTTCTATCACGTTCAGATCTAGGGACTTAGTTGGGAATGGCAACACCCTAAACTCAGATGAATGCTTCTCTAACCATAATGTGGCGTCCCGACACTCGTGTGGACGTGCATTGTCCTGTTGGAACAGGCCCAACCCGCCGCCCCGGTGGCGCAGTGGTCTAAGCGATGGCCTCTGATCATTCGTCCGAACGGGGTACGGGTTCGAATCCCGGTAAGGCATGGATGTTGTGTTTGTCTTACGGCACTGGTTCTCTCCCTTCCCTGGAACCAGTGTCCCTAAATTAGGGACGGGCAACTGCTTATAGCCCATTGAGTTGCTCACGGTGGTCGTTAAACCTCCAATCAAAAAAAAAAAAAAGGCCCAACCCATCAGCATGAATGCAGAACATGAACGGGTGTACCTCGTCAGAAAGGATGCGCAGATAGCGTTGGCTGGTCACAGACATTTGTTGACGTGACCGGCCAACGTCAACAAATGTCTGTGAAGTTCAGCTAAACACACCCCATATCATTACGGACCCCCCACTAGCCGGTACAGTTCTCTGTTGACAGGCGGGATCCATGGCTTCATGGGATTTGCGCCACACACGAATCCTTATATCTGCCCAATACAGTTGGAAACCCGACTCGTCAGACCAGGCTACTTGTTTCCAGTCATCAAGTGTCCAGTGGTGGTGTTGCCGTGCCCAAGCGAGGCGCATAGCTCTGTGTCGTGCACCCATCAAGGGGACTCGAGTTGGGCGTCGGCTCCCAAAGCCCATATCGTGTAGGAGTACGTTTCACAGTCCGGACGCTGATGCTTGTTGAGGCTCCAGCGTTTAATTCCGATGATACCTGAGAGTGTTGCACGCCTATGCGTGAAACGATTCTTGACAGCCGATGATGGTCACGTTCACCCAATGTCTTTTTACGGCCACACTGGTATTGTAGGTTGGAGGTTTTGCCGGAATTCTTGTAGTCACGGTACACCCTTGCAATGTTCGTCCGTGAAAATCCGAACTTCGTTTCTGCCTCCGAAATACTATGGCTCATCTCACGAGTGCCAACTATTGACACCACATTGAAAATTGCTTAAATCCTTATTACTTGTCATTCTCATGCCGAAAACAGCTCTGACAGCTGGCAAGGATGTCTATCACTTTATATACGCACTGGCGGACGCAATAGGTGACGTTGCTATGTATTTTGCATAAGCTCGTCTGTACCAGTTTTTCAGGCACTTCAGTGTATGCAAAGTGCCTAGTAAAGTCCTTTCTCAGCCCTGTAACTTTTGAATGCCGACAGCTATAGCCATAAAACAGTGTCTAGGTACAGTAAAGTGGCTGTGCACTATTTGATGAGACAGCATACAGCGCCACCTAGCAGCAAAGTCAGGAGTTGGCATGCTGATCTCGAAAACTATACGAGATGCAGGAAAATAGTCACAAAGGTGTAGAGCAGCATCGATTTCGTACGAAAAGACACCTTGCGCACATGAATGCTAAGAATAGAACGCGTACAACACTCATTTGTTTGTTCGCGATGTCGAACATGTTTATGTCACGAAACGCGTCAGAAAGGAGATAATATCGCCTAGCGCAAAGCACTAGCCCGACTCAACTGTAGAATGTTTGGTTTCAACATGACGGCACCCCTCCGCACCAGCCAGGAAACGTAGGAAGGTACCTGGTCGAGACATTCGAGCAACAAATCATCGGCTATGGTGGTTGCGTAGAGTGGCCTGCATGCTCACCGGGCTTCACTCCATTGGATTTCTTCCTGTGGGGCTACCTCAAAGAGCAGGTGTACGAGACCCCTCCGACAACGTTGGAGGACCTTTAACGCGATATAACTGATGCTTGTTCCAGCGTGTCACCTGACATGCTGCAGAATGTGCAGCGTGAGATTCAATATAGAGTCCAAATGTGTATGACGGAGAGAACATTGAGCACCGACGGTAAATGTGCCTAGTGAGAACTAATTGCTCCTTTCTGATGCGTTTTGTGACGTAACAGTATTTGACATCGCAAACAAACTAACGAGCGTTGTACACGTTTCATTCTTAGCATTCATGTGCACAAGGTATCTTTTCGTACTAAATCGATGCCGCTCTACAACCTTGTAATTGACTATTTTCCTGTATCTCGTATAGTTTTCGAGATCAGCACGCTAACTCCTGACTTTGCCGCTAGGAAGCGCTATAAGCGGTCTCATCGAATAGTGCATAGCCACTTTACTATAGCTAGACACCATTTTTATGGCTATAGCTGTCGGCGTTCGAAAGTTACGAGGCTGAGAAAGGACTTTACTGGGCACCCTGTATATATATATATATATATATTTTAGCTTGCATGCTGTGAAAATGCAGAAGGAAGTAGTGTGAAATAAGTCACATGGAGAGAAAAATAGAAATATCAGTTTGTGAGTGCTTAAAAACTCGCAGGACACTGGATTTAAGCAATCTGTGGAATGATGAACCATTTTGATGTTTCTTTTACTGTGTCTGAATTAGTCATTGAAGATTAAATGAAAGTGGTTTGACAATTAGATGTTATGAACATCTCAGGATGTTTGTTTTTAACCATTGCTTTGCTATGGAAGTAGAAAATCTTGAAACTAAAGATATTTACTTTGTAGTGAAATAATCTTTTTGGAATGTCCTTTGAGCCATAAAATAGAGCCAAACTCTCGGGTGGTGCCATATTACGGTGAAACACATAACAGGTTCTGCCTATTAACTTAAAAATGTTTGCTGTTGCATTTTAAGTTGGTCATCTTTTAATGTTTTCTGCACACAGAATGTTGGCAAATGGACTCCTAAAAAATGTACTTCCTTCCTCTCAAAATAGATTTTTTGTTACTAGTGGATTGTCTTTTCTTCTCTTGTTTACCAATTAACATAATGAAGAGTTTAGTGGAATAGATTTATTCTTTTTTTTTTTTTCATTCAATAACGATTAAAAGTAAAGGATTGTGGCTATAAAATATTAAGTGTGGGAAGTTAGACTAAAATCAATACTTTCCATTTATGTATGAAGAATATTTCTTCCTTAATTTCTGTAAAATCAACACTAAGAAAAGTGGATGCACCTGCACTTGCTTTGGTGATAGAAACATTTTCATGGGTGGATTTTCTGGATGGATTTGTGAGCTGAATTTTTGTAAAGCTGGTCAGAGTTATGTTAAATTTAGGGAGTTCGAAATTTCTACCCAGCAAGTGTGGGTGAATCTTTGTTAGCACTAGAGATTTTGAAGGAGACCCATTGAATTACAAATTATAATTCATTGAATTTTGTCTTAATATTCTAACACTTAATATTTTTCTGCATTGTATGCAGTTTTTCTTCAGTCTGATTTTCAACCCATAGAACTTAAAAATTCTCCCCGCTTTTTTTTTTTAATGCTCCACAGTTCTGTTTTCTCAGCATTCAATATTTAAAAACAGTATTTGCAGGACATCTGTCATATCAGTGGAAAATGAATCTCCCCGAAGAAATAATTCTTTACATGTACATGGAGGGCAGTAGTTGTAGAAACTGGATTTATGAAGAGATTAATTTTGACTGTAATTTTGAAAGTTTATGATTTATATACCCTTGAGGCTGCAGCTAAGAAAAAAAAATGATAAAAGTTAATACTACTACGATGTGAACTGTTGGCATATCGTTTTTAACCTGTACTTTTTGGGCTTACACTTAGAACAGTTTGTGCCATCGATATTTTTTAAAAGTGTGGATTAAAGGAAATGCAGTTGATCTGTTAGGCATATTTTCTAAAAATATCAACTGTCTTTCTTTGAATAGGCATGTACAAAGTACCATTTGTTAAAACTATTTCAAACTCTGGTAGTGAAAGGTTTTATTTTCATGGATGTTCAAATGATTTTGAATCACTTCCGGAAAATAAGTTCTCACAAAGCTGAGATTCAGTAATTAATTACATTCCAGTGGTTGCTCTGGCTTTTTATAAAGTTTTTGCCAAATTCAGTTTTTTTTGCCAAATGTAATCTGAACTCGCCAATGCTTTTTGTTCACTCTCCTCTAGAATTATAAAAAAACATAGTGTGTTTATAATAGGTGTAATGTCAGGGATTGCATCACTCTTTTCACGTAATCACTTTGTGTCTCACACGCAATGTGAACAATGAAAAAGTGACTAACATTTGAATTGCATTTTTCAAATACCAAATCGAATAAAAATTAGAAGAATTGTTTTTTCTTTTATGTCAGTACAAAGTAATCACCAATACTTTTGCCATAACTTTTTATCAATCCCCAAAAGGTTTTTATTTTTTTCCAAATTGTGAAGAATGCGACTATCAGCACCACCTCTGTACTCTATAAAGCTTTATTCAGTTATGTAATAAACTTTCCCATATTTCTGCACTTTAAAAAAAAAAGGATGGGGGTAGGCTGTTACTTCAGAAAGGGTTGCTTAACATTGTGGCAGCAGCTGTGGACTTGATTATATATTATTAAAGAAATTAATGAAGAATAAATCTTCCAGATTACATTTAGCAGATAAACTAATTATTTAAACACCAATATTCTTGTTTTGGGGTTTGTTATTTATAATTTCTCTTCTGCACATTCCATATATTCATGCAAATGTTAACATATGAGGTTTGTCGTACATCTTAAAATCAAGATGTATATCCTAGAGTTCACTTACCCTATGTTTTGCTATTTTCTGAATATTAGTTGTCATTGTTGCTGTTGAATTCTGCATTGCAGCATCCACTCCTTTTGCAGAAATCCACTATTTTGTTGCCAGCACAAAACTTGATTCATCATAGTTGGTTTGTGGTCAATTGATTCTTTCAATGCACAAAATACACGGTCAAGTCACATTATTGTGACCACCAGCTAATATCTAGAGTAACCGCCATGTGCAGGTCGGACAGCAGCTAGATGGGCTGGGAGTGACACAGTAAGGTGCTGGAAGGTGTTCACAGGTATGTGGAGCCATGCTGACTGCAGTGCATCTGACAGCTGCTGCAGGGTGCGTGGTGAAAGATCCATAGAGCGAACAACATGATCGAGGTGGTCGGTCCCACAGATGCACAATTGGGTTTAAGTCTGGGGAATTAGGGGGCCAGGTAAGTACTTTGAAATCTTCATTGTGCTCTTCTAACCACTCGGGGACATTTCTAGCTGTGTGACACATTGTTTTGTCATGCTGGAAGATCCCATCCACCCCAGGGAAGACAATCAGTATGTATGGGTGTACGTGGTCTGCAAGGATGGATTCATAACAAATTCGGTCCATAGTGTCTTCCACAGCAATGAGTGGACCCAGGGAATGCCACGAAAACATTCCCTAGACCATAATGCTGCCCCCACCAGCTTGTATTCTTCCAGCAATGGTTGCAGAGTGTTTGTTCTCCGATGTTTCTTGCCTTATGCGCCAACGTCCATCCGTTCACTGAAGTAGAAAACATGACTAATCGGAGAAGACAATCCTTTGCCAATTAGCGGAGGTCCAATTCCAGTACTGCCGTGCGAATGTAAGCCTTTTTTCCCATGCACCTTCGTTAGCATAGGTGCAGTGACCATCCGTCTGCATCGAAGCTCCATACGTAGCAGGATTTGCTGAACTGTCATTTTAGACACACTTCCGGTAGCCTCCTAGTTTATTTGGCCAGTGAGTTGCTCCGCTGTAGCGTATCAATCGGCCCTCGCGCACCTTTAAAGCGGACGTTTATCTCTTGCATCAATGGTACGTGGTGCTTCGCAGTTTCCACATCGCTTATTCGCAATGGTGCCATTTCTCCAATCACGATCCACTTTAACCACAGCAGCACGCGAATAGTTCACAAACTGCACTGTTTCAGAAATACTGCCACCCTTGGCCCAAAAGCCGATAATCATCCCTTTTTGCAAATCTGATAAATAGCTCCTTTTATCCATGACAGCAACGAATGATGTTTTCAGAATGCCACCTTATATACCCTCCAAGCCAGCTTTTACAGCACACCTTATATACCCTCCATGCCAGCTCACGACACGTGCCTTCTTTCATTGGCTACTTGCTGTTGACATCAAAAGTAGGTGGTCACAATAATGTGACTCAACTGTGTATATCTGCATTTTGAAACTTCAAAATTAGAAAATGTTTAATATAAAATAAATTAGATCTATACATACATAAGTTAGCAGAGTTTTATGGTCAAATAGATGTACTCACACATGCCGGTTGCATTCGATCATCGTAATATGTTTGTGCTGTACCTTTGGCCATCCACTATATACACTGAGTGGCCACTTTATTATGACCACCCCCTCAGTACTTCGTTGGGCCACCTTTTGCCTTTAATACTGCGTCGATTCTTCATGGCATAGACTCCACGAGATGTTGATAGGTGGTTTGTGGGATCTGAGACCATGCTTGATGAATAGCACTTACCAGGAGTGTGAGATTGCAGGGTTGTGGATCCAGCTGTTTGATGGCTCGTTCAACTTCATCCCTCAAATTCTCAATGGGGTTGATATCTGGAGATTGTAGGGGCCACCTAAGCAAAGTAAACTCGCCAGCATGTTCTTGAAGGAACCAATCCTGTACAATAATACAAGCACTATGGCAGGACGCACTATCTTGTGGAAAGTAGCCATCGCCATTGGGATAAACCATCCACATGACAGGATGCACTTGGTCCGCAACAATGTTTAGATATGATGTGCCAGTCAGATGTTGTTCAACACGAATTAAAGGGCCCAAAGCATGCCAGGAAAACATTCTCCAAACCATAACGTTGCCTCCACCAGCTTGAAGGGTTGTAGCAATACATTTGGGATCCATGCTTTCGTGCTGTTTCCGCCAAATTCTCACTTGGCCATCGGAATGGTGCAACTGAAAACGTGATTCATCGAACCACATAATTTGTTTCCAATTATATTTATCGAATGTCCAATCCTTGTGCTCCTGTGCAAACTGGAGACATTTTCTCTTGTTAACTGCAGACAGTAAAGGTGTTCAAACAGGCCTTTGGCTGCCATATCCCCTCCGATGCAGTGTATGGCAAACAGTGCGTGCAGAGATCATTTGAGGGAATCCTTTATTAAGATGGTCTGCAATTTGCTACACTGTTGCCCTTCTGTTGTCTGTTACCAGTCTGGACACTCTGTTCCGCCCAAGCAGTCACTTGTCGATGATGACCACACATTGCACGTAGAGACCCAGTATTTTGGCTGACAGTCCAGTCTTTAAACACTTTAACAACAGCTGATCTGGAACATTTCACAAATGCGGCGGTTTCGGTGATATTCGCTCCATGGCTCTGAGCTCCTACAATCATCCCACGTTGCAAGTCCGCCAAATCGCATTTTTTACCCATCTCTTCAACAAAAAATCACTTCTACTACTGTCGCAAGCACTAAGCTTTCCCTATTTATACTAGCCTCGCCCTCTAGCGGCAACAGCCTGCAGCTATAGCTCATTTGCTTAAAACTGTCTGGTGGTCATAATCAAGTGGCCACTCAGTGTATATAGCTTGTGTCCTCAATGTTGCAATCACCACTTTTGAACTTCACAAACCACTAATACTTACCTGCACCTAGAGTTTTCTTGCCATATGATGACCAAATCCATTCTTGCACTTCTGCAGCATTTTTTTCTGAGATTAAACTTGAACTACAGATGGTGACTAAAATGCACCTTGTCTACTGTAGCCATGTCTTGGCTCAACTAAACTCATGTGTGGGCAGTTCACCAACATGTTTCGTTTGATGCAATGTCCATTTACTTCCGCAGTCTGAATTTCTGACAGAAATTCAACCATTTCACTTTTCTAGCTTGCTATGGGGAATGCTGGAAACTTAATGCATAGACCTAATACATTAAAGGTGCTCACAATAAGTGGTTTGTAGATATACAGGGTGTCCATAAAGTCTTTCCCACATTACAAAAATTAATATAAACAAATTCTGTGTTAGTTAAAATGGTTGGCAACATAGTATAGCAGCACTCATAAAGTTTTTTTTTCTGTTCTTTAGGTGAACGCTACTGCCGAATAAGAGGAGCATTTCATCGGCAATAGCTTCCTTGCAAGAAAAAGCTGCGTGCGTGTTGTAGTTTCACGAGACCAAATCGGTGGTTACTATCCAGCGTCATTTCAGAAATGAGTACAGACGATCACCACCGGACCAAAAAAAAAAAAAAGCCATAAAAGCTTGGTATTATAAAAAGTTTAAAGGGATTTGTAGTGTCAATCTCCCCCTAGCAGGCCGACCACCAGTTACGCAAGAGACAGCTGCAGTTGTTCAGCAGACATTTCTGCGAAGCCCCAGGAAATCCATTTGTCGTGCTTCACTGAAACCTGGGATTCTCTGTGCCAAGGATCACAAAATTTTACACAAATGTCTTCATCTGTATGCTTATAAGGTGCAGATCGTTCAAACTCTTCAGCCTGATGAACGGCCTGGCTGTGCTGCATTTGTGACAAAGAATTTACAGCACATAGCTCATGATAGTGATTATCTGCACTGTTTCTCAGAGGAAGCTATGTTCTACATCTCTGGTACAGTAAATAGGCACAATGTGCGAATCTGGGGGATCAGAAAATCCCCATTATGTCATCGAACAACAGAGGGCTAGCCCGAAAGTGAGCGTACGGTGCGGCCTGATGCATGACAGAATCATTGGACCTTTCTTTTTACAGAGTCCACTGTAACATGTACCTGGACATGCTGGAACTTTTTGTAGGACCTCAGTTGCATGCACTCCAACCTTCGGTTATTTTCAAGCAAGACAGTGCCCCACCGCATTGGTCAATAATGGTTCGTGAGTTCCTGAATGCCACATTTTCAGACAAATGGATTGGCTGCGACGATCCCATGACGTGGCCACCTCGATCACCTGACATAACCCCTCTAGCCTTTTTCCTGTGGAGTTTTGTGAAAGACCAAGTTTACTCTAGCAGTGTTCCAGATGTTGAGACGTTGACAAGCAGAATAACGGACGTCATTGGTTCTGTCGCTGCTGAGATGTTAAACAAAACATTGCGTGAAATCGAATATCACTTAGATGTCCTCCAGGCCACAAATGGTGCCCATGTGGAGGTGTTCTGAGACTGAAAAAAACTTAAAACAAAAAAACTTGTGCACCATCATGTCGTGCAATCCCTTTCTTGTACTTGTAATACATTTTTTTTATATTAATTTTTGTAATGTGGGAAAGACTTTATGGACACCCTGTATATCTGTAGTGACACATCCACCAAAATGAATCCATTGCACATACTTGAAAACATTTTGCTTTTTTGCTCAAGGCATTTCCGATAGGAAAAACGTAGTACTTTCAAATTTTCCTCCTGGGTGGCGTGCACATGCACTGAATTCCTACTGGCTCCTCCAGTGTTCAGACTCTGTAACTGTTGTCTCATAATTTTTTTACCCTTTCTGTTCATCATTTTTTTTTCATCCCTCCCCTACGACTTGTTTCTATGCAGTATGTTAGGCTTCCATTCGAACCGTGCTATGCCTTGTATGTTGCACTATGATTTTATTTCTTTGAATAAAGCTAGTTTTGAAAACTGTCTTCCTAGTTTCTTAAATTAAACACTTAATCGAAAGTCTAATATGGGTTTTTTCTTCTAGGAAATTTTAAAATTAAGAAAGCTAATTTTCAGAGAAAACTCTTTTTCTTCAGGCATCTTTTATTGTCACTCTTTCTCTGTCACTATTGTGGTTATGGTTAACCCCGGCGCTTATGGTTATTTTTTGCCAAATCTTGCCAAATGTTAGGTAGAGAAAAGCTCTGCAGTCATTGATGATGGAATTCTGATTTGTCTCAATTTCTGTTTCTTCTTTTAATTTTCTTTTTTGAAAGTTGCTTTGGAAACTGATTACTTTTAGTGAATTCCAATCCATGTTGTGACCGGTTTCTGTAGCATGCCTAGTTTCTCGAATAGCAGAACATAAAGCAGCTATAAAAAAATTGCTCCAACAAAACAGGATAAGATAGGCATGTTACCGAAACCTGTCACAACTTGGACTTGAATTCACTTAAAGTCATCAGTTTCCAAAGCAACTTTCAAAAAAGAAAAAAGGAGGAATGGAAATTGAGAAAAATCAGAATTCCATCATCAATGATTGCACTGTTTGTCCCTGCCTAACATCTGGCAAGATTTGGTGAAAAATAACCATAACTGTGATAGTGATGGAAAAAGAGTGACAACAAAAGACTGCCTGAAGAAGGAGAACAGTTTTCTCAGAAATTAGTGTTCTTAATTAAAATATTTCCTAGAAGAAAAAATCTATATTAGATGATCGATTAATGATTTCATTGTTTTCCCAGTCGGGTTGAAACTAGTTTGATATACAAAAATGAGTAACAGCTGTTTTATATTGCACATGGTTCTAGTCCTTCAGGATTTCATTGTCTTCTTTCTAAACTTCACTTGGTACTGCCAATGTGTTTATATGATGTATTAGTCTCTTGATTTTTTTTATTTTTTTATTTTTATTGGGATGACATATATTCTGTGTGTTTCTTGTAGGATGCCAATATTGTCTTGGTTCCTTAGTATTGTTTTACTTATGTCTTTTTTGCTTGATTTTAGAGCATTAAAGAACCAAGACAATAACAACCTACAAGGGCAGGGGTGTATGCTATCTCAATAATAATAATAAAAAAAAAAGTCAAGACACCAATACAACTTATAAATGCGTCGGCAGTACCAAGTGAAGTATAGAAATAAGACAATGAACCCCTAACAAACTGGAACCATAAGCAAAATAAAACAGCCCTTATTGATTTTTTGTACTAAAAACCAGTCTGAACTAAACTAGGAAAACATTGAAATCATAGTATAACTTAAAAACCATAGGAAGGTTCTAATGGAAGAAGCTGCATTACATAGTGCATGGGAACAAGTTGTGGCTGAGGAACAAAAAATAAATATGAACAGGAAAAGCAGTAAAAGTGATGAGACAACCCAGGTTTACAGAGTTCAAATTCAGGAGGGGCCATAACATAGGGAGGGACATGTCAGTAGAACTTCTGTGCATGTACACCACTACACAGGAGAAAAATTCAAAAGCACTAACACCACTTTGCTGTTGACGATGCCTTGAGCAACATTACAAGGTGAAATGCATTCAGATAGATATGTGTAGCAGACTCATTCTGGTGGATTTTACATTACATTGAATTTTTTTTTAATTTTGTGGTTTTGAATTACAGGCATATTTTTTATTTCAGAATTGATTAACAGCTTTTAGAAAAACAACCATGATAGACCAAGTTTACTGCTTGCTGTAATAAAACAGTGGGTTTCAGCAAAAGTGACGGGGAGTAATAAAATTGAGAGGCAAAGTTCACATGTGCGGTGACTGTGGAATTTGACAGCAACAATGACAGCTAATGAAAAATAGCAAACCGAAGGATAGTGAACACTTGGATGCATACCTAGCTTTTGAGATGTGCAACGAACCTTAAAAAATACTTGCTTGAATATAATGAACTTGTGGAAGAGAAATTATGTAAAACACATTCCAAAGCAGGAGTGTGTTAGTCTTTAAATATTAATTATACCATAAAATTGTAAGCATTTTAAGAAACATTAAAAGGTATGTGAAGTTAGCCATTGTTTGGGTATAGAAATGCTGTAACTCACTCGCTGGACTCCTTAGAAAACGTGAAAAATTGTTTTCCTGGAAGGAGAGCTGAACTCGTCACCGAAAAGTGGAATTTTCAAGCAACTGAAGCTTAGAATGTGAACAGCCATTCATATTGTGCTAGTCAAACCATCCATACAATTTTAAGCTTTCTGAGTAAAATTATGTGCATAAAAATTTATGCCATTTCTGTGCCAAAAAAGAAGCAGCTTGTTTGTCTTCCCTGTTATTCAGATTATTTTTTATTAATTTTTCCAATATTATTTGAAAAACTGGCAGTTTCTGACCTGGATTCTATTATTAGAATAGAATGGTCACTGCTAAGAGGAAATATGGATGTCTGGACTGGAGAAATCAGATCCATTCAAATCTGCTTCATTTGTCTGGAAATTGTCTTCTTTGGCATAAATAACATTTAAAATAGTAAAGCTATACTAATAATTCAAATTTATTGAAGTGTAAATAGAAATCAAAGTTTATAAGCTTTCACACATAAACTAGATGGCTTTTTCAAGGAAGGTACACAGCAAACTGTTTACTCAGTTTACTGTCTTACCATTCCTTGAAAAGA
This sequence comes from Macrothele yani, assembly GCA_039090855.1. Taxonomy (NCBI): domain Eukaryota; kingdom Metazoa; phylum Arthropoda; class Arachnida; order Araneae; family Macrothelidae; genus Macrothele; species Macrothele yani. The sequence goes on from CM077005.1 coordinate 3,272,211, forward strand.
CATCTGGTTGATGTGTGAAAGCTTAGAAACTTTGATATCTATTTTGCACCAACAAATTAGGATTACTAGTCTAGTTTTACTATTTTAAGTATAGTTGGTGTGTAGTTCCTTGTTATGAATTAGTCATTATGGTAACATAATTAAATGACTTCAGGTCTGAGTTTAATTTCCACCCCAGGGTTGTTATATTCAGTCATTTGCAAAAGTTTAAGACCATCTGGCATTTTTTCAATTTCTGACAAGTATTACACATAAAAATATACGCAGAACATACTCACGTAGACTTTTTCAACAAAAGGCTCAAAATTATTCAGATTTAGTATATGGCCTCCTTTATTGTGAATTACTGCCTGAATATGATGTGTGGGCCGCCCCGGTGGCGCAGTGGTCTAAGGCGCTGGCCTCTGATCATTCGTCCGTAAGGGGTCCGGGTTCGAATCCCGGTGAGGCATGGATGTTGTGTTTGTCTTACGGCACTGGCTCTCTCCCTTCCCTGGAACCAGTGACCCTAAATTAGGGACGGGCGACTGCTTATAGCCCATTGAGTTGCTCAAGGTGGTCGTTAAACCTCCAAACAAAAAAAAAAAAAAAAAAAAAGAATATGATGTGTGAAAATGAGAAACTCACAGTACTCACTAGATATTTCACTTCCTGAAACATACTTAATGACTTCAAAGTTTTTGCATTTGATAATTTTTTTTTTTTTTTTACCTTATCTTTCGAAACAACCCAACGATTCTCCACGCGATTTATATAAAGTCTGAGCTGTGACCAAGCCACTCAAGCTCAGTGGTCTTCATTTTAGAAAGTTTTCTATTTCTTGGATCTGTGGCACAAAGCATTGTCATTCATGAATGTAGTTCATATGAAGTGACAGCTTATCACATAACATTTCCACATACCTAGATCCGTTCATCGTTGTGGTGTATGGCAGGAAGTATAGAGTAGCAATAGCCCCCCCCCATATCATCTGGCTTGGAAGATGTTTCATGATAGCAGCTGTGTGTTATTTTAAAATTAAATTTCTTTTCTTTTGGATGTTAAACTTGTGCATGTGACTCAAATTGCTGAAAAGTTAAATCATCCAGGAAAAAAAAAGGATTTTTTTTTTCCCCGAGTCCTCGTTTTCATAATGAGCGTTAGTGGAGGCTTTCATGCATGTTTGGAAAAATTTAATCCAAATAATTTTCTCAAATATCTTGAAACAGTTTTGACACTAGCTGTTCCCTTAGAATGCAGAGACTTCTCGATCTCTTAGCAGGAATTCCTCGGGGAACGCATGATTCATAATTAGTATGGTCATCTCAGGCATTGTATTGCTTGAATGGCTACTCCCCTTCAAATCGCTAAATGTCCCATCATCTTTAAATTTCACAGTCCTGCATACACCTTTTGGGCTTCATTTGCATTCAGAGTATTTTTCTTGTAATAAAGCCACTGTTTGTACCCTCTGGATTATGCACAGTGGTGCTTTTTTTGCCCATAAGGCAAGATAGAGAAAATGCATATCACAAGCTCTCTGCATGGAAACTAGTGGTCAACTGAACTTTAAATGGGTTGGCTAACTCAATGAATCTTTGCTGTGACATATGGTCCAGTTATAAAATGAAATGGAGCAATTGCAAAATGTGAAGCAATATGATGAAATGGTAAAAAATGATTGATAGTCTTAAACTTTTACAAATGAACTATATCACATAATTCTAAGCATTTTAAGTTTGACAAATGGCTGACTAGTGAATTATGGCAGCCATTATGATGGAAAAGTGTAGCCCAGAGTAGTAGAATATAAATCAGCTGTAGAGAACTTATCCAGTTGAAAACAGAAAAACTTGCCCAGTTGAACTGGAACAGTCTCCATAAGAACTGCTATAGTTTTAGATTGAGAGTGGTAGTCAATAACAGTTCACCTGTATGATATGCATATTAAATCACCACTTGTGACAAATCGCAATTGCAGAAAGCTAACATAGTGTAAAATGCTTGTTTACTAATTTACCTCTGTGCTTTATCTAACTAAACTAGACTGTACAGTGCAGCGTTGTCAGAACCAAATCTGTTGTGAGGATCAGGAACAAATTTCACATAGTAACTGGTGTCTGTTTTAAGTCTCGTAGCACGTGGAGTATCAAGCACTCTTTAATTCTCTTATTTTCAGAAGTTAGACTACAAATATATATATATATTATATGAGCCGTTGTTATACATTATTTATATATATATATTTATAAGTGAGAGTAGCTTAAGTCAATTTATTACTAATTTGGGATGAATGAAGGTTTGTGTATCTAGCTACCAAAAAATCAGGAAAGGAATTAGATTTATTAAACAAATGGCATTTGGTGGATAAAATGTAGCAAATTTTAATGTTCCATTCAAATTTGGGGGTGGGGGTGGGGGGGGGGTTAATTTGTATGTTTCAGTATGGGCCTAAGTGAATTAAGCCATTCTCATAATTAACATATTTGACCAAAAAATGAGCACTACTGACTTGCATCAGGAAACGATAGAAATTATAAGGGGTGGTTTGACTAAAATAAAGTAATAATGAATAACATTGCACTTTTATTAATGAAGGAACATGAAATGTTAAGTTTTGTTAACCAATTGAAAAAGTAAACATTAAAATTTAAAAGTTTTCAAAAATGTATCACTCTTTCCATCTTTTATTTTTGTCAGTATTTAAACAAATTGTAGCTAAAAACTTCTCTAACTACTGGTGTAGGGTTTAACATATTTCAAAATTACATAATCTCAAACAGTAGGTAACTGTCACGTGTCATAGACTAATAACATTCAGAATCCTCTTCTTCTGCATAATATTCAGGTAATGGTCCTGTGTCTTCTATCTCCTCTTTGGTACTTAGTTGAAGCAGAAAAGGAAGATTGTACTGGAGGTATAAACTGCAAGAGGTCCATCATATCCCTCTTCTTTGCCAGAGAAACTGGCAGTTTGGTTTCAGGAACATTACCAAGCAAGACAGACCGGCCTCTTCTGTTGGAAGATCTTATGTCCAAAATCCGGTATTCCATGAATTCTTGCAGTCTCTTTGTTGTACAGTATTTCAAAGGGCCGCAGTCGCTCATAGTGTAAACACTGGATCTTCAACCAGTTCACTTTCTGATTTTATGAATTTTTGTCTCGCTTCGTGATAACTTTTTCAGCTGGCTAGTTGAATAAAACTTTTGCGATAGCATTGTATAAACAATAAGAGCATTTTTACATCATGCTGAAGACATTATTCTGACCCAGTCTTCTGGTGTGTTGATGAGATTTTCTTTTGTGGTCGTCTCTACAGAACCAAAATCTGTGTCGTTGGGAAGGAAGGAATGACCAGACACTAGAAATTTCTGTTTAATGACTTCCATCTCTGTTTCTCTGCTCTTCAAAAATCTCATTAATGTCAGCACAATCTTGATATTTCAATTCTGCCTAGAACAAGAATTGCTGTAAATGATTACTTTTCTTCTTATGCAAGGCATGATGCAGCAAGTGTTTGATGATACAAGAAGAAATTTATTTGGCCCCATGGGATGTGATGGTTTTGTCCGGTGTAAAAAACAGCATTGTCACTGGCAAGGTTGTGAACACCAAAGTTATAGCAATACATGTTCCTTTATAGTAAGCATTGGAAACAGTTAGGATGGGAAACGGTAGTGCCTTCTGCAAATCAACGGAGCAAGTATAAATTTTGTCGTTTTGTATTACCGAGTCTCTTTTTGCATTGTATCCCTAGCTCATTTTGCTTCGCGAAGATTTAATATATGTTGTGTGTCAATTGAAGATTTTTTGTTTTTCAAAATATTCAATTTGCCGATTTGTATTTTATACAAATCGCTTGTTTTGCATGTATCTTTAGATGGCTTATGAAAGTGCAAATTGTACCTGGTGCTGAATATTTTCCGGTAAACATGTTCACCGACCAGAGATGTATGTTCTGCAGCGTACTTTTCTACATACAATGAGTACATTTTCCTCAAATTCAGCAATTCTGCAAGTATTTTTGATTAGGGTTGTATGTTCTCATATAGTGACTTTGGTAAGCGGGAAAGGACTCAATATGTTGAGAAATATCATTAATCTTATCCTCAGGAGTTTTCCTTGATGGACAACCTTTGGCACCCCTTAAATCCTCACCAGAATCCCGCCCCAAGGAAACTTTACATACAGCCCTTCGTAATCACCTGTCGCTGATGCAGAAAGTTTGAATAAAATATTTTTTGAATACTGTTGCAGTAATTCCTTGTTCAACATGCAACTTGTAAACAAAGGTCTTTCACATAACTCCTCTTTATGTGGTCTCCTTTGTTTGTTTTTCCTGCATTTTTTTGGACTAGCCCACATAAATACATATTTTGACGGTGAAAGTTACCCATACTCCAACAATAGGTAAACAAGTTTTTGCGCATGTTGCTAGTTATTTTCTCATTACATTTTTTCCTGCATGTGCAAGGCACATCAGAATCCCCCCCCCCGAGAACTCTCGTGCCTTTAACATTAAAATAGTTCTTACCAGAATTTCTAAGCTTCTTCGACGACAGTTGCTTCTCACTCCTTTCTATACCAAGCTTTCTTTCTGCCCTTGGTGTTTGAACTTAAGACAATAATTAATTCGAAGAATGACAGTCTGACAAAGCAAAATCATCTTGATTATTCTTTTGGTCTTGAGGGGATGTACTCTCGTCACTGGAGAAACTACTATACAAATCAGGAATCCATTCGTCACTACTTGACATTGTTCTTTCCTTTTCTGATAGTATTGAGAAGGGAAAAACACCAGCAATGCATACTACACTTGAATTAGTAATAATTCACAATAGTTTTACCTTAAACATACCACTAAAACCACTAGCTGCTTCTTGACTTACACCACCTTTATATTCAACAAATTCACGACATTGTTGAGCTTGTTTAACAAGTGCTGCCATATGCGACTCACTACATGAATTAGGACTTAGTTCACCATCAAGATTAATAAATCGAATAGGACTTAGTTCACCATCAAGATTAATAATGGAATATTGTCGAGGCCCTAGGTCATTTTTCACAAAAACTTGACTTAAACCACTCTCACTTTCAAAGGCTCATATGTATACACAGACACACACACAATTTTTTTTGTTTCACATATTTCTCCATTCTTCTCATCAAATGTTGCTTTTTCTCCTTTCTTGTTATCAAATTTTTATTTATAAGCATAATTTCTTAGATTCTAAAAAATGAATATTTTTTTCATAATACCAGAAAACATTGTTCTAAATCACTCAGAGCACATCTTTTAAAGAAAACAAGTATGTGCTCTTATTATTACTATGTCCATCTATCTGAGGACACTTAAATTTCTGAATATAAAAATCTGATTTTAAAATTCCATTTTTGCCTTTCGAATACTGAAGTGTGAGATGACGATCCTTTGCTTTTGGTCTTTTTCTAATGCATAACCTCATTCAACACTGTGTGTAAATGCAGATGCTGTGCAATTCTAACTATATTGCCATCAATATCAATGCTTGTAAAAATCAAATTAAAACAAATCGCTTTTCTTTTGATACCACTGGCAATGAGGACCACTTGCATATATTTTCATCTTCAAATGTGTCATTTTTCTGTTAGAGACTGTAAATGTACATCCCCCCCCCCCACATCTCTGCTTCTAAAAGGTCTGATTTCAAACATTGGCTTTGAAACTGATAGCATTCATTGTGAATATCTTGCATATAATTTTAAAAAATTCAATTAGAGACCTTCCCCGCAGATGGACATCTGATTTTTCAACACATTTGCCACTGTATTTATCTTCATGATTAAAAACCTGATTGAAAATGAATTTTTGGTCATATACTGCTCACTACAAAAAGGATGCTATGTGCATTTCCTGCCCAAAATAATGAACAATATTTGTGCTAGGTAGTGTACACCTGTACTAATTTTTCATGATATCACTACATTTGAAAGTCTGATTTGAATTTTTTTCTTTTGTGAGATGCTGTTCAACTCGTGAAACATTCTACATTTATTTTTTGAAGTTTTTGTTATTTACTGCCTTGAGGTGGTGTAACTGTGCATTTCTGTTTGTATCTCTGCTTCTAAAATATCTATCTGAATTTTTTTTTGTGCTTATGTCATTAATGACGGTGAAGATTGCAAACATTATCATTTCAAATAATGCAAAGTTTTTTCACTAGGGAGCATATGTAATGAAAGCTTTTCCTTTCTAAAGCAGGTATTCGAAAAATTAACTTTTCATTGCATAGCTCCTGCTGTGAAGAATATTTTGCTTATATTTTTCGACTTTTTTTATATAACAGACAATTCTGCCACTATAAGAAAGATGACAGTGTATAGTTCTCTTTGCCAGGGTATTTCTGGATCTAAAAATCCAATATGAAAATACTGTTTCGCTAGAAAACTCGCATTATGAAAAACATTTTATGCTGAAATAATGCACAGTTCTTATGCCAGGGCATGAAGTTATTAACTTTTCCTCCATATGTCTCCTAATTCTTAAATTTGAAAAAATCCGTTTGCTCCAGATATTTTCTGGTATGAGAAAGGGTTTTTTTTTTGTAATGTTACCTTCTGCTGCTAGTAGGCACATGTTATTTCTATTTGCAAATGTTTTACTGATTCTAGGAATCCTGTTGAAAAAATCCTTTTTGTAACTTCTTTCATTCGCTATGATGAACAGTGCAAATGTTATGCATTGTAATTAATTTACAGTTTTTCTGCTAGGGGAGTTTTCTTTTTTGTTGATTTTTTGTTTTTTTATAAATCTGCTTTGAAAAATTGCTTTTTGTGGCAGAAAGGATTTAAAACATGTACTCATTACAAACCTGAGCACTTGGTGTTATATTTGATTTCTCAAATAGTTTTTAATTTTTAATTTCTCTATCCTTAAAATGGTTTATGGAAAAGGTGTCTTGGGACCAATTTTTCAACTTTTAGGAAAAGAGTGAAAGCTTAAGGAATTTATTTTATCTAAAGGATAATTGAACAGAATTTGAAGACATCTAAAAGCAGTACAAGTAAATCTTTCATGCTTAAATATAAGGTATTAAAAATGCATGGAATGGGTTTGAACCTAATAAAAAAAGCTGTCATACATAGGCTTGGAAAATTTACCTGTGCCCTTATTAGCAGGTTACCACATAACCAGGTTTTTTCATAATTAACATCACAACATTAATGTTTGTTGGTGAATTAACAGCACACGCAATTATAAGCCAAAAATGTGTACATAGGAAATTTTATAGCAGCTTGCAGGGAAGAATTGTGTGGTATTTCTTTTTCGTGTTTGTAGCAATATTCTTGCTTTTTTTGTTTGCTATCAAAAATCATAATAGGCATTTCTGTTTTTGAATACACCTAGCAAAAGGAGGAATTTAGTCTTTTAGAAATTGCATAATATATGAATTCAGCCTTCCAAGATTAACTTCAGTTGGTAAAGATGTAATGGATGTTATATCCGATAAAAATGCCTTTAATCCTAAACATACCATAGAATAATGAAGTAATCAAAATTATATGTCAGGGCAAACAAGCTATTATGGTTAGCATATCAGTTCAGAGATGAAAAACAAAAATGCTTGCTTCTTTGGCTTTGTTCTTATTGCAGGATTAGTTTGTTTATATGGAGTAAATCAAAAAGTTTGGTTACAAACAATAAGGGAGTGTATTTTAGCATAAAGCATATCTGTATGTGTATATTTGTTGTATCTATTTTTACAAATTCCATTTAGATTGAATTATAATTCATCATCTGCATTCCAATGTTCTTTGTTTTCTGGCTTGAATTCCATTGCCTCTTTTCATTTGTGATAATGAGAAATTTTGTACATTACTTGCTATCTGATATCAGGCTTTCCTACCCCTAATATCACCTTGCCTGTAAATATTAGATTTGTAGAAGCAGTTCTGAAACTAGGAGCTCTGCTTCACATATTCTGTTATATTTAAGTGCCTTCTAAACATAAAGATAGCAAATAGTGCTCACTTTGGAATATTTTAGTGTTCAAAGTTCATGCACTGTTGGAACACTTTTTTTTTGTCATTTATGTTGTTACCAGGTTGAATCAAAAGTATATCCTGTTTTGAGCTACATATAATGTTGTGCCTCTGTTCCTATGTAAAACAAGTGCCAGCGTTGACTGGGTACCATTTGGCAGAGCAACATTATGTTATCAGGTGACCAGAGGGTAGAGGTTGATCAATGTGCTGTTGAAGTGTTCCTGTACTATTTATTGAAAATAAAAAAAGGGTTAAATGCAGCAGCACCTTTGGAGAGAAATTTGTGCAAGTGAAGGCAGAAACAGTGGACAGCAGCACTACGCAAAAATGGTTCCAGTCTCAAAGACAAGCGGAGGTCAAGACATCCAGTGATCACCAACACTGACACCCTGGTCAAAGCTGTGACAAGTGAACTCCAGTAGATGTACACGACAATTGCCAACTGCGATGGGGTCTTCGTAGTCCACCCTTGTTCCTCACCTGCACCAGTTTGGTTTCTCCTCCAGGTGCCACCGAATGGCGTTTCATGAATTGACACCCCAGCAGGAGGAACACCATATCACTCTCTGCTGCAGATTGTTGTCAAAGTCACAGGTCAATAGCTGTTGGTACTGTATCTTTATAGGTGTGATAAAAAGTCGATATTTCTACATTATATCTCCTACTACTGTGAACTAGTGGTGCTGTGCATTTGATGGAATTGTGGCAGTCCTATGCACTGGAAACTCATACCAGATGGCCAGGCTGTTGACAAGGTATTTTATGTTGAACAACTGCGGTAAGTCTCTGATGCTCTGCGCGAGAGACTTCCCAACACTCGTCAATAGAAAACGGGTATTGCTGCAGTTGAATAATGTCTCAGGTGTCACCTTCAGAGTTGTCTGCTGAAAACTACAGGATTTGGAAGGATTTGATATCCTCCCCATTCTCCATACAGTCTAGATCTTGCCCCAATCTGGCTAACCACCTGTTTCACTCTGTGGCCTGTTTACTACAAGAACTACACTTTGCTTCAGTAGTGGGTTTGGAATCTAGCATCAGTTTCTTTCTTTGAAATCTGCTGAGTTGTACCACTGTGGAATCGAGGCTGTGGTGGAACATTGGCAAAGAACAATAGGAAACAAGGTCCTGCACTATGCAGAATGTGGTGAGCATGTATGACTTTCTTTCCTCATTAAACGTTTTAGCTGCAAATGGGATTAACTTTTGACTCACCCTGGTAAGTCATTTGATGCATTTTTATATTTAATTTTTCAATATATTTATTAATTTAATTTCTTGTTATTGGTTTCAGAAGTTTAAACCCTCTGTTCTATACTAGGGGATCTATTGATAATGCAGAATTGTTTAACAGAAATACACTGCTGGCCACCCAAAATCACCAAGAAGGAAGCATCCGATTGGCCAGAAATTCGCAGCATGCGTTGCCCGTAAGAGGACATGCAAACGATTAGCATTGCAGGGCATATGCAAATCATGTGCTCCCGGCACGCTACCGAGAAGCACTATAAGATGGGTGCACAGAAGGCGTTGTGTAAGTAGTGGAAGTGTGTTGTGCTGCCGGACCCGTGCGTGGGAAGCTTGCTGATGCCTCGTCGCTGAATACGGCAGTCATTCCAGCACGTTTTGGAGTTCGACAGGGGATGAATAGTGGCTTATCGCGACAGTGGTTTATGGTACTGAGACATTAATGCCTGTGTGGGACGACATCCAGCCACAGTGAGGAGAGTATGAATTCGGTGGGTGCAGGAGGGACGGACGGACCGACGTGAGTGATTGCCGCGGCACACCACCGAACGAGAGAACCGGCATGTTGTGTGGTGGGCATTGAAGGCTCGCGCCGCCACATCACAAACGTTAGCGCAGGAATTAGAGTGTGTTGCGCAACAACCTGTGTCAGCACGTACCGTTCGACGTTGTCTTCAGGAACGGGGACTTGTTGCACGGTGCCCATTGCTCCGATTAGCATTGACGTTACACCACCGGTGAGTGTGACGGCATTGGACCGTTTAACGCCGCACCTGGACTACGGAATGGCACGACATTGTATTCTCCGACAAATTTCACTTCTGCCTGCAACACCACGATGGTCGAATCCACATGTGGCAGCACCGCTGCTAGAGACTGTATGACGCCTGCATTATGCATCGCCATACTGGTCCGTCGCCTGGCGTTATGGTTTGGGGCGCAATTGGATATGTCACCAGCACCCCTCTAGTACGCATCGCCGGTACACTTAATAGCCACTGCTGCATCTCCGACGTTTTGGAACCTGTAGTCCTCCCTTACCTGCAGGACCTGTCAGCGGTCACATTTCAACAGGACAATGCGCACCCGCACGTGGCACGCATCGTGCAACAATTCTTCACGGCCCACCTGGTGTCACTGCTACCGTGGCCCGCCTGTTTTCCCGATATGTCTCCCATGGAACACGTCAGATCGCTGATCGACAACCGAGTGGCCTGGCAAGCATTACCCGCGGCTACGCCTGATGAACTGTGGCAACATGTGGAAGCAGCCTGGACCGACATACCCCAAGCCCACATACAAAGCCTCTTCCGTTTGATGCCACGACGTGTAGCGGCCGTTATTGCCAGCAATGGGGGCCACACGAACTATTGATGTCTACGTGTTTCGCAAGTCGCACGGGCCTGTAAGCTCAATCGTTTCATCTTTGTATCTGTTGTTCTGTGTCCAGTAAATATGGCTTTGCTATCTCATGTCCTTCTTGGTGTTGCACTTTGTGTGGCCAGCAGTGTATGTTTCATATGAATTAAAAAATGTACTTAAGGATTGCTTCAGGTGAGGGCCTTAAAAGATCTGTTCGAGATAAACACGTTTTGGTTTTCTTTAGTGATGACAGTGAAATAGCATAGTCATTGTTTAGTACACAAGCCTCTCAAGAAGTGTGTGGACAAGCGTGATGTCATGGTGCCTCCAGTTGAAACATTAGTGAGGTCAGTTTATAAGGGAGGTGTATGAGTCATAAAAATATGTAGTGCTTTTAAAACACTCGTAACATCAAAGGTTGGCATACCCAGAGTTAACCTTATAAGTGTAGTCCCGAGAATACATAAACTGCAAAAGATTTGTACTTGACACTGAGGTATTTGATCAAAGTTCGCAGACATTTCAAGCCCCTGGATAACTGTATTGAATGCTACATGATAATAAACACAGCAATTAGACATTGCTGAATTGACTAATTACTCTTTCTTGCATAATATCAATCACATCAGAAAACTTGAAAATTTCATCGTCCCGGAGCAGGAATCGAACCTGAATCTTCCAATTACCGTTCGAGCATGCTAACCGTTACACCACCCAGGATGACAAAGTCCTAAGTATCGGAGTGTTAAGAGCAATGGAATATTCTCCGACCTACATTCTTAATCAAAGTGAATTGTGCTGCCATCTAGCTTTGTTAAGCAATGCCAGATGGTACACTGTATACCTGAGCGACCGGAGATTTGCTGAACAATTCTAGATGGCATCACAATTCACTTTGATTAAGAATGCGGTCGGAGAATATTCCGATGCTCTTAACACTCAGATGCTTGAGACTTTGTCATCCTGGGTGGTGTAACGATTAACAGGCTCGAACGGTAATCAGGAGATGCGAGTTCAATTCATGCTCTGGGGCGATGAGATTTTCAATTTTCTGATGTGTTTGATATTATGTGAGAAACAGCAATTACAATCAATTCAGCGAAGCCTGATTGCTCTGTTAATTATCATGACATATTGGCCACATATTATAAGAAGAATATTTCTTTCACACTGTATGTATTGAATGCTGTTATACATTGAAATGACAGTTTATTAAGCACACAGCCATCAAATTATATGTAATCCCATTTTCTCTTTTGCTACGGTATCAACAACACATAATGGCATGGACTCTACCATGTATTGAAAATGTTCTAATGCTACTGCAGCCCATGATTCCAGGATAGCCATCTGTAAAATACATGAAGTTGGCAGTGTTGGGCTTAAATGCATTTCTCCATTTCAAGCCACAGATATTTAGTTGGGTTCAAATCCAAAAAGCGAGAGTGCCAATCAAGGGCTGCTAACTCACTAAAATGCTCCTCCAACTAGTTTTTCACCTAATGGGAGGACGAGGTTGGGATGTTGTCTTGTTGAAATAATGCATACTGCTGTGGGGAAAAGATGGCCTTGAATGGATGTCTGTGATTGGCAAGCACACTATATTGACAAAAGTCACCGAAACCTAAAAGAGAAACACAACATAACATTTATTGACATACATTAGCATGGTGTGGGTCCACCTTTGGCCTTAATGCATGCACCGACTTTTCAAGACATGCTTTCGACAAGGTTTTGGAACACAGCGATAAGTATGTGCCTTCATTCAGTACGTAATGCTGCCGCTAACTGTTGCATAGTCGTAGGCCTTTGTTCCAAACTTCTTATTCGGCACTCTAATTCATCCCATAGGTGCTCTATGGGCTGACTAGTCCACACACGATATGGAATTATCGTCAAACCACGCTACAACAGTCGTTGCTTTATGGCTTGGTGCATTATCCTGCTGGTACCAACAAGGCTCAGTTCGATAGTACTGTCACAGAGTTGGTAGGGCATAATTGTTCAGAATATCGAGGTAGACTTGCTGGTTAACAGGTTTGTCCATGATAACCAATGGGCCGGGACCATACCAGGAAGAACACCCTCACACGAGTACACTGCCAGCTCCAAACTTTACCGTAGGAACAATGCACTGTGGTAAATAGCATTCCCTCAGCTGCCACCATACCCACACACTGCCATCAGACTGATGGAACATGTATCTGGATTCATCAGCTCATAGGACCCGCTTCCATTGATCTACGGTCCAAGATGAATGTTCTTTACTCCATGCTAAACGACGAGGAGCATTCCGAGTGGAGATAAAAGGCTTATGAGCAGCTGCACGACCACGGTAACCCATGGAATGAAGTTCTCTGCAAATAGTACGTGTACATACCGAGGCTCTAGCATTTTACTGACCTGTACACTGAGGTCTTGTGCAGTACTCCGTCGATTAGCTGTAATGACTTTCCTGAGGCTTCGACATGCTCAGTCACTGGTTTTCTTTAGTCTGCCGGTACGTTTTGCTGCTTCAAGCATGCCATCTGACTTCCACTTATTCAGCATATGCAAAACAGTTGACTTGGGTGTGTTTAAACGCCTCTCGGTTGCTCTTATGGACAACCCACTAATATAACACCCAACAATCTTTCCTTTCTCAAAGCCAGTTCTCTCCCCCGCAACATTTTTACTCCACCTCATAGTACGATATGATCGCGGTCAGCTGCAGGCTTGTTTTTATACCATTTGCAGCTGTACCCCACATCTTAACAATGTAGCGGATCTGTTCATTTGCTTTTGAAGGGGTGTCTGGTTACTTTTGTCAATATAGTGTATGTTAGCATAGCGTTATACAATGATGGTGGTCTCAACAAATTCAAGGGCTCCAAAGATACAAGTGAACGCACTTAAGCATGTTCCAGAACATTACACCATCTCCACTTGCCTGTACGACCCCAGCTTAATAGTTGGGGGTCCATGGTTTCATGGGGTCTATTCTACACATGTAGCCTCCTGTAGAGTTATTATAGTTGGGACCTCAAGTCGTTGAACCAAGCTATCCATATCCAGTTTACTATTATTTTGTAGCTACGTTCTTTTACCCACATTAGCCTCATATCCCAGTGATGTGTTGTTTAACATGCCGTGTAGTGTGCTGTTAACAGTGAACTTCGTCTTCTACAGCCTAGTTGAACCATCATACTTCAAATGATCATTGCACAAACCTTCGTAGGTACTCTGATGTTGGATGCTGACATCGTCCTTTTCAGTGTGGCCTTCCGTTCCGAAGTTCAGATATGGGTGGGGTGGTGCTCATCTCATATATCAGTGGACCACTTACTGCCCCATTTTCCTGAGCAGTTGTCAGTTTTCATATTGTCTTGGTATACACACATGGTAGTCTCATGTGGAAATCCCAAATCATTTTTTTCCGATTGTAATGTTGAAGCACCCCAACATTTATCTGCTAGTAATCAAACTCACTTAAGATCTCCAAGTTTACCCATCATCAGAGTTCACTGTTAACAGCAGGTAAGTAACTGACCTACGTATAGCCGTTAAAGGTTTTTGGATAACTGCATCATTGTGGTAGGTTAGGGAACATTTGGAAATAAATGTTGTTTGTATAATAAATTGTACTTTTATTGTGTATTGCAGTTTGTTTTCAATGCGGCTATAACATGACAACATTGAAAATTAAACCAGAGTCAACAAGGGGATCCAAACTTCTGTGAACTTTAAATAACTCAGATCATACTTAGTACAAACCTGTTTCAGCTACATTCATCTTCGAAAAAATAGTTGCACTCAGAAGGACATATCGGATTGCAATACTATTCGGGAGGAAGGTAAAGGTTACCAGGAACAATAAATGGTTAAACATTGAGACTGATATGGGAAATATTTATTGAGCTACACGCCAATAAGTAGTGTCTCTCAGTATGGTATCAGGCCGCCATGTTTGCTCACACAGCATGCCAGACGTCTCGGCATGGAGTTGTACAGGCTCCTTATGGTTTTCTGCGATAAGCCATCTGATGCAGCTTGAATCTTCTCGCACAGTTCCTGCAGATTGTGCGGTAGGGGTGCAGTGCGGATAGCGCATCCAATAGCATCTCACACATTTTCAATCGGCAATAGGTCTGGCGATGTGGCTGGCCAAGGCAGAGTGTCAGTGCCTTGAAGGCAAGTTCTTGAGACAGCAGCAGCATGCAGACAAGCGTTGTCCTGTTGGAAAATCGCACCAGAATAAGCTTTCAAAAAAGGTAGGGCCACTGGTTGCAAGACCTCATTAACGTAACATTGGGCTGTCAAAGTGCCTGTAACAAACCAAATGGGATCTGGCATCGTAGGCAATTGCACTCCACACCATAACACCAGCCTTCTAAACTTGTGACGCTCGACAACAAACGGTTTATCTTGGCACTGACGACGATGCCTCCACACATGGATTCGTTGGTAGTCTCCTCCAAGACAAAAGCGAAACTTGTCACCGAAAATC
Organism: Macrothele yani; assembly: GCA_039090855.1. Lineage (NCBI taxonomy): Eukaryota > Metazoa > Arthropoda > Arachnida > Araneae > Macrothelidae > Macrothele > Macrothele yani. Next base: position 3,287,315 of record CM077005.1, read on the forward strand.
ACCCGCTGCCATTCTGAGTTGCTCCATGACACCATTGCAGTCTTTGGCGATGATGCAGTGGTGTTAAGGGCAGTTGTAACAGTCTGTGTACGTGTAGTCCTGTGTCGTGCAGCCATCTGCCAATGGTGCTGGCACTAATCGGACAATGCATAGAGGGCACCACTGCTCACTGAATATCCGCTATCGTGGCTGTTGGGTTATTCCGCACACGTCAGACAACCCGTCAGTCCTCTTTTTCTGTGGTTCATCTAGGTCTCCCAGACCCTTCCTGTTGCTGTTGTGTGCCTTGTTCTATCCACTGCAGCTAACAGCACACTGTGGTGATATCTGCACGACCGGTATGGCACACAATACTGCGGTAAGACCATCCTGCTTCCCAGAGCCTGATGATGCAGCCCCTCTGGAACTCCTCCAACTGCTGGAATTGCTTCCGAACTTTTCTCCAAGACATACTTCACTTACAAAGGATGCCACTAACACAACAGCACTAGTCAGAATAGGACAACCTTATATAGCTGGTCAGCCACAGTGCTACGACCCTTCCTTGCTTGCATCACATGCGTGGCCAAGCATGATACTTGAATCATTTGCATGTCTCATAATGTCAAACCTATCCCCCAAGTTTCATTTCTGTTGGTTGCTTCCTTCTGGATTCAACTATTTTTCTTATGATGAGTATATTTTGTTGGGATTAAAACTAATATGTAGTGCTTATCATGTTACATAGTTTAAATAATTTTATGAATTTTGCTGTCAGATGTTGCCTAACTGGCTTGTTGATCTGTTGTTGCAGACAGCCAATACCATCTGCAGCTGACCATCAATGGTTGTTATTGACGAATAGTTATGTTAGCAAAATAGAGTGAAAGCAGTTTATTATACATAGTGCTCCAATCTACAAACCTTACCCCATGCTTCCATAAAAAATGTGGAAAACCCCCTTGCAGGCTATGAATATGCCAGTTTCCTACCTGCTGTACACTTATGACAATGGATAAACACTGCGATCTAAACGAGTTTGATTGCAGGCAGACAGTTGGCATGAGAAAGATGGGTGTTCATAGCTGACAATCCTTCCGATTTACCCGGAAAGCTTTCGATTTTAGGGCATCTTTCTGATATTCTGATCGGAAAGTGATTTCTTCCGATTTTTCATTCTCATTCCAAAAATCCCTATTTTTTTTCCTCCCCATTTCAAGAGGAGAAAAAAAAATCTTTATTCCACTTCAAAAAATACTTAACACGAGATGATTAAAAAGAAAAAATTCTCCTTATTTCCGCTGTGATGAGAAAGTGCAAGCGACATGGTTTTCTGCTGGCCGTGGACTTTTGGATGGATCACTATGGCTGAAAAGTCATGTGCCCAGCTTCACCTTCCCCTGTGCAAGCTGCACAATGCTGGTGACTTCAATTCCCATCATGACCTTTGCTCTGCGTAACTAAGGGTTACAATCACGTTCTCTCTCTGTGTCCCCCCCTCCCGCCTTTTTCTTTTCTGATAACGCATTGTTCATCCCCCAGGTCGGGGTCGCTACTTCTTGGTAGGCCAGCATGGGGTGTGTCTTTCATTCGAGCACTTGTTATTACTCCCAGTTTGAAATGTTATTTCAGAACGTAGTTATCGTAGAAAATAATTCGAACAGATTTTAAATCTGTGGAATTTTTAAGCCCATGTGGATACCCGACATGACGAAATTAAGCAAAAGCTGCCAGTTTTGTGAAATTAAAAATGCATTGAGGCATGGTTTCGTAACTTCTTCTGTGGCAATAAATTTGACCTAACAAAAGAATGCTCACTATAAGAGGAAGTTAAAAAAAAAAAAAAAAGTCCAAAGTTTATTTAAGGCAGTGCTTCTCCAGCAATAATTTTTTTGATGGTCCATTAGTCATCAAGTTTTCTACGCATTCCAACCGTGGTTTTTTTTTTTTTTGTTTGTCGCTCAATAACTTGCATAAAAATGTTTTGGCTTGATTCAACGAAATTAATATGTTGGGGTACTATTTTTTCTTCTGCAAATTGCATCTCTTTAAGCTGTTACTGTTTTACTTATAGCAGTTTTACTTGCATTTTTTTTTCAAAGTGTCAATAAATTAAGTATTAGTGATTCGCGATGAGCAGCAATATGAAAGGGGGAACAAAAAAGTACTATCAAACATTCCGTGGTGCATATTCTGCGGAATTCCTGTGTATTGCAAAATCTTCAAAAAACGAAAAATATGCATTTTGCACTACGTGTCGATGTAATTTCAGCGTTTCGTGTGGTGGAAGGAATTATATTACTAATCATATTTCTAGTGCCAAGCACAAATCTAATGTTGACTGTGTGGGGGAAAAAAATATATACGAAATTAATTTCCTTTGTCAAAAGTTATAATGAACTGGATGCGATTCGTGCAAAATGTTTGTTCACTTCGTTTTTAGTTGAGCATAAGTTACGAATTAGTGTCACTCATTTAATTCTTTTTTTTTATTTGACTGTCTCATTGTCCGTCTCTTCGTAAGATAATCGTAGCATGAAAATGGTTTGTTTTTGAAAACATTTTAGTTTGTTCCATGATTGCGTGGGATACTATCCTATTGGATTTGGGGGTCAAAGGGTGGAACATCCTTCCTTTTAGATGCAAGCTTCCATAAAAATAAATTTTTATCTCTTTATAGATCATAATAATATAGCATAGTAATGGGAAATTGTGTATGGATAATCGAAATAAACGTGCCAATAAATTCAAACGTCTGTAGTCATATCAATTAAAAATTGATACTTGATTTAGATAACATATCGTTTTTTAATTGATATGTTCAGTACATTTAATCAATATGTGCGACAAGTAATTTCATTGAATATATGAATATATCAATTAAAATTTCATTGAATATATCTTTTTTTTTTTTTTCCAAGATTTTCGGTTTCCGGAATTTGGCAAGTATGGGTATTCCATCTCAATGGTTGCAGAAAGTGGGATTCTTGCATGTGACCTTTGTACATGTTTATCAGGACTACATCAAAACCAGCAGGTACCAAAAAGAAAAGGTGGTAAATCATCAATTTTCTTGAGATGAGTGCCACCTATTCCATGTTGTTATGTCTAAACAAAGGGCCACAGTGGAGATAATGATGTTGACATTCAACATTGGGACACCTATGAAGGTTTGTGTAAAGTCCACTTGATGTACAATTGCTTGATGGGGGCTATGGTAGCTGATACTCATATCGAGCACCTTTGTTAACAGCTTCTCCCAGGCTATATAAGGGAGGCTACATTTTGTGTGAAGGAACATCACAACTAGACTGGAAAGCTGGAAATAAGTAGCGTGGTCCGATGAATAGATTTTTACTACAGCACGTCAGTGGGAGGGTGTGTACACACATGTGACTTAGGCTACATGAGGCCATTGACCCCAACTGTTAAGTCTGGAGTTTATAGGTGGAAGTGGTGTAATGTTCTTGATGTGTTAATGTGGGCCATCTTGGGACTCTTTGTACCTATTGAAACCGATAATCACACAAGGCTATGATGACATATTTGCTGACCACCCACATTCGTTCAGGGCAATCCATTTTCCACACACTGTCTCATCCCTCCAGTTTGGCAAAAGATTGGTTGGAGGAGCATTCCAGTGAGTTTGCAGCCCTCCAATGGTCCTCTAACATTCCAGATTTGAACCCAATTGAACATTTATGGAACTCAGTGGAGCCATGCATACAAATCCACACCCATTAGTGGCAACATTCTGTGTTATGGATGGTTGTCCTGGGATCATTTACCACAACAGTTAGCTAGAAGATCATTGAAGCTCTTTTCACAAGATTGTGGGATACTCAGAAATAATGAGTTATGCTGGTCTCATCTGTTACCCTTGCAAAACAACAGCCAGGAGTCTGAGGGTCAGTAGTTTCATTTCACAGAAGAATCTTATTCCTGTTTCTGAAGCAGAAAAACCAAATGGTGATTTTTTGTTATTTTGTTGTCATGTCTGTACATCATAATTCCAACCAAAAATTTGTAATAGCACAGAAAATCCATACTGGTTGGCAGTCTATGCATACGAATTGTTGATATTTGTAAGTTTAAAGGCATAAAATACATAACAAAGGTCTTTAAATAAAACACTGTTGCCCCCGTCTCCTAAAACACTAATATATGAGGATAAAAAAGTCATTGTGAATCACGAAAAAAAAATCCTTCAAGTTGAAAAATTTTTAAAGTTTCTTTTTCATGCGTGGAATCCTCATGTGAGGCAGATTTCAAATACACTGGTTTCCATAAATTAAGCAACAAATGAAAAAATCGTGATAACTCAAAAAGTATGCAGCCGATTCAGACAAACTTTGGTAATAAGCTTTATCAGACCAAATGCAAAAAAAAAAAAAAAAAAAAACCATAAGAACATGTGATACAAAGCATTGACATTTTGTTTGAGTGATGCAAATATGAAAATACAGAAATATAGGTATCAAGGTGAAATAGGAAAAGGTACTTCAATATGAAGCGCGGTTACCCCAAACAGCAATACAGGCCCGACAACGATGTTCCGAAATGCTGTTAATTATGGTGTCAAATAGTTCCGTGGGTAACTGTGTCTATTGCTCGAGCAAAGCAGTGTGGAGCCCCTGCAGGGTTCTGGGAGGGGACTAGAGGCCAGCAACATGCCCCCCAAGAGCATCCCAGACATGTTCAATGGGATTCAGATCGGGAGAGCGTGCTGGCCGCTCCATACAAACTAGTCTCCTGCTCCAGGTACTGGTGCACGAGGCGAGCTGTTTGAGGGCAGGCGTTATCCGCCTGCAGTACAAATGTATCGTCAGTTGCGGCTGCGTACAGACAAAGGGTCCAGGATGTCGCCTCTATACTTCCTGAGCATTGAGGTTTCCATGTGGCAACACATAAAGGTTGGTACGGTCACCTAACGATATGTCTGCCCATACCAGAACATTACCACCACCATAGGTGTCCCTTCCCTGGATATTAAAGCGAAGATAGCGAGTACCGGCCTCTCTCCAAATATAAACTCGGTGAGAATCACTCTGTAAACAGTATTGCAACTCATCAGTGAACAGAACGGACCTCCGCTGATTTTGAGTCCAGTTCACATGCATTCGTGCCCAATTGAAATATTCCCTCTGATGGAGAAGGGTGAGGGGCACACATAATACCAGTCGCTGAACATACAGTCCTCCTGCATGTAACCTTTGGCGTACCGCCAAAGCTGATACTATCCGTCTAGTGGCTGCCGGAAGCACACATCTGAGATGAGTCGGTGTGGCCGTCCTGTTCCGCCGTGCCGAAAGCTGCAAATACTGGCCATACGCTGAAGTTGTTGCCCTTGGCCTACCTTTGCTGTACCTTGGGGAAGCTGCACCCATAGCTTGGAAATGCTGCCACATCCCGCTGACCACAGAATGATCGACGTTGAGCCGCCTTGTGACATCCACCTGCCGTTGCCCTGCTTCAAGTTGCCTATTGCTCTGTTGCATAACTTTGCTGGTAAATGATGTCTTGAAGCCATGTTAACAAAATCGCTATCTCAAAATCTTGTTATTTATTGCCACACATGAATTGGCGACTCCCTCTGAAACAGCTGGTTTTAAGTAAAGTTCTTTCGCATTTGCATAAAGCGCTGCCAGCACCACTCATTTGCTTTCTGTACATCAATGCTGTATGCCTTCACCTGTAACATATGCAGATTTCATGCAATTTGAACTATATTTCATCCAATTAGCGCAATTATTTGGTTTGTTGTTAAATTTATGGAAACTAGTGTATATGAAAAAACTCGGTTGAGAAAGTTTTTTTTTTTGTGTACTTGAAAATGAAAAAAAATTGTGTTGTTTCTCAACGGAATTAAAAAGGTACAATAAGGCCTGCATTTTAGTCATAAAGCAATGTGCAGTTCTTAGAGAAGTAGACCAAAACAGACCTATAATTTCCACACGCACACACACACAACCCCTTAAAGAACGATAACCTTTAGAAAAATAACAGGAAACATTGTCAGTGATATTGAAACACACTGGGAAGGAGGGGGGAGCACAGTAAATGAACTAGCATGCAGACACATAGGAGAAGGACAATTATAGTAACTATTCGTATTAGTACATACTAATAATTTATACAGTGGTGTAAAACTTAAGGACGAAGTGGAATAAATAAAATAACAGGAACATCCAAACCCAAATTAACTCAGGACTATGTGTTGGAACAGCTGCAACAGCAAATGCATAATAATGGAGTTTGATATGTGGTTTGCATGACGTGAGAGGGTGATTTGAATGCCAAATCAACCAGTCACTCAACCTGACCATTTCAGATTTCAACGAAACCTTCCGGGATCATTCTCCCTAGTGATATAAATGAGAATATATTTTAAAATTTTTTTATCTTATTGGGTTTTCATGTAATTAATTTTTAAAATTTTGAAAAATAGTCGTGTTTTGGCTTGCATAAACTTTTTCAATCTTGAATTTCCCAAGTTCTATAAAGCCTAGAGAGTTGTTTGACCCCTCACTTTAAAGAGAATTTCATAAGTTTTAATGCAACTTAACTATGCTTGGTGAATTTTTTTTTAAATTTAAAAATAAAATAAAATTTTTAAGATAGTGTTTTTTAAAAATTTTGAAAAAAATGTTTTTTTTGTAATATTATAAGCTTTAAATCCTGAAACTTTAAGAGTGGGATCTCAATGGGATCAGGAGTTATGGTACCAATGGTATTCTTTTAAATACCAGTTAGGGCTACATTGCTACCCTTTAACTTTTGCAAGATGAAAAAAAAATACATTGGCTATAAGGTAACCAATTTACATACGGGTCTATTACAGATAATGATCTATTAACCTACAGACAAATTAGGAATAGCATGTGAGTAAATAGTCTGCTAATCACAGGTGTTATGGCACAAGCCTGTACAGACTTGTCTGATTCATGTTCTCACAGGAGTGTGACTCATGCCCACTCTAGCTCAACTTTTGCTTAGTTTCCTCTAAGATCTCAGTGAGTGAACAGTTAGTTGTTGGCAGTGTTACTTAAAGCGTTTCACATAAAAATGTGATTTTTATAAGTTAATAGGTTATTTTTTCAGTGGAAGTGAAATAGGTGTTAAGTAATAAATTTAACCATTTTTGACATCTTTGGAACAACTAGGCCTCTCTCCAGTTCAAAAGTACAGTCAGTTCTATTTAGTCTTAAAGGCCTATTATTATATAAGATTTTTTTTTATTGTTTCAGACAATTTGACTTGTACTATTATTTATAATTTTAACTCTACTCTATTATTAGTACTGCGACAATATGGGTGAACCCAGTACATCAAAGCAATTTTTGGTATATTGTTGTAACCCATTTAAGAAACCTGGCCCTAATTATTATAAGAAACAATTGAGATCTGTAAATGAAAATATTTTGAGACATAATGCCAATTTACACAAAGGTGACAAGATATGTGATGAGTGTTGTAAAGCTTTACTGAAGCTTCCAGAGATTTTAACTGAGCAAGAAGGCTTGCATTCAGACAGCTCAGAATCACAAGACCATTTGAATATTCCTGAAGCACCAGTTCAAAATACATTGTCAGCTCCAGAGAAAAAAAGAGGCTATTGATATTTTGAACAAAAGTCGGACTGCTATCGAAGAAACACCCATTAAAAGAAAATGTTTGATTGAAAAAAAATACCCAGAAGAAAAGATTAAAAAAAGTGACAGAAGCTTTTCGAACGAAAGTACTTAATTTAAATCCAGGTACCACTGAATATGACGCTGCAAAAAATTATTAATCAATTGAAAGAAAAGTTCAATGCGACTACAGACAAAAGTGTTAGAATACAGGTTCTAACTACACTTCCCAAAAGCTGGACTCTAAAAAAATTGATACTGAATTTGGAGTGTCTAATTTTACTTGCTAGAAAGGTAACAACAGTGTTAAATGAAAAAGGTATAATGTCATCCCCTGACCCAAAGCTGGGAATAACATTGGACCCTGCAATGGTAGCCCTAGTCAAAGAATTCTATCAAAATGATGAGGTTAGTCGTCAAATGCCTGGTAAAAAAAAACTTTGTTTCAGTAAAAAAATATGGCAAATGTGTACATGTTCAAAAATATTTAATTCTAAGTACATCCTGCATACTTCCAGTGCTTACGTATGGTGCAGAGACGTGGACCTTAACTAAAAGAGACATACAAAGGCTGCAGGCAACTCAAAGAAGCATGGAGAGGTGCATGCTTGGTGTAACCAGGAGAGATAAGAAGAGGAACTCGTGGATCTGAAAAAGGTCATGATCAGAGTAATGAAATGGCAATGGGCTGGACATACTGCCAGAAGGACAGACCATCGATGGGCAGTCGAAATTTTAGATTGGATTCCAAGGGACAGGACAAGACCCAGAAGAAGATCTCATGGAAGATGGGTGGATGAAATTCGAAAGTATGCGGGAGTAACATGGAGGAGACTGGCACAAGACAGACCCTTGTGGAAGAGGCTTTGAAAGACCTTCGTCTAGCAGTGAATTGATAATGGTTGACAATGACATTAAAAGAATCTTATGTACTATTTAAGGAGCGTTACCCTGATCAGTGAATTGGAATTTCTAAATTTTGTGAGCTTCGTCCCAAGCAGTGTGTTCTTCCTGGGTCCAGTGGGACACATTCTGTGTGCATTTGCACAATACATCAGAATGCAAAATTAATGATGGCTCAGTGCAAAATACCTGAATTGGCAAATAGTGAACTCCTGATTAAAGCATACAAAGATGTAACAAGCAATATAATTTGCAAAACACCAACATCTAAATGTTACTTCGCAAATTGTGTGAATTGCCCAGGAAGTGGTAATTTGAAGGCTCGGTTTGAAGAAGCTTTTGAGCTTAATAGTATTGAAAATGTGAGTTTAACACAGTGGAAGCAGATTGATAACAAGTGTGTCCAGGAAACTATTATAAAACCGACAGAAGAGTTTTTGGATTATTTGTTTCAGAGTTTGCCAAAACTTTTAAGACACTCTTTTATTGCTACTCAACAGTCTTCCTATTTGCGACACTTGAAAGAAAATCTACTTCAAAACCAATGCATTGTACTTTGTGATTTTGCTGAAAATTATGCATTTGTGCTTCAAGATTCTGTACACTATGCACTACGTTGATGAGGGGAAACCAAAAAGTTGGCGCACCTGAGCTTAGTTATTCTTTCGGATTGTATGGTGCATGATACAGTGTCTGTTCATTTGTTTCAATGCCTCATGATTGACTTTCTTAAACAGAATCTGCCCCATAAACCCGAAAAGCTGAATTACTTTTCAGATGGAGCATCATCACAGTACAAAAACAAATCAAACTTTCTCAATCTCTGCCATCATGATAAAGTATTTGGCATCAAGGCGGAATGGAACTTCTTTGCATCGTCACATTAAAAAAATGCATGTGATGGTGTCGGAGGAACTGTTAAACGATTACCGGCATTGGCCAGTCTACGAATGGTCTACAATGATCAAATTATGACCCTTCGTTAACTTTATGATTGGGCTAATGACAATATTGTCAACATCAGTTTTTTGTATTCCACTACAGACGAACATGAGGCAGAGGAAAATACCTTGAAGAGTAGGTGTGAAGCAGCAACAACAATAAAGGGTACTTAACAATTTCACAGTTACAGTTCTGTGAATGAGACTAGAGTTTTAGTGAAAAGCTACTCATTTTCGGAGGAATCAAGTGTAGAAATAGTTTCAGCTGATGACACTGATGATGATGATGATGATGATCTGGACATTAATGACATTGTTGGCTGTGGTTAGGTTGTGTGTTAGGAATAGAAGGAGATGAAGTAAAAATATTTTTTTTGGAACCACATGGCCCTTCTCCATCTTTCAAATACCCACAATTAACTGGCATACTAGTTGTGCATAAAAGTGAGGTTTTAACAAAAGTTTATCCTACAACAGCTACAGGAAGAGTGTATCGACTTACAGACTCAGAAACCAGAAAGGCAAACAAGAAATTATTTGTTGAATTAAAGAAGAACTAAGAGGTCGCTATTTTGGCGTAACTACAACTCTGAGTGCTAACTAAAAAAACACTTTTATTAATTTTACCAGGTAAAACTTTTAGCCTGTTGGGACTATCCTTTTCTTGTTTTATGTTTAACTATGTATTAGTATGATGTATTATGTAGATTTTAAAACTTAGTGTCTGTTATCATGTAAGCACACTAAAACGAGAATTATAATCCATTATTACTTGTACAGTAACTTTAAGTTTTTTGCCATAACTCCCGATCCCATTGAGATCCCATTCTAAAAGTTTCAGGATTTAAAGCTTATAATATTACAAAAAACATGTATTTTTTTTTCAAAAATATTAAAAAACACTATCTAAAAATTTTTAATATTTTTTGTAAATTCATTTTTTTTTTGCCAAGCATAGTCAAGTGCATATCAAATTAAAACTTATGAAATTATCTTTAAAATGAGGGGTCAAACAACTCTCTAGGCCTTATAGAACTTTACTTGAGAAATTCAAGATTGAAAAAGTTTATGCAAGCCAAAAAATGACTATTTTTCAAAATTTTATAAATTAATTACACCCAATGAGAGAACAATTTAAAAATATATATATTCTCATTTATATCATTAGTAAAAATGATCCCTGAAGGTTTCATTGAAATCTGAGATGGTCAGGTTGAATATTTAAATTTTTTGGTTGATTTGGCATGGAATGACCCGAGAACAAAATGTGCTCACACAGTCATATAGCAGCAGTTGAATGGAAGCCACTGGAGATCGTGCATAAGTGTTATAGATGTTTGATTGTGTTTATTGTGTGCTTGAGATGATGAAATGGTCCATCAAGAACATCTTGATGATTTTACACATGATCAAATAATTGGGAGTCTCTTGGTGGGGTGAACTGTGATTAGTGTGGCCCAAAAGTTCAGTGTCTCCCATAGCATTGTATCACATGTGTGGTCTGCCTTCAGTATTACAGGTACAGCTGTGCCAAAGACCGGTGAGAGTCATCCACCAAAAATCACCTCAAGTGACAACCTCTGCGCTTTTACAGGCCAAGAGGGATTAACACACCAGACAGACAGTAACCTTACAAAACAACTGAACATGAGCACAGGATGCACAATATTGCAGTTTGCAGTGGCCAGAAGACTATTCAAAGGTAGACTGTTTGCCCAACCACTGTGTTTCATTAAAAACTGCTAATGGGAGACACTGTTTACAGTCGTCCAGCTGGACAATAGAACAGCAGGGTATGCTACTCTTTACTGGTGAGAGTCACAGATTTAGTCTCTAGTGATTCTGGATGTCAGCTAATCTGGTGTGAGGTAGGCACTCGGTATCGCCAAAAAACATCAATGAAAAGATAGATATGGCAGCTGTCCTGTTGTATGGGGAGACATTCTAATTGATGGGCTGTAGAGCTCCAGATACTGGAAGGAGGTTTCAATTTACTTCCGATATTGGAGGTTATATTATTTAACGTGCATTAATGCATTTGCATTTTTGAACTTCACTTTTAGTTGGTAAAGTTCGATGAACACTTACAGCACGTGGGGCTTGGCTTTCAATTCATATTTCCGTTATGTGGATGCGGCACGGGGGTTTTTCATTTGGCCACGGGTCCGCTTCTTTTTTTTTTTTTTCGTTGGAATTTATTTTGTCTCGTCACCAAAGGAGTTTTTTTCCTTTGCTGCATCCTCATTTACTTCAATATTTATTCATACCCGAGTACTTTCAGTGAAACTCCTTTACCGTCTTCGAGGGGATGTTTTGGTCCGACTAGCACGGACCGTGTCAGCTGGGCATTTCGGTGGTTCTCGCGGGCTGCTTCTGTCATCGGCTATCGCTTCTTCTTGGGCGTTGTGGCGCCATCTCTTGTTGGTCAGTGATCTCACTTTACGAACTTTTTCATTTTTTTGCTCAATTTTAATTAAATTTTTCCAGCTGTTTCTCAAATTATTAGGGTCATTATGGTAGCAAACTTTTGTCCTATTTTTTTCAATCATTACCGACTCTGCTATTCTCAGGTGTTTTTCGGATTTACAGCTTTTAATGATTTTTATATTTTCGAATTTAGGATATTTTTGGTTATCCAGACAGTATTGGATAAGTGCTGTTTTTCTTCTTTTTTCTGCCAGTTTTTTACGTGTTGTTTTAATCTGTGTTTAAGCTTATTTTTGGTACTTCCTATATAAGCCATTGGAGGATTTTCAGTAATAGGAATTGAGTAAATACCTGCTTTTTCTAACATTTTTATTTTTTCATTTTTTATTACTATATTTTTGATGGTATTTACTTTTCCTCCAATTTGAATGTTATGCTTTTTACAAATATTATTAATTTCATTGGTAGTACCTTTTATGTAAGGAAAACCATTTAAATATTTGACTTCTTTTTATTTACTACAGCATTATTTTTTATTTTCTTTATTACTTCAGTGTCCCATTTTTTTATTAAATGGTTAGGATAACCAAAGCTGCCTGCAATTTTTTTTATGAATTTGATTTCTTCATTGATGAACTGACTATTTTCAGAATGCGTATATGCTCTTTTAATTAAGGTTTCAGCACATCCTTATCCTCAAAAATGCAATAGTATAAAAACCTTAATTAAAAGAGCATATACGCATTCTGAAAATAGTCAGTTCATCAATGAAGAAATCAAATTCATAAAAAAAATTGCAGGCAGCTTTGGTTATCCTAACCATTTAATAAAAAAATCGGACACTGAAGTAATAAAGAAAATAAAAAATAATGCTGTAGTAAATAAAAAAGAAGTCAAATATTTAAATGGTTTTCCTTACATAAAAGGTACTACCAATGAAATTAATAATATTTGTAAAAAGCATAACATTCAAATTGGAGGAAAAGTAAATACCATCAAAAATATAGTAATAAAAAATGAAAAAATAAAAATGTTAGAAAAAGCAGGTATTTACTCAATTCCTATTACTGAAAATCCTCCAATGGCTTATATAGGAAGTACCAAAAATAAGCTTAAACACAGATTAAAACAACACGTAAAAAACTGGCAGAAAAAAGAAGAAAAACAGCACTTATCCAATACTGTCTGGATAACCAAAAATATCCTAAATTCGAAAATATAAAAATTATTAAAAGCTGTAAATCTGAAAAACACCTGAGAATAGCAGAGTCGGTAATGATTGAAAAATAGGACAAAAGTTTGCAACCATAATGACCCTAATAATTTGAGAAACAGCTGGAAAAATTTAATTAAAATTGAGCAAAAAAATGAAAAAGTTCGTAAAGTGAGATCACTGACCAACAAGAGATGGCGCCACAACGCCCAAGAAGAAGCGATAGCCGATGACAGAAGCAGCCCGCGAGAACCACCGAAATGCCCAGCTGACACGGTCTGTGCTAGTCGGAGCAAAACGTCCCCTCGAAGACGGTAAAGGAGTTTCACTGAAAGTACTCGGGTATGAATAAATATTGAAGTAAATGAGGATGCAGCAAAGGAAAAAAACTCATTTGGTGATGAGACAAAATAAATTCCAGCGGGGAAAAAAAAAAAAAAAAGAAGCGGACCCGTGGCCAAATGAAAAACCCCCGTGCCGCATCCACATAACGGAAATATGAATTGAAAGCCAAGCCCCACGTGCGGTAAGTGTTCATCGAACTTTACCAACTAAAAGTGAAGTTCAAAAATGCAAACTGGAAGGAGGTATTGTAATGAGGTAGTCCTTCCTCATGTTCGTCTGTTCCGATGTGCCATTGACCCCCAGCTCACGTTAATGGGTGACAACGCCACACCCTATCATACAATGGCTGCTGATAAGCGGTTGGAATGCGAAAACATTCAGCAGATAGATTGGCCAGCTCATTCCCCCGACTGAAATCCCATAAAATGTGTGGGCCACTCTGGAAAGAAGCATTTCTGCATATCAACACATACAGGGAACGTCAGACAGATGAAGATGGCGCTGACGGAAGAATGGGCAATGTTACCACAGTAACTCATTAACAACCTAGTGCGAAGTATGGACAGACATGTATTGACGTTAGGGAGGATCATATCCCTTACTGAGGACCTCCTTTTCCCTTCGTACCATCTCTGCCAGTGATTTATCTGCATCATGGTACCCAGTACTGTGTAGCCAATCCTGAATAAAGTTCCTCTCTATCATTTAGTGTTGAAAGTTTTGTCAGTGTTGTTTTCACCATCATTTTGGTAACAGAGTTCCTGACATTTGAATTTCACATATCCAGGCAGCTCCTGTGCAATGCTATGGGTCAAAACCTGGATTGTCCTTAAGTTTTGCACACCAGTGTATATATCATAGACATTGATAATAATTAGAACTCCTTGTGGAGGATGGCAATAACAGATTGTGATGAATTGGTGGGAATGTGCGGGTCCATTTAGTTCTGAGATAAGTCTGTGAGCTTTGCTAAAATCTCATAAAGCCTGTCATTAACTTAACTCATGTTTCATCACGCAAACATTAGTTGTGGCTCCATTGTTATTTAGGCTTAAGCTAGGAGGTTCTATTCATGTTAGTGGTATGTGTTTATTTGGTAATTAATGCTTTTGTTGGATCATGATGCAAATGTGTTTATTAATGGTATGTTTCAGTTTGTAAAAAAATGGTGTATTGTAGATTCGATTTTTTTCCTAGTTAAAGAAAAAAAGAAACCCCCTTCCAAAAAAAAAAAACAACAACAAAAAAAAAAAACGAGCTTTTGAGAGTGTTGTTATTAATATGTAGTGTTTAGTCTGTATTTCTGCTGGGGAAGTATCATAAACTATTCTGCAGTAAATCTTCTGCATTGCATGATATTTCCGACCAAATTGAAGACAAAAAAACCTTATTTTCACTGAGAAACTAACTGGATGTAAAAACTGTTTGTACATAATCATATTATGGTTGCTGTAATATCTTCAACCATATTTATTACGTGGCAAAAATAAAATATGGTTGAAGATATTACAGCTGTTTGTACATTTCGTAAAGCAGAGTTTTTGGACAGATATTTTCATATTAATGGGAAATCACATCCTAACCCTTCCAGTTCCAACACCACATCAGTCAAAAATCTCTTTATGAAAATCACTTTAACTCTCAAAATGTGCTCCCACCCAGAGCTAAAGTTAATCCTGGAGAGAACATTATGTACAAAACTAGCCTGTAGCCCATCCTAGGATGGTTGTTTTTAAGCTTTAAATAAATATTGATATATATATATGGGATGTGTGTGTTTGCCCATCTAACAATGGGGGGAAATTTTTAATTGAAGCAGATTGAAAACAAATCTAATAGATGCCAGACTTCTGTAAGGAAATATAGTAAAAACTCATTCTTGTAAGAGCTGAAAATTATATGCTATTTATTTCCGTTTTCCAAAAGATCTCGCGATGAATAACATTCTATGTAAAATCTTTGTTGTTGTTTAACAATTTTCTTGTAGTCCAGTTGTTTTGATCTAAACTTTCACCCGATCAGGGTTTCAACACCTTGAAAATAGAGCTGTTTATGTGAGAAGACCGGCTCATCAAGGTAAATTCTGATGTTCTTGAATGTGAGATTTGTTAATGGTCATGGCATATTCTGGAATTATCAGAAACTGGCTGCGCTTGAGGACGAATGGCAGATTTACGTCACTTGGAGCTAACTCGATTCTTTGCAAGAAAACAACATTTCCTCGATTGCAGTCAAAAACTGTTTCCGCAGTTACAAAATTTGCTTGGAGTCCAGTGATTGATACGTGAGTGCTGTTGCAAAGTCTTTGTTGGGGAATCAAATTCCTGAGCAACATGATGATTACTCCTTTTTTCTGCAACAACGTATGTGGCGTTTGTTCATGGTGTTTGTGGCATTTGCCTAATGGTGTTTGTTCATGCAGAAATTCAGGTGGATAATTAATTAAACCAGTTACGATGTCTCAGGAGACATGACAAGACGCATTGTCTTGTTGAAAGATCCATTCATTTCCCCTGAAATGACTGACAAATGGTATGAAATATGTTTCAAGAAGAGGCTGATAATGCTGAGAGTTTAACCGATGGTTTACAAAAGCAACAGCAGTTTTACCTTTTGCACAAAATGCAGCCCACACCATCACTGAGCCACCACACGCACAATGACTAAATAAATGTTGCTTCTCCTTAAGTAAGTTGTGCCAATAGTACGCATAGCCATCTGGTCCTTCGAGGTTGAACTTCTTTTTGTCGGAAAACACCACTGATTGCCATTCT
This sequence comes from Macrothele yani, assembly GCA_039090855.1. Classification (NCBI taxonomy): domain Eukaryota; kingdom Metazoa; phylum Arthropoda; class Arachnida; order Araneae; family Macrothelidae; genus Macrothele; species Macrothele yani. The sequence continues at coordinate 3,303,528 of CM077005.1, forward strand.
TGTTCCCAGGATGCCCCCCCCCCCCCATTCCAGCTGTTCTATTTTATGCCTTCGCTTCAGTTGAGGTTTCCATTGAAATTTACGTTGGGCAAGACAAGGATGTTGTTTAATATAATTGTACGCCGTTTTGTGTTGACATTGCAGCCATTACATCTCGTGCTGACACAGAACGAAGGAGCCATCGTCACAGTTTGCTGGACATGCGACTCCCTAATCTGGCACAGCACTTGAAATATCTGACATCATATATGAGCACGCAGTCTCGAAGGTTTGTGACTTCAGCGAAATTCAAGTAATAGGTTGTGATGGAACCACAGTAAATACTGAGTACAAATCTGGTATAATTCGTCATCTGGAGCTAAAAATTGGCAGGCCTTTGCAATTGGTAATTTGCTTCCTTCGTTTGAATGAGCTACCTCTCAGATACCTGTTGAAACATATATAGATGGCCCAGCAAGTATTCCCAAGTCGTACGGTGGTGCCATAGGTAAACAACTTCTTGGATGCGAAGAGTTACCTGTAGTCAAATATGAACACGTGGATTGTGATTTACCTTCAATTCCAGCTTCAGACTTGAGTACAGAACAAAAATATTTGCTGAAAATATCGCATGCAGTTCAATCAGGCACCTGCTCATCTGACCTCAGTAAATGCAATCCGGGGTGGCTCTCACAGTCCCGTTGGTTGACAGCTGCAAACGGATTATTGAGGCTATACATTGCTACTGCAAATCCATCTTCAGGATTCAGGGAGATTGTGGAATATGTCATGAAAGTTTACACACCTTTATGGTTTACTGTCAAAACTAAACATGCCATCGACGATGGTGCAAAGCACTTATGGGAACTTGTTAACAGATCTAGATTTTGCCAGAGAATCTTCTAGAAGTTATAGATCCAGTCATCGCTAGAAATGTGTTCTTCGCTTTCCCTGAAAACCTGCTGTTGGTTATGCTTACAGGTGATACAGCCGAAATTAGACCACTCGCAGTCAGAAGAACAATCAAGTCAAGGGGGACTGTTAGTGAATCTGTCCACAGCTTTGTTGTGCCTAAGCTTAAGTTTGAAGCCAAGGACTACATAGACATTGATTGGTTTCACCGTGAAGTTACACCATCTCCAGTCTTGAGCTGAGTGAGTTCAGAGGAACTGATGAGTCTCTACGAAAAGGTCAACGGCTGGGATTCCTCCCAATTTCCGTGTCGCACACAAGGTGTTGAGCAGATAGTGAAACTAGTGACTGAGGCATACGCTTGCGTCTGTGGGCACGACAATAGGGATGAATACATACGATTCACCCTACTGTTTAGGAAGATCATGCCACAGTTTGATCACAAATCAGACTTCAAAAAATCAATGTTCAGATGTCGTATAATTAAGAGACTATGATGAGATGTCGGAGACTAGTTTTAATCGATAAACAGTCGTATACATTTTTCTTTTTTTCTTTTTGTGTGTAAAATTTCGAAAATTCAAGCCTTTAGTCAAAGCCGAATAAATTAATTGATTGGAATTATGCTTCATGCATGTTGTTGATGGTTATTAAAACCTTTTCTGCACTAGGGCATTTCGATCCAAGTAATTCTGATATTTTTGACGGACACTCGAAAATTTCATGTTTTTAGTGGAATTTCAAAACTTTGAGCCCTTGGTCAGAGCCAAAGATATTAACCGATTCAAAAAATATTTCACATAATTCTTAGTGGTGCTCACCCACAACTTTTCCGCACTAGGGCGTTTCAATCGGAGAATTTCAGATTTTTTCTACCCACCCTACTGCATATACCTGTGAACACCTTCCAGCACCTTATTGAGTCACTCTAGCCCGTCTAGCTGCTATCCGCGCTGCACAAGGCAGTTACTCTAGTTATCAGCTGGTGGTCACAATAATGTGACTCGACCGTGTGTGTGTGTGTGTATATATATATATTTGACGGACACTCGAAAATGTGTGCCACAGATCCCTCTGTATATATACACACACACACACACACACACTCGCGGACAATGAAATTTGTGCACCAAGAAGGAAGCATTGGATTGAACTTAAATTTTATGGATGTAATGATACAGATGAATGATACGCACGATGGCAAAAACAGAGCTGCAGGGTAATTACAGAGGGATCTGTGGCACACAGTCTGGTCGTCTTCAATAGTGTGTTGCACCGCCTCATATGGTGATACGTGCTGCAATACGGTCTGGCATGGAGGTGTACAGCCGCCTGATGTTGTTCTGTGGCAGACTGGCCCACACGTGTTGGACGCGGTGTGCTCCAAATCCCGGATAGTGCTGTATGGCGTCATTCGGCATTTCAACTGGTCCCACACATACTTGATGATAAGGAACATGTCCGGGGAGCGGGCAGGCCACGGATTTGTCTGGACATGGCATAGGCAGTCCTGGGCAACCTGAGCCTAGTACAGGTAGACGTTATCCTGCTGGCATAGTGCTCCTGGAATCCTGTCCAGGAATGGGAGCACATGGGGCCGTAGAATTTCCTCCACATACCGCTGGCCCGTCAATGATCCACGCACCACTACTAGTGCTGATCGACTATCTTAGGCAATGGCTCCCCAGACCATAATGCCTGAAGGGGGAGGTGTGGCGCTCGATAGCGAGGTTGGGATTGTGTCGTTGACCCGGGGACCTCCACACCCAGACATGATGATCATCTGTCTCCAAAACGAAGCGTCACTCATTGCTAAACACCACACGTCGCTAGTCTGTGACGTTCCACGTCGCTCCGGCCTGGCACCACTGCACATGGAGCCGACGATGTTCTGGTGTTAATGACAATACACATAAGGGGCGCTGGGATTGCAAATTTCCTTCCGCAAGGCGTCGGAAAATGGTTCGTGGGCACACAGGAGCCGCTACACCTGCCCGTATAGTGGGCCTAGTCCCTGTGAGATCCGTTCGTGCCTGGTGAATGATCCGTCGAACCTCTCTACCGGTGGACCTCCTGGTCCGTCCGGAGCCGCTCTGCCTTGTGGCAGTGCCGTCATGTCTCCACTGCTTTCAACACAGTCGGACGGTATGGTCAGAGTGATCCACGTGGCAGTCTATATGGCGTGCCAACCACCCTGCGGTTTTCAGCCCGATGGTCAGGCCTCTCTCAAAGTCTAAGTTGCATAAATCGACTTCTGGTGTCTACCTGGCATTCTTGTCACTCCATACTCTTCCTTGCGTCGGCTGGTGCTTTTCGCTTTCATGGGGCTTCGACTACACGCCGGTTTATAAGGCTGCCAGTTCATGCTTGCAGCACCACTACAGGGTGTACGGTCATGCGCACTCGCACCAAACGTGGATCATTTGCATACCAGCACACACTCTAGCTATTTGCAAAGTTTCGCGGTTGTAGCATGTTTTCTTCAATGTGCGCAAATTTCATTGTCCGGGAGTGTATATATATATATTTGCTGATGACGTAGTCGTTTTTGCAAATACCCCATCAGAGCTGCAGAGTATGATCCAGGAATTTGTTGACAAGAGTAAAGAAGTGGGATTAAAAATGAACTTTTAGAAGACAAAAGTGATGTACAATACTTTTACAAAAAATGAAGATTTATCGATTGATGGGAAAAAGTTGGAGATAACCGATACATACGTTTACCTTGGACAGCAGATATCAAGAAGGGTCATATTGATAAATAAATTAATCGGCGTATAAAACTTGCCTGGAGAGCTTTTGTAAGAAACAGCGTAATTTTAAAGAACAATATGCCATTATGTCTTAAAAGAAAAGTGTTTGATCAATGCATCCTTCCAGTGCTTACGTATGGTGCAGAGACGTGGACCTTAACCAAAAAAGATATACAAAGACTGCAGACAACTCAAAGAAGAATGGAGAGGTTCAAGCTTGGTGTAACCAGGAGAGATAAGAAGAGAAACTCGTGGATCAGAAAAATGACAAGAGTGGAAGACATCACGATCAGAGTAAAATCTCTGAAATGGCAATGGGCTGGACATATTGCCAGAAGGACAGACAATCGATAGGCAGCCGAAATTTTAGACTGGATCCAAGGTACAGAAAAATACCCAGAAGAAGACCACGTGGGAGATGGGTGGATGGAATTTGAAAGTATGCAGGAGTAACGTGGAGGAGACTAGCACAAGACAGACCATTGTGGAAGAAACTTGGGGAGACCTTCATCCAGCAGTGGATTGATAATGGTTAGGGCAGTAATTCTGTCGCGGCGTGAATTTCCGAGAATATATCCACGAATTTCAGATTTTTTACCTATTTTTGCCTAATTTTTTCTGTTATAATTTTTGATTACTGTATTTTTCATAATTAAATAATTTTAATACTGCCTTCGTTAGAATTTACACGAAAAATATACCGCAAAATAACACTACTCAAAAGTCCAAACCTGGGCTTTACACCTTGAATTATCTCTCAAGATTGTTCGTTTCGAAGATGATACTCTTTTCGAACAAGCTTGATGTGTAATTCAAGGTCACATGCACCCTGATGAAAAGTGCACACGTGGTCTTTCATGATTTCCCCCGCTGCTATTGAATAACCTTTGCGACTTGCCAGATTAGTAAACCATAAACCGGATGTCGTCAGTTGTGTTAGTAATTTTAGCTGGGGAAGCAGCTCACAGTAGAGTGTTTCACAGACACTTAACTTGGAGAGTTTGTTCTTTCGTGTGAGTAGTTTATGAAGTTTCTAGATATTGTTTTTTAATTTTGAAAATGAGCCATGTGAGTAAAATGAGTGCATCTGAAAGATGCAAGCAGTACAGCAAAGGAACGTTTTGTGTGAACAAAAATCTATTGTTCTATTCGTGTTGCAACACACCAGTGGATTTTTCAAGAAAGGACAGTTGTGACACAAAAGCATTGAGCAAGCAAGCTGCATAAAAAAAAGGTGATTCTGAACAGGCAACCGAAAATAATGCAGAAATGTGTTGATGAATTAATTGAGATAATAACTGCACAAGAACAGCAATGCTCAATGGAACTTTTGAAATGAACTGGTGCCTTTTGTGCAGTAACATCCCACTTTCCAAACTGGATATAACCCTACATAAAAAAAATTACTTGGAAAATTTGTTGAAAGACATTGGTGTTATTCTAAATGCAAATTAGATGCGGAAAGGTTATTTGCCGAAAATATATTATATTAATAAGCAAAAAGTGAAGGATTTTTTAAAATCAGTGTCTGGTGTAAGCATCGTAGCAGACGAAACAACTGATTCAGAAGATAGATACATTTTAAATATTCTTGCTGTTTCATCAGCTGAACCAAATGTTGAAAGCTGCAATGATGAAACATCTTTTGAATGCAATCTTCCTTGTGTGCATCACTTTAGAATCCGTAAATTTTAAAACAGTCAGCGAGGCAATACTTCAGTGCGTTAATAAGTATGTAATACCTTTTGCTAATATAACCACTTTTGTGACAGACAATGCATCTACATGTCCAAACGTGGGGAAAGAGCCTGAAAGCCGTATTTTTGAATGGTGTTCACTTCACCTGCAATGCGCATCTTGTAAATCTTTTGGGCAAAATTTAGCAGAATGAATTTAAAAATGTTAACTCTTTAGTAGTTGCTGTTAAACGTGCCTTCACAGCTTGTCCCTCCCGTAAAGGACGTTTTCGACTATTTTTGCAGGAGAAGGGCAAAATAGCCTGCTTACCACCAGTACCTGTGCAGACTAGGTGGAACAGTTAGTTTGAGGCCATGCTTTTTCACTGCAAACATTTAGAAGACTACGCAGAGTTTTTTGAAAAAGAAAAAGACGACAGCAGCAGTTGTATTGTGGATAAAATCATTGGGTATTGTCAAGATAGGGATTTAAAAGAAAATCTGAAGCAGGTTGAGGTTCATGCGCCGTACATTTCCGGACAACTCATTTTATTTGAAAAACAGCAAATTTCCGCGCATAAAATATATAATGAAATTTCGGACATCGCCAACAGTCTTCTTAGCAAGAGTCAAGACTACGATCACGTCGCTGCAAAAAGAGCTCTATCCACTTGTTATAAAAAAATTAAGCATTTTTTTTTTGAAGATAAAAAGCATTGATTTTGTTAGCCAGCCGCAATTTTTTTTAAGGCATGTACGGTGTTTGATCCTGATCAATTTAAGTCCTTAAACCTTTTAGACAACGAAGAATATTTGTTTGTTTTCAGCCACATTCCTATGTTCGAAGATGAAAACCAACTAAACTGTGAATTTCGTTCATATAAAGCGAGAGTAAAAGAACTTCGTGTCAGCGAAGGTTTGCTAGATTTCTGGAATACGAAAAAAGGTAGTTTTCCTAAGCTACATAAGATCGCCATGCATTGTCTGTCAGTACCCACAAACAGTGTCGAAGCTGAACGATCCTTTTCTAAATTTAAAAACGTGTTACAGGACAACAGACACAGCATTAAAGAAGAAAATCTGTGTATGTACAATATAATGTATCAAAATGCCGTCCACTTAAACGGAAATCTTGATCTCTTGTAACGGCACTGATAACGTTGCCAGAATTTGAATGGTTTATAAATGTAAGTATCAATTTTAAAAAAAAACTTGTAAAGTTACAATGCTTATTTAGTTACGTACTAGTCATTTGTATTTTTGCTTCGTAGCTGTTTATTTATTTATTTATTGGAAACGTTAGTGTATATCATTGGCTTCGAATTTTTCATGAAATTTCGTAATTTACCCCTCGACTGCCCCACAAATTTTGCCTTTTTTTCCCTGCGCTAAAATTACTGCTCTAATAATGGTTGATGACGATGATGATATACACTGACGGAAAAAAATCCCAACACCACGAAAAAATAGTTGTAGAGGAATGAAATGGCGGCAATACATTTGTATAGGTAACATATTTAATCGATTAAGGTTTCAAGATCACAGCTTTTTGTAAGCGCGAGAAGAGCCATTTTAAATGTGAAATGCTGGTACATTAATAACCGGTGTAACCGCCAGAATGTTGAATGCAAGCACGCAAACGTTCATGCATTGTGTCGTACAGGTGCTTGATGTCAGTTTGTGGGATGGAGTTATATGCCTGTTGCACTTGTTCGGTCAATACAGGGACGGTTAATACTGGTTGGGGGTGACGCTGGAGTTGTCGTCCAATGATGTGCCATACGTGCTCGATTGGTGAAAAATCTGGTGATCTAGCAGGCTACGGCAACATGTCTACACTCTGTAGAGCATGTTGGATTACAACAGCGGTATGCGGGCGAGTGTTATCCTGTTGGAAAACACCCCCTGGAATGCTGTTCATGAATAGCAGCACAACAGGTTGAATCACCAGACCGACGTACAACTGCGCCATCAGGGTGCGTGGGATAACCACGAGAGTGCTCCTGCTGTCATAGGAAATTGCTCCCCAGACCATAACTCCAGGTGTAGGTCCAGTGTGTCTCAGCCGCAGACAGGTTGGTTGCAGGCACTCACCTGGCCTCCACCTAACCAACATACGGCCATCACTGGCACCCAGGCAGAACCGGCTTTCATCAGAAAACACAACAGATCTCCACTCCGTCCTACAATGAGCTGTAGCTTGACACCACTGACGTCGCAAACGGCAGTGGTTTGGAGTAAGTGGAATGCACGCTACAGGGCGTCTGGCTCGGAGCTGTCCTTCAAGTAACCGATTTGTAACAGTTTCTTGTGTCACTGTGGTGGCAACTGCAGCTCAAATTGCTGCGGCAGACGTGGTACGATGCGCCACGGCCATACGCCGTACACGACGGTCTTCCCTCTCAGTAGTGCCACGTGGCCGGCCGGAACCCGGTCTTCTCGAGGCAGTGCCTTCCCTTGACCACCGCTGCCAACAATCATGCACAGTGGCTACATTCCTGCCAAGTCGTTCTGCAATATTGCGGAAAGAAAATCCACCTTCTCGTAGCCCTATTGCACAACGTCGTTCACACTCCATGAGCTGTTGATAATGGCTTCTTCCTCTTCTTAAAGGCATTCTTGACTAACATCAACACCCTATGTCGAATCTCAACGATAACTAACGCTCAAGAACGTTACAGCGCGTATTTACAGCAAACCTACTTTGCATGTTCCGAGGGGCGCTACTAGCGCCACACGTATGTGCCGAGCGCGAAATTTGCATAGACGTCATCTTACAGATGTACTCTCACCGCCTACCAACTGTCGTTTATCTAACACAACCCCTTCTTGGTGTTCGGATTTTTTTTTTCCGTCAGTGTATATAAGAATGTTCTCAAGAAAAAAGTGGGACCAAAGGTGAATTCGCAAGAAGACAAATTTTTCACTTGAAAAGAATTACAGTGAAACCTCTCCGAGCGACCACCCGTATATAACAACCACCTCCCCTAACGACCGATTTTCTTAGGCACGGAATTTTAGACCATAGACGTAATGTTAAAAAGCCCCCTATGAACGACCGAGCCAACTTCCACGAGCGATCGGTTTTCCCTCCTTCCCTCCCTAAAAGAAGAATTCGGCCCGCTTGGATGTGGGGGAACATGTGGAGAGGAGACAGCTGTCTAACTTTGGCGTGTACACGTGTGATCGCTGATTGCTCATTCGAGGGCGGGCATTCGAGCATTGCATTTTCGGACGAAAGAAAGAAATTTTTGTCGTCTCCGGCCAGTGGTGAATCTAATGTTCATTCACGAATTCAAGTGGATAATTTTCGCTTCTTACAATGTCTAAAACGGGGTTTTTAACAGCGTTTTGAAGTCATAAAATTGCATGAAATTGGAAAATCTGAAAGGAAGTTATCAGAAACATTTAACTGCGGTAAGACTCAAATAAACAAGATTATAAAGTACAAAGTTACAATTTGAAAATAATGGGAAAACTTCAAGTTTCGTGGAGTCAAGCAGATTCGCCTCACAAAGTTTTCGGATATCAATGAAGCTGTGTTGGATGGTTCAAAATCGCAAGGGCAAAGAACGTTCCGATCAGTGGACCTCTGATTAAGCAATAGGCTATCAAGATATCAGATGCTCGCGGGATTGAAGGCTTTTCTGCTAGCAATGGATGGTTGAACAAATTTCGGATTCGACATAACATCGTTTATCGTGCATTTGGTGGGTGAAGCGGCAGATGTAGATCAGCAATTGTGTGAGAACTGGGTTACGAGACTCCCATTACTTTCGGCCGGTTATGAAGACAAGAACATTTTCAATATGGACGAAACAGGACTTTTTTCCATGCTCTGCCGACGAAAAGCATGATGCGAAAATTGGAAGAATCACAAGGAGGCCAAATTGCAAAACAACGCTTAACGCTTGCATTTTGTGTTAGTGCTGCAGGCGAAAAAGAGAAATCGTTGGTGATCTGGAAATTCCAAAGACCAAGATGTTTAATGGAAAAAAACATTGCAAATATGGGTGTGTTTTGGAAATCAAATTCAAAGGTGTGGATGACTCCCTATATTTGAAGAGTGGCTCATAAATTTTGATCAAAAGATGAGAAATCATAGAAGAAGTGTCCTGCTTGTGTTAGACAACTCCACTTGCCAGGCACGTGAAGCATGGCAAGTGGAGTTGTCTAACACAAGCTACTACTGCTAATTTACAGCCCCAAACACTACTGCTAATTTACAGCCTTTGTATCACGGTGTGATTAAATGGTTCAAAAATGAATACCAGTGTTATGTATTGCAATCGATCCTGGATCGAATTGATGAAAGCACAAGTGTTTTGGAACTGGCCAAGTTATTTTCCCAGATAAAACAATAGAAAAATCTGTAGTTAGTGAAAAGTTCAAAAATTTGAGACAAACTGAACTTACATCTTTTTTTCAAAAAAGATTGTTTTATGTTTTCTTAATAAATATTGGTCTTTTAAAATGATTTTTATACGTATGTACTATTTTACTTAGATACCTCACACATTGCAGTTTAACTCGTTTTTGATGACTGAGGAGAATACCGATACTCAGTATCCACACCTCTTTAATCGACCACCCCTTCCAACGACCACTTTTTATCGGTACGGAAGGTGGTCGTTCTTGAGAAGTTTCACTGTATTAATGGTTAGATGACATTATGATCAGTTGACAATTGTAATTTATTAGTCTTAAAAAAGTGCGGGGTGAAGAGTTCCAACCAAAATTTTATTGATTCTGAAACACAGTAGTGCATGCACACACACACACAATAAATGTGTGTGTGTGTGTGTGTGTGTGTGTGTGTGTGTGTGTGTGTGTGTGTGTGTGTGTGTGTGCGTGCGTGCGTATATGTATATGGCAACTGCTGTCTATGGCTTCACCAAGGGCTAGGCACAGATAACACCTCTCATACTTCCATAAAGACCAAAAAGTGTGGGCTTCTGCTTCATCCAGTTGCAAGAAATAATAAAACGGAGAAATTTATTACAAATTCAACCCCAAAACAATTAAAACCCCACTGCTACTTATGCCACCCGAGACCTACAAGCATGAAAAACTCTCTTAAAAATAAATAGGAGAAAAAAATTAAAATTAGAAAATAAATTAAAAAAATAAATAAAAATAAAAAATAAAAATGCAACCAGTTAAAAAAAAGAAAAAATCCCCTATTGGCCCGACCTCACACAACTTTTAGTAATCGAATTTCTTGGACCAAAGAAGTGTAAAATACTTGAGTACTTAAGAAAAACATGATTACAACCTGGACCTTCCAACAAATGCTACTTCGAACTCCGACATAACTTGAAGAAGTGACACCAGCTGCTCCTCCTAGCAGTCAAGAAGTCAACCAAATTTCCAGAATATTCTGTGGATGTGGTTAAGATAGGAAATGTTCCAAACAGTTTTATAGTTGCTATCAACTAATCAGAACACTTTTTTTTTTTTTTTTTTGATTTGAGGTTTAACAACCACTGTGAGCAACTTAATGGGCTATAAGCAGTCACCCGTCCCTAATTTAGGGTCACTGGTTCCAGGGAAGGGAGAGAGCCAGTGCCGTATAAGACAAACACAACATCCATGCCTCACCGGGATTCGAACCCAGACCCCTTACGGACAAATGATCAAAAGACAACGCTTGGATCACTGCGCCACCAGGGTGGCATCAGAATACTATAAAATAATCCATTGGGAACAGGCTAAACTGTTCCCAATTGGCTTTAAAAGTATTAATATACCCTAAAAACTGAAACTTTCCCAAACTTTTAATTATTTGAATTATACTATTTTTTTCTTCTAGTTTTTAAATATACTTTTTGTATAATTTTTTATTTTTGAAACTTTTTTTGTAATATTTTTATTAGGTTAGTTTTAATTTTTTTTAATTAAATAGAGATGGAAATGAAAGAGTAGTTTAGGTTCCAAATTGAGTAAAGGTAATCACATCATCATCTAAACTTCTATATTATAGCTTTATTTAGATGATTCATTCAGTCACTGAGTTATTAAATTAGAGTTGGTCTGCTATCCTAACACTATACTTGAGAACAATTTTCGTAAGTGTTGTTTTTAAGAAAGCCCTTGAAACCTGGTTATCAATAAACTGACTGATTAGAGATTGAACGTGCCTCTTAAAATCTGCCTCCAAGCTGCAAATTCTGGACAACCTTAAAACCTTAGAGATAAAAACATTCTCGATAACCTTGCTGGAGATAGCTAAGTTGCTGGAGAGAGCTGCCTTAAGTTAAATAAAACTAACACTAGTAACCAGGAACATGATTTTCTAGGTTTGTCTGTTAATCTAAATGATGGTCACCCAGTTGTTAGTTTGTATGATAAGAGAAACAACTTTAAATTTAAAATTTTAAAATTCGTCGAGTGGTCTAAGTAATTCCTTCAGCAAGATTATCGAGAATGCCTTTGCCTCACAAGTTTTAAGGTTGTCCAGAATTTGCAGCTTGGAGGCAGGTTTTAAGAGCATGTTCAATCTCTAATCAGTCAGTTTGTTGATAACTAGGTTCCAAGGGCTTTCTTAAAAGCAACACTTAGGGAAAATTGTTCTCAGGTATGGTGTTAGGATAGTAGACCTACTCTAATTTAATAACTCAGTGACTGAATGAATCATCTAAATTAAAGCTATAATATAGAGGTTTAGATGATGATGTGGTTGCCTTGACTTAATTTGGAACTCAAAGTACTCTTTCCTTTCCCTCTTCTTTTAATTCAAAAAAGTTCAATACTAACCTATTAAAAATATTACAAAAAAAGTTTAAAAAATAAACTAAAAAAGTATACATTAAAAATTATAAGAAAAAAATAGTATAATTTAAATAATTAAAAGCTTGGGAAAGTTTCAGTTTTCAGGGCATATTAATACTTTCAAAACCAATTGGGAACAGTTTAGCCTGTTCCCAATCAATATTTTACAGTATTCCGATTAGTTGATAGCAACTTTAAAACTGTTTAGAACATTTTCTATCTTAACCACAACAACAGAATATTCTGGAAATTTGGTTGACTTCTTGACTGATAGGTGCACAGCTGTCATCACTTCTTCGAGTTATGGCGGAGTTAGAAGTAGCGTTTGTTAGAAGGTCCAGGTCTCATCATTTCCTTTTGGTAAGTGCTTTATTTTTTTTTTTACTTTTTTAATTTTTTTTTTTTTAGGTTATGAGTTTTTCCTTTCTGCTATAGTTTTTTTGAGTTTTTTCAGCAAGTTTGCCTCTTTTTTGAGTTCGCAATCTGCCTCCGAGCGTACCCCATTGTTCTGACCTCGCCTTTAGTTTGAATTTTGGGCATGTGCAGCATTTCGCAGGCTCTCATTTATCCATTATAGAACTCATTTTATGGCAGTAACTTGTAAATAGGTTAGCTAATTCAAGCTACTCTTTCCAATTTTAGATGTTAAAAAATAAAGTGCCTGTAGATAGTTATTTCAATGTAGTGTATGGTTGTAATAGTGTTTTTCCTAAGTACTCAAGCATTTTACACTTCTTTGGTCCAAGAAATTAGATTACTAAAAGTTGTGTGAGGTAAAAGTTGTGTGAGGTCGGGCAACAACCATCCAGATTGCAATCGAGGATTTTTTCGTTTTTTTAACTGGTTGCATTTTTATAATTTTTTTTAAATTAATTACAATTTTTTTTTTCTTCTATTTATTTTTAGGAGAGGTTTTCATGCTTGTAGGTCTTGGGTGGTATAAAAGGTCATTCCACGTCACTTCATCCAGGCCATGTAACCCACCATCTCAGATTTTGATGAAATTTGGCATGGAGGCATACTTCACCAAGATATAGAAAATGACCAAATTTTAACTTCCTACACCTCATAGTTTCTGCGATACAATGCTCTAAAGTTTCACTGAACATCATTCTCGCACATAGAGCGACAGAGTATCACTTTTCACAAAATGCTGCATAACTGTAGTGCTATTTAGTTTAGAAGAAAGAAATTTTGTACCCTTATGCAAAAGAGCTTCCAGAATAAGAAACCATTTCAAATTTCATTGAAAACACTGAATAAATAAATAAATGAAATATAGTGGTAAAGTGAAAATTTAAGAAAAACAAACAAACTTGCTATTCTATATTAGGCTCTACAGCAAATAGCAGAGGTATGAGGGAGCTCTTTTTTAATGTATATTGGTCTTTGACATATATTGTCACATAACAAGAAAAAAAAATAGTGGCTTTCAGCTTGCTTTTGGAGGTATGTGCAAATATCTGAAATGTGTGTGGGGTTCCACTTCGTCAATTCAACCACTTTTTTGTTTTATTAATTATAACTCATCTCTGACATTCAAGAAATTTCACAAGGAGATATAACTAATAAGGACACACAAATATAAAAATTTATGTTTTTTTACACCATATAGTTTCAGAAATGCCATATTAACAAATTTGACAAAATGGCTAGTTCAATTGTACCCCACTACAAGTAAGGTGAGCATATGCAACAAACTGCTTAGTCATACTCACCTATGGTACATAGATCTATTTTTTTAATAATTAGTTTTGACTTGAAAAAAAGAAACACAAGCAAGTAGTTTTGCACTGTTCACAAATATTTACATTGATGTTTTTAATATGCCATTATCAACTCTTGAGGATGGAGCCCTTTTAATTCAGCCACTTAGTTTGACAGGTTTTCATGTCCAACTTGGAAAACACACAAGTTCTACCAGAACTTGTTGTCATGGGAGCGTCAATTAAACATAAAATGTGTCCAAATGAAATATTGCACTCATCTTTAAATGAAGGCCATTAAAAAGAAACTGCAGGGCCGTTTGGGTGCATAAATTTTACAGATGCATCACTTTCTTCATAATTGATTTTCCTAGAAACCAATTAGAATCATATACACATGCTACATAACAATGTGTATATAACTGCCTTTGTATTCCTAGATTTTTACAGCCAAAATCATAAAGGGATTTTCATCCAAGCTTGTTCTCTTGGTTGCTATTTTAGATGTTGATAATGGAATAAAGCTGTGGAAACTCTGTGTATCAGGTATTGTTTGAACATCAGAAAATCTTACTTGACACTCATTGCACACAGCATTCATATCACTTTTCAAAATGAAACTCTATTTTCATGATATTTTTACGACAGTTAAGTCAAACATCTCCTGTGGAGTGGTTATTTGCTTTTTCAGTAGACGTTGGAGACTTGCTCTTGCAGTGATTCGTTTGACACTTCCACCTATGCCATCACAAGGAGTCTTCCTGTTGCTGGTGGCAAAGAAAGACCATGAAGCTGTCTGTCACTGCAAAATCATTAATGTGATGACATAGATTTATAGTTTTTATTTTTTTTTGTACTGAGCAACACAACCATCAGTAAAATAATGTACTTCTTTTGCTTGTTGGTAGTTCTTTTTAAAGAAAGTTATTATTTCACTCTGAATCTTGTACATCATTGCAACATCATGATCACGATCATCAGAAATGAAACAGTGACTTAAGCAGAGGTCAAAGAGTCAGATTTTTTTTTTTTTTACAGTAAATAACAACAGGGTGAACTGTGCATGCATGGTGAGTCCAATGATACCATTGTGCTTCTTCCTGAACTACAAATGCATAATTTTCACTGAAGTCCATCAGTATAATGGTAGATTCTGGACCAATTGTTCCTTTCAACTTACTGAAAAATGAAGACTGTGCTTTGGTAATGTATGAATGCGGAATGAGCTTCTCAGTTTTTGGCACAAATAATTCAATGAATTCCTCAAGTGAAGAAGAAATCTTTTGAAGCTCCATTCTGTCTGTAGACAACCACTGGTGATATTCGATTTCATCAGTGGGATCACAATCTGAACACCACCAAAGCATGCACTTTGAATCCCTACTACTGCAGACAAGACTATTGATAAAGTCCTGATGTGATTTTTCAAAGTGTGCTGCACTAATCAAAAGTTAGATATTTTGATGTATAGTGCACGCACATACAGAATGGGTTCCAGAGGAGCCCGCAAGAATGCACCATTTTGGATGAAGAGCACAAAATTTAGAAAATCCTACTTTTTCATTAGTATGTCTTTGCTTAAATTGTTGATATAATTCTTTCAAATTGCACAGAATAAGTCTTTTCTGAGCATGGTCGTTTCTAGCACCACTTACTTTGTCCTTCATTCCTGGCATTTGCCTAGAATAGTTATCTTCATAAAATTCTATAATCTGTTTTCAGGCATCTTGTGAAAGTTTCTTACCATGGCTAGGTTTGGGAACTGAAATGCCTTTATCTTTTGCTAATTTTCTTGCCTGATGTACTGTGTATTCTGAAACTTCAAGCTGTTGTGCTACTTTTTTTCTGGACCATGATGGGGGAGCCATTGTTAATATCTGGACGACTAACAATAGGTATCTTTTCTTTCATTAAAGCTACAAGTTCATCCAAATCATGAGCTTTTAGTTTTAATTCATCTATGGAGTGTTCATCATCACTGTCCCTAGTAGAAGACTGAGCTGTAAAGCCATACTCCAGAACACAAGATATTTACTCTGCATAGCTAACTTTGCTTGAAGAAGTTTTCTTTTTTCATATGCTGGTTTACTATGGAATGGCAAGAAATGTAATTTTAACGGTGACAACTCTAAATCAGATAAACTTTCATTTATTTCTTTAGCAGCACATTCTTTAATAATAAAATCATCAGGGACCATTTCACTATCACCAGTCTCACTTAAAACTTCATCTTCTAAGGTTGTCCTAATTTAGATGCTTTCACATGACACTGAGGACATAATTTTTGACCTGGGCATACACTGATGTTTTTAGATTGCAGCTGTTGGGCTATTTGTGTACTGACTTGATGCAGGGACCTCTTCAACAGGTATTTTCACATCATGGTCACCAAAAGGGTTGCAATAAGTTACTTGGTAGGTTTCATATTTCTTCAGATAATAACATTTGTGATGTAAACATACTGATATTATATCTTTATGTGGAATATTAGGTCTTAAAGAAATAAGTTCCTTGTCAGCAACAGAAAATTCTTCACTACTGAGAAACCCTTTTGTCTTCACATAACTTGATTTATTGCATTCTGTATTAGTAAGTGATCCAACACTGCACTGGTCCATTATCTTTTTCCATGATTGAGGTTGACAAACTTGTCCCAATGTCAGATTAACACAGAGCAGCCAATTCACAAAAAAGAAAATATTGGAAGCAATATATTTCACAGCAAAATGTAAGAGACTTCTGGATAGCCTGCCCACAGTGAAATCAGCATGAGCATCTGAACCATTGTTTTCTTAACTGGGAATGAGGGACTGAAACCTTATTTCTCTTTAGTTGGAGGGCATCCCTAGGAGAGTGAGGTGAGAAAAGAGAAATCTTTTTCATTTGACCCTCATCTCAGCACTTGGGGAGTTTTACGATGTCATAAAAATTACCCCATTTGAACTGGTAGTCAGTTGAGCACAGGATCTGGGATGAAGTCAAAACAAATTCTCATGACCTTAGGAATCGTGCTGTATCCTTTGCCTTATGCCACGTTTTCTTTTAAAAATTGTTCTCTGACAAGTAGCAATTATATCCTAGTGCCCATCCATTGCAAGCTTACTTTAGTATATTATTCAGTCATGCACATATAAAAACTGTTTATATCTTTCGTGGAAATGTTCAGGTTTTTTTTTTTTTTGGGGGGGGGGGGGATAAATTTCCAACATTCTGTTTTATCAGAGTAATGTTTTTTTCAGGAAATTTTGCAATCTGCAATAAGAGAATAACAGATATCTTGAAATGACTGAAAAACTTTGAAACCTCACCACACTTATTGTGGGGTGCAGCTGAGCTAGCCATATCGTCAAGCTTGTTAATTTGGTATCTCTAAAACTATATGGTGTAAGAAAACATGATTTTTTATATTTTTGCATCCTTAATAGTTTTATCTCCTTGTGAAATTTCTTGAATGTCAGAGATGAATTATAATTAACAAAAAAAAAAAAAAAAAAAAAAAAAAAGTGGTTGAATTGACGAAGTGGGACCCCACACGCATTTCAGATATTTGCTCATATCTCCAAAAGCTAGCTGAAAGC
Organism: Macrothele yani; assembly: GCA_039090855.1. NCBI lineage: Eukaryota > Metazoa > Arthropoda > Arachnida > Araneae > Macrothelidae > Macrothele > Macrothele yani. The sequence continues at coordinate 3,320,903 of CM077005.1, forward strand.
CACTATTTATTTATTTTTTTCTTGTTATCTGACAGTATATATCAAAGACCAATATACATCAAAAAAGAGCTCCCTTATACCTCTGCTATTTGCTATAGAGCCTAATATAGAATAGCAAGTTTTTTTCTTAAATTTTCACTTTACCACAATATTTCATTTATTTATTCAGTGTTTTCAATGAAATTTGAAATGGTTTCTTATTCTGGAAGCTCTTTTGCATAAGGGTATAAAATTTCTTTCTTCTAAACTAAATAGCACTACAGTTATGCAGCATTTTGTAAAAAGTGGTACTTCGTCACTCTACGTGGGCGATTGGTGTTCAGTGAAACTTTGGAGCATTGTATCTCGGAAACTATGTTGTGTAGGAAGTTAAAATCTGGTCATTTTTTATAACTTGGTGAAGTATACCTGCATGCCAAATTTCATCAAAATCTGAGTTGGTGGGTTACATTTCCCAAAAAAATTGGATGAATTGATGTGGAATGACCCATAAGTAGCAGTGGGGTTTTTAATTGTTTTTGGGATGAGTTTGTAATAAATTTCTCTGTTTTGTTATTTCTTGCAAACTGGATGGTGCAGAAACTCATTTTTTGGTTTTTATGGAAGTATCAGAGGTGTTATATCTGTGCCTAGCTCTTTGTGAAGCCATATATAGCTGTTGCCATAGTTCTATAATCCTACCTTTTCTCATAGTTGATTATTAGGTATCTTCTTTTGGGTTTCCGAATCAGTTTACTCCAGCTTTCAGAATTTAGTTAAATTTTTTGCATTATGGTTTTCAATTTTTCCTATTAGCAGCCTCTGGCACTATGGTAGCCTATTTCAAATAGTGTAATGTAAATTTATGTACAACCATTAATTTGCCTTATATCATCATCATCTTCATCATTGTCAACCATTATCAATCCACTGCTGGACGAAGGTCTCCCCAAGTTTCTTCCACAACGGTCTGTCTTGTGCCAGTCTCCTCCATGTTACTCCCGCATACTTTCGAATTTCATCCACCCATCTCCCATGTGGTCTTATTCTGGGTCTTTTCCTGTCCCTTGGAATCCAATCTAAAATTTCGGCTGTCCATCAATGGTCTGTCCTTCTGGCAGTATGTTCAGCCTACTGCCATTTCAAGGATTTAACTCTGATCATGATGTCTTCCACTCTTGTCATTTTTCTGACCCACGAGTTCCTCTTCTTATCTCTCCTGGTTACACCAAGCATGCACCTCTCCATGCTACTTTAAGTTGTCTGCAGCCTTTGTATGTCTGTTTTAGTTAAGGTTCACGTCTCTGCACCATACGTAAGCACTGGAAGGCTGCATTGATCAAACACTTTTCTTTTAAGACATAATGGCATATTGCTCTTGAAAATTATGCTGTTTCTTCCAAAAGCTCTCCTGGCAAGTTTTGTACGCCGATTAATTTCTTCATCAATGTGACCCTCACTTGATATCTGCTGTCCAAGATAAACGTACGTGTCTGTTATTTCCAGCTTTTCTCCATCAATCGATAAATTTTCATTTCTTGTAAAAGCATTGAACATCACTTTTGTCTTCTGAAAGTTCATTTTCAATCCCACTTCTTTACTATTGTCAGCAAGTTCCTGGATCATACTCTGCAGCTCTGATGGGGTAGTTGCAAAAATTACTACGCCATCAGCAAAACGAAGGTGGGTTAGATAATCTCCATTAATTTTTATGCCTTTGTTTTCCCAGTTCAGTGATTGAAAGACATTTTCCAATGTGGCAGTAAAGAGCTTCAGAGATATGGTGTCACCTTGTCTCACTCCCTTTCCAATTTTTATGTGTGTTGTATTTTCAAACAGCCGAATCTTTGCACTTGCATTTTCATAGATGTTATTAATAATAATAATGTATGCATCTTCAATACCGCAGGATTTCAGAGCCATTGTAACTGCTGATGGTTTCACCGAATCAAAGGCCTTCTCATAATCGATAAAAGCCATGCACAATGGAAGTTCATATTCCCTCGCTCTTTCAATTAGTTCTCTTCAGTACGTGGATATGATCTATTGTGCTGTAGCCACTCCTGAATCCAGCTTGTTCTCTCGGTTGAGCCATATCCAGTGTTACCTTCAAACGGTGTGAAAGAACTTTAGTGAAGATTTTATAAATCAGTGATAGGAGGCTGATAGGTCTGTAGTTCCTGAGATCCTCAATGTCACCTTTTTTATGTAGCAGGATCATTGTAGCGTTGTTCCAATCCTCAGGAATCTTCCTTTCATTAAGGCATCGAGTGAAAATCTGGGCGAGTACTGTTTCGATTTCTCCACTTGCTTCTTGTATGATGTCTACAGTAATTCCATGTTCTCCTGGAGCTTTCCCCCGCTTCATGTTCTTGATTGCATGTGCAACTTCTGCTGGGAGGACTGGAAAAACTCAGGTACTGGTACCTTTAATAAAGTCTGTAGTACATGTATCATCCCTTTCATATAATTTGGAGTAGAAATCTTTCACTCTTATCAAAATTTTGCCTCTATTTCTTGTTACAGAACCATCTTCTTTTCTCAGTGCCATAATCTGTTTTCTTCCCTTACCGAGATGTTCCTTTGCTATCTTTAGGCTTTGGTTGTTTTCAATTGCTTTCCTCACTAGTTCACAGTTGAATTTCCTTACGTCTTCAGTGATACCTTTTCGTACTGTCTTGCATAGCTCTATGTATTCCACTTTGGAAGTCACATCTTCTTTAGTTGTCCTCATCTCTCTTCTTTTTTGCATCAACATTTTGGGTTTTCCTGATAATTTGTTCACATGCAACTTGTTCTTAGACCCAGCTAATTTTGTTGCTGTTTCGATAAGAGCTTTGGTTACTTTTCTGTTAACTTCAGAAATATCCACTTCTTCCGATGTTAGGCCTTCTAAAGCAGAGAATCTGTTCTTCAGTTCCAACTTGAAGGCATTGTGGTGTTTTTTAAGGTTGGTTATGTCAATACATTTTGTTTGTCTTATGAGCTTGCCACTTTCGAGTTTAGTGTTGAGGTGCATCTTGCATCTCACCAATCTATGGTCACTACCTGTGTTGAACTTGTTTAACACACTGCAGTCTTCTATGACGAATTTTTTGTTACACATAATAAAATCAGTTTCACTTGTCGTCCCATTTGGATGTCTCCATGTCCATTTCCTGTGTGGCTTATTCTTGAAAAAGGAGTTCAAGATGAAAAACCCTTCTGCCTCTGCAAACTCAACGAGAGTATTTCCACGCTGGTTTCTGTTGCCGTGACCGAATTTACCTACTGAAGTTTCATTCTGTTGCCGTTGCCCTATTTTTGCATTGAAATCTCCCATAATTATCTTCAAGTGCTGCTTACCTTTATTATTTAGATGACGAATTTCCTCATACAATTCTTCAATTTCTTCTTCAGGATGACTTGTGGTGGGTGCATTAGTTTGAATAATCTGAGCCTGGTATCTTCTCGAGAGTTGGATAACGAGTCGCGCAGCTCTGTCAGAGGAACTTTCAACTTCTACAACTTTATCCTTCAGTTTCTTGTTTATTATAAATCCAACACCACTAGTTCTGCCAGTATCTGTCCCACGATAGTAGAAGGGATGTCCACTTTTCAGTTCAATGAGATCTTCTCCTTTTCTCCTTACCTACCTCCCTTAGCCCGACGATGTCCCACTTGATCCTTTGTAGTTCCGCTTCCAATTCAAGAAGCCTGGAATCAGAAGATAGGGAGCGTCCATTATACGTAGCCAAGGTCAGCATCAGATGGCAGCCTTGTCCAGTCCTCCGGTGATTCTTTGCACCCTCAGCCTTCATGTCGCACTGGCCGCTGCCTTGGCCAGGTACATTCCAGCTGCGGGAGACTGAGGGCCAAGATTTAAGTTGTGGAGTAATTTTGGAGGGGTTTGGCCATAACTCACCACGCTGGCCAAGCAGGTTGGTGAGTGTGGGATAGAATTTCCTCTAATCTTGATGGTATAGTTATACCGCTATTGGCGGTCGTCAGAGCCCCTTTAGTGGGAACAGGATGCACCATGAGAAGGCGGGGTTGACATCTGTCAAGGAGAGGCTGTGATGTTGTGCATCACCTGACCTTACATGCCTTATATATATATATATCACAAGAAATCTGGTCCAAAAACCTAAGGCAGAGACTGAAGAATGAACCAGAAGAAAACGGAAGGATTATAGAAATATGGCAGCTGTCACATCGATGGCTTTTTCGGGAGCTAGGCACAGATAACACCTCTCATACCTCTATATAGACCAAAAAGTGTGGGTTTCTGCATCATCCAGTCTGCAAGAAAATAATTAACAAAAGAGAAAAATTGCAAAAACCCCACCCAATTACAAATAAAAAAAAAAAACCACTGCTACTTTTACCACCCAAAAACAAGTAAAAAGATATCATGAATATTAAGAGGAGTCGAAGTAAAAATTATAATAATAAAAAATAATGGCACACGAAAAAATTGGTAATCCCAGTTGCAATCTGGAGCCCTACTCCCACTGCTTAGATCCAAGAAGTACTAAACACCTAAGTATTAAAAAAAAAAAGAACAAAAACACAACTACAACAAATACAACCATACACTACAACAAAATAACTATTGTATTTACAGGCACATCCTAACGAAACATCAATAAATGGAAAGAGTAGCTTGAATTAGTTAAACCTATTTACAAGTTATTGCCTAATTAAGTTCTATAATTGAATAATAAGAGCTAGCCTAAGCTGCACGTTCCCTAAAATCAAACTAAAAACGTGGTCTGAAGTACAATGGATTATGCTTGAATAGAGCCTAAAAATCCTGAAAAAAGTGCAATTTTTCGGAAAAAATCCCAAACAACTGTAGGAGAAAGGAAACCTCAAAACTTAAACAAATTTTAAAAAAATAATAATAAAAATCACGAACTTACCAAAGGGAAAAGAATGAATACAAAGACCAACCTATGCATGCTCCAACAAGCTCTGATGCCGCTCAAAAGAAGTGATGCCAGCTGCGCTACCTTGCGGCCAAGAAGTCAACCAATTTCAAGAGTTCTCTGTGGCTGAGGTTAACACAGGAAAATGTGCCAAAAACATCAGCTAAAGTGCTGCTACAGCTGAGAAAAATTGTTTTAAAGTAGCAAACAACTAATCGGAATACTATAAAATTCAATTCGGGAACATAATTATCTGCTCCCAATTGGCTTTAAAAGTATTAAATATACCCATGAAACTGAATCTTTCCCAAACTTTTTAGTTATTTAATTATCTATGGAATATAAAATGTTGTTTTTGTAAGTTTATGAGACTTATTTACCTTATGTTGTTGTGTGTGCATGCACACACACCCACTTACACACACTTACACACACTTACACACACACACACACACACACACACACACACACACACAAAGTAAATCAGAATCAGGGGCCTCACAAGGTGATTATTAAGGTGTTTAAGATGGGGGGTGGGAGGGGGAGGTAGATCATGTCAACTTTAGAACCAACAGTAATTTTGCCACATTTAACTTGATTTGTAAAGCAGGAATCCACATGTAAGATTTTTGCTTGAAACCTAATTTGTGAATTGACCAGTTTTAAGAAAAGTTTGGGGAATTTGTGAAAATGTGATTGGAGCATTTTCATTGATATAATTAAACCCCATAAAATTAAAGTGAGAAAAACTGCAAGGGTTCTTGTAAAGCGAAAAAAGACATTTCACGTCATCAGTCTGAGCTATTTTGGAAGAAAATAACTAAAAATAAAATTGCAACAGTCAACTTCCAGAATACTGTGTAATATGGTCTTGGAAACGAATCATAAGGCGTTAAAAATGCGTAAAAATGTGTTTTTAGTAAGAATAAAAATCTGAGATAAAGGCATCTGAAAGTAAAATCAATAAATAAAATAAAATAATATGCGACCGTCAACTGCCGCATGGCCGCAGAAACAGAAGGGAATGTTGCAAACGCTTAACAAATATGGATTTCTTAAAAAAAAAATAAACCCCAAAAAAAACTTGGAATAGAACCAGCATTAATCTAACTAAAATAAAGCTACCTGGAAACCAAAAAAGGCAAAATTGCGAACATAAACTTCCAAAATGCCTCATAATTCGACCATGAAAAATAGAAGATGGACGATAAAAATGTGTAAAAATATATATAGTTTTTGAAAAAATAGAAAAGACTGAGAACAAAAAATATCTTATCAATCTTAACTGAAGTGAAGCTATCTGGAAGCAAAAAGAAAAAAAGAGTTGCGACGTCAACTTATGGAACACCAACAGCCATGAAAACAAAGAAAATGCTTTAAAAATATGGCTCTTGTAAAAAAAAAAGAAAGAAAAAAAGGAAAGAAATAGTCTTAATTTAACTTTCAGTTAGAAAAAATTTAGGCCTCCATGCCAAAAAGGAAAAAGTGTGACCATTAGCTTCCTAAATGCCACATCAAACGTGCAGGGTGCGTTAAAAATGCATAAAACTATCACTTCCAAGATTCAAAGCTGAAGTATCTGTTTGAAAAATATGGAAGAATGAAAGCTAAAATAAAATGGGTGGGAAAGTTGTTTGCGAACTGTGTGATTTATCGATTACAGCTTTAGATCTTGAACGGGAGCCAACGTTAAAAGCACGTGAAAATTGCCCTTGCTTTGTTTTAAAATTTAAAGAAATCTTAAAAACAGTTAATGCTAAGAAAATAGAAAAACAGTCTGCACACCTTTCCGAGAATCTGCGACAGGCGTTGCAGTGTCGCGCTGTTTCTGCTGCCGGGCTTAGAAGTTCTGAGTCTAGTGTATGTGGACTTTTTTTGCTTTTAAATAGTGTGCAAGTCATGCCATGATTCAAGAGAAATATCATATCCTTAGAAATTGTTGACTGCACAAGGAATTCATTACAGCCATTAGAGGATCACACAAAAGTGTCATAATGACGGCCAAAGAGCAGACATGCACAGGGGCAATGTTCAGTTCTGGAAGAGTGGATTTCCATATTTGCATGTGTGTCCGTTGAAAGTAAGGTAATGTGATAGTAAAAACATGAACACTGGGAGGTGGTGTTCATTCTTTTTTTTTTTTTTTTTTTTTGTAGGTGAAACCTTGGAGGTATCATCAGTTTTTCTTTTAGGCAATACTTTTAGTTTTAAAAGTTGTATTGCTTCTGACTTCTGATAAGTTACCTATAATTTTTTGGTGATCCAAATTTCAGTTGTCTTCCAGTTGCATATATCATCTTGGATAATTTTTCCGTCCTACACAGTATGATAACAAGTGGGTTACTTTCTCAGACAAAAATTCTGTGACTTGTTACTTGTAGTTAATGATTTGGAGTTTTTGCTGTGATTTGTGTGTTCCCATAGTTTTTATTAATTATGGGATTCACTTTGTAATCATTTAAACATTCTGTCATAGACTACATTTGCTGATTAAATTAATTCCATACACATGTTGTCATTGTGTGTTGGGAATAAGGACTTGTTTGTTTGCAAAGAAATGACTGTGTAGCTGAATTTTGTTATATTTACAAGTGCATCTGTGGTATTGAATTGTATAATTTCTATGTGGATGAGACTGTTTTTTGCTGGGAATGGGACTTATTAATTATGTGGCTCACTATGTAATAGTATACATATTTAGTCATAAATAATTTTCACTGATTAAATTATTACTTTAAAAATATGTGTTAAAAAACTGAAGTAAAATAAACATGTGCTGTCATTGTACATTGAGAGTAAGGACTTATTTGTTTGCATAGAAATGACTGCATAGCTTAATTGTGTGATACTTATGATTGCATCAAGTGTGTTGAATTGTACAATTTCTATGAGATTGAAGCTGCTTTTGTGCTAGAGTAACTAATAAAATCCAATTTTATTACTTTATACCTATATCATTTTAAAACCAGTGAAATATAAACTTTTTGTGACAGCAATGTTTGTTGCAGTGATGTTAATACAATTCTGATTTATGACACTACAATTCATAATTTATGTTGTGATAATGTCAAAAAGGGTTTTAATTTGTATCTGCATGTTTTTTCATGAGTATGTGTTTGATGTGTAGACATAATTCTTCCATTATTTCAGTTTCTCCCAGTTCGTCTCAACAAGCTGTAATAAAGTGTTGTGTTTGTGGTGTTTCCAAAAGCCAGACTACTATCCAGAAGAGGTATCGGCAATTAGCATGTGGATGGTGCATCAAGTTTTTTGGGAACTTTACTCGATCTCCAAGGCAATTCTTTTGTCTTCACAGTGGTAAGAAAATTTTAATACTTTTATCACGCACACACACACACATGTAACTGGGATTGGAGGAGTGGAGGGGCAGAATTTTTAGGGCAACTTATTATTTGGGACTAGCATTGCAGCTTTTAATTGTGTACACATCTCAATAAATTTAATAGCCAAATACAGGAACAACTGAAACAATGTGTGTGTGTGCATATTCTTTTGCCATAGAAGTGTCATTAATTAATTCATGAACCTAATTCGTCAGAATTAATACTCGTGTATTTGTACTGTGCGCAGTGGAAAATTAATTCATTAATTTCTGTAATGTGAACATTAGCTATGACTGTAACGTGAATATTAGCTAAGCATGGGGACGTAAAGCTGAACTTATTTGCATTGTTGGGTGTTTACACCATTGTTATTGCTCTCTATTCTTAAATATATGTGTGGATCTTTTAAAGAGTTATAAAACAAATATAATTTTAAAAACATTTATTATTGATACTATTTGCTGTTATGTTAGGTGAATACAGGACTATACATAGTCTGATTGTATTTGTTTCACCTATCTTTAAATTCTGCAAAATTTCTTAGAGTTGTGACTTCTAAAGAAAAAAAAATCTAAGAGAATTGTAGCTCCCTATACCATATATTTCTGATATACAGCACTTCCTGTTTTGTAGAAATCTCTTCACCATAAACCTTTTTGTATTTCCTGTACAAAGAAGTTTCTTCTGTAGTAATAAACTATTCAGAAAGTATAAAGTATCATATATAATATACATTTCCAGGAAAAATGTGATTTGTGTCCATGATATTTTATTCTATTCACATTTTTTGGAATTCATATGCTAAAGAACCATTCATAAATAGGCCTCCTACAGTAGTTGTATACTGCAATATATTACCTGGGTTGAGCTGCTGACACATTCTTCACAATTTGCAAAAATAAAATTTGTTTTGGCGATTATAAAAAGATTTGGCAAACATATTGGCGATAATCTTTTTAACGATGTCTAAGTAAAAAAAAAAATGTAAATAATATATAACCTATTGTTTTTGTAATACTAAACAATGCTTATTTGTAAAGAACCTATAACCCACTGTTTTTGTGCTATTATAACACTACGTTTTTATGGTTTAAAGAATTGCCTTCAATATAGATATTTTCATGAAAATCTCAGCTCAAAAAGTGACAAATATAATATTTTCTAGCTTCATAAATTTTATTTTTATATTTCCAATGGAGAGTGGAAAAAGGCAACTTCAGATTACATTTAGCAAAAAAAAAAAAAATTAATTTGATGAATATGTTGGCAAAAACTTATAAGATGGTTCGTACATATATATACTACTGGGTGCGCCATACAAAAGAGGCCCCGTGGCCAGACGTTGTTAGGCGGGTTAAAGTTGTTTGGCGGGTTGCCAGTTAAAACCACTTTGTTCCACTTCTTACCAGTTTCTGCATGTGCAGCTGCAAGGGAATTCTCCAGAGTGGTTAGTCACAGCCAGAGCAGTGTAGGTGTGCGGTCATAAGTGTAAGTGAAGAGAGAACAAAGGCAACGGAAATGGTTTTAAGTACGGAACAGTGGATTTTTATTATGGAACAGTATTTCAGAAATAACTCATACAAGGTTTTAAGTAAGTTCTTTACAGATAAATTTCCACATTGTGCAGCACTGGAGAAATCAGTGGTACAGAAGTTAGTACAGAAATTTCGTGAAACCGGCACGGTGTGCAACAGGAAAAGAAACAAACTCAAGATACTAAAGACAATATCAAGGATCGTACTAAAGACAATATCAAGGATATGTGCACAGTGATTTTACAAAGCCCTCTGAAGTCGATTCACCGCTTATCGTCTGCAATGGGAATATCTGCCACGCCATGCCGACGCATGCTTAAGGTGGATTTACATTTTCGGCCGTACAAAGTTATGGCGCTCCAAGAACTTATTAAAACTCCTGACTATGCAAAACGGATGCAATATTGTAAGTGGTTTCAGGAGACCATTGTCAGCGATGAAATGGACCCACCACTGTATTACGACAGAAGAAGCCTGGTTTCATCTCTCCGGGTATGTCAGTGCGCAAAACAGCAGGATTTGGACCGACACAAATCCCAGACGGACAATGTAGACTCCTCTGTACGACCAAAAGATAAGCATTTGGTGTGCTGTGTCTGCAAAGAGGATAGTCGTCGGCCCATTCTTTTTCACTGACACCATCAACTCGGAGTGCTATGTTCAGCAACTGTTCAACCCATTTGTTGCTGCACTTGCATTAGAAGAGTGAACATATGCTTTCTTTCAGCAGGTTGGTGCAACGGCACATAATATGCGGAATAGTCTACGTGCTGTGCACGAAGTGTTTGGGGTTGGACAGAACTGTATCGAAGGGACTATGGCCACCCAGATCACCTGATCTCTCCACCTGTGATTTTTATCTGTGGGGAGCATTGAAAGGGAAAGTGTACACAACTAATCTGCACACCCTTGATGAATTAAAAGTGAACATTATGGATACCATAGCCCAGATTGCTGCCGATGAGTTGTGGCGCGTTACGAACAACATGTTCCGTCGTGTGCAGCTGTGTCTTGATGTCGGAGGACAGCACTTTCAGCAATTGTTGTAAATGCAGGTAAATTACTCCTGTTTTCTGTCATTTCAACTATTCTTTACCATGTATAGTAACATTGCCTGACTGTTGTCGTTCATTATACTCGGACCTCTTTTATATGGCACACCCTGTGTGTGTGTGTGTGTGTGTGTGTGTGTGTGTGTGTGTGTGTGATGTTTAAAACATATACACAGATGAAATTGATTTTCAGTGAATCCCCCCCTCAAATGTGTGTGTGTCTGTTTGTCTTACAGTATTGGCTCTCTCCCTTCGCTGGAGTCAGTGGCCCTAAATTAGGAACGGGCGACTTCTTATAGCCCATTGAGTTGCTCAAGGCAGTCCTTAAACCTACAATCAAAAAAAAAAAAAAAAAAAAAGAAGGAGAAAGAAACTGTTATTTATATATATATTATACATATAGTATTAAATCCTAATAAGTAAAATCAGGCTTTCCTTAAAATGTGCTGCAAGTGATTATTGATATATATTTTAGATGGTCTGCAACAGTGAAATGTGTTATTAATCATTCCAATTGAGAGTAACACTCTTCTCAAGAGTATGTAAAATCCAATTAAAAGCAATGGCAACAATTAAAAAGAAAAAGAAGCTGTGTATAGTTAGCCGCAAAAGAAATTTAAAAGTTGTACTTATGTATCCTTTATTCTTTTTAGTTAAATCCGTTCAATAGTGGTTTAACTGTTGGAACTTTTTACATGTTATAGTTCCTTTGTGTGAAATGCAGTTTCTCAGTTGGAAGTTATTAGTATTTACTGTGAAGAAACATCTCTGTAATCAAATGTAATTCAAGGAAAAATCTTTCATGGACCTCTGTTGCAAGTGGTCGATGCATGAATCGTTTGTATGGTTGTTCTCAATTCTTATCGGGCTCTTGAGTTTAGACTTTTAAGAAATTAGTCGGCACATTTTCTTCACGGGGTTCTGAAATTGGAAAGACAAATTGATGTATTCGAGGAATTTCCGAGACTATTATTTTGACCAGGATATATTTTAGTTAAAATACGAGAGGCACATGAAGACAAAGGAGTTCTGAAATTATGCTGAAGAACTACTTCGAGAGACTATAAAAGGATTATGAAAGTTTAAAATATTGTAATACAAGACTAAAAGAACAATGAAAACTTTAAAATCTTGACAAAAGAGATTATAAAATGTAACAATGTTGAACTATCTTGGATTAAGATGTACAAGACGCCATGACCCAGGAACAAAGGAATTTATGAAAAACGTCAAATACCTTGAAAAACATAAGTGTGGATTACTCAGAAAAATTCTTCGCATGAGAAAATGCAATCACCAAAAAACTTCGTCGGACCTCTTGGTTGTACTGTCCGATGCATTTCGGCAGAGCTGTCTGCCATCTTCTGGGACGTCTGGCCGTCCGTTTTCTCTGTAGTCCACGTTGTTTATGCCATGTACTCAGTCTGGGAATCTTTGTTTTTACGTGTTACACATCATCGAATGTGTTGCATTGCCACCTTTGGGATTTGAAGAATCAGTAATCTTTTTTATCACTTTAGGTCTGTCTGCACTGGTTCTGTTTCGTTTGCTGTTTTCTGTTTTTTTTGGTCTCTTCTTCCATTAGTATTTTCCATGGAATCGGCATTTCCACTCCGCTACTAATGTTGCAGTTTTTTTGTTTTTTTCAATTACTATTGCCTGGGCAAAACAGATGGTCTTTTTGGTTGGTTAGTTGCAGACAATTTCGATGTCTTCAAACTCTGGCATTGTTATTTTTATGCAATACTGTATAAATGCCTTTCTTCAAAAGAATAACGTATGGAAAACATGTTTTTGAAATCTCGATACATTGAGAAATACGTGCGTATTATGTATCATATGAGGGAAAAAGTCTCCGCATACCCCCCTTTTGCTACAAAAATGAAACATTCCATTAGATCACGTGTGCCAGATTTCCTTTAAAACTGCGGGTAAGCTCCTCAGGCATCATACGTCATCTACTCGTGAGAACTGGCCGTGTATGTTGAGCTTGCTGACTTCCAACGAAGTGTTATTATAGGATGCCATGTCAGCAATCTGTCCATGTGTGCGATTGCAGAGGAATTGTAATACCCACGATCAGCTGTTCGAGATGTTATTAGTAAATGGAAACATGAGGGACTTACAACAGCCAAAAAATGTTCAGGAGGTCCAGATAAATTGATAGCAAAGGGTTAGAGAACTCTGAAACGTGTTGCCCGTGGTGCCGTCATTCCTCTGCACAAATCATCACCAAAGAATTTCAGGATTCGACAGGGGTGAGTGTCTTTACTGAGACAGTTCATAAGGAACAGCACAAATTAAAATTTTATGGCCGAGATGCTGTTTACAAACTGTTAATAATGTGTAAGAATGCAAGTAAGTGACTTACTTTGTACAAAGCATCATCCATGGACTCCAAGCCAGTGGAAATGAGTGTTACGGAGTGACTAATTGCGCTACACCATTTTTAAATCTGATGGTTGTAGCTGGGTGTGTGGTGTATTCCAGGTGAATGCTAACTGCCAGAATGTGTCGTCCCAACTGTCAAATTTGGTGTCATGGTCTGGGGATGTTTGTATGGACTCCGACTGTTAGTGGAGGTGGATGGAAACATGAACGCCCCAAAGTACCGGTACATTCTAGTCATGCTGCTTTGCCTACACTTTACCAGTTTTACAGACTGGCCATTCTTGTTTCAGGAAGACAACTAATGTGTCATAGAGTATCCTCCATCTCGACATGGTTTGAGGATATGCATGTTCAGAATTTGGAGTGGCACACTCAAAACCCTGACCTCAATCCTATAGAGGCCCATTTTGATGAACTGGAAAGTCAAATTCATGTGAGAACACCATGTCCAACTTCTGTGTCTGAACTGACCACTGCTTTGTGGAAGAAATGGAACAATATTCCTGCAATTACTTACCAGAAGCACATTGAAAGGTGTGCCACTGAGAGTGCACAATGTATGAACACCATATAGATTTTGCATAAATACAGTATTGTATAAAAAGCACTAATGTTTGTAGACCTTTTTCCTTATAGTATAAAACTCTGTTCAAGAATAGTTTAATTTTGATGAAATTTGGTGTTAGTGTTTAGAGGGAAAGACAGAGGTGCCAACCATTACGGATTTTCCGTATTTATTACGCTTTCGGCTGCCTGATTACGGAATTACGGACAGGTTGGAAGAATTACGGATTTCAGTACATTTCATAGAACTTCTGAATTTTGTGTCCTTTTTTGTTAAAATGGCAGTTTAAACTGCGATCACATTTTGCGAATGCATTTCTAGTTCTTTTCGCACAAATGCGAAAAGGTTTAATTGGTGCTATTTCTAAGTAAGCGCCATTGAAATTCAGATATTGGACACATCGGCAAAGCCAATATCGGACGGATATTGGGTGAAGAACTGCAAAGCGATATTGCGTAATATGTAAGAAAAAACATTATCGGCGCAATGACATCCGCATACCTGCCAAGTATTCCGGATTTCCTGGAACAGATTTTGGGGTAGTTTTACGATCGCAAGATAGTTTCTTCCGAATTTTCGCCAAAACGGTTTGTGAATTTTTTTTTTTATTGATGGAAATTGATATCGTTTGTTATTGTTGCTTAATGTACACTCCTGCTTTTGTTTTCTTATTATCTCATAGCGATTGAACCTTATGTTATCTCATGTTTTTAGCAGTGAGAGATATTTATTTATAGATCGCACAACCCTCCTCCCGCCAATCCTTCCAAACTCCCTCTCTCTGTGTTGGAATAGCTGCGCTAATTATGCCGAAGTTCGAAATTTTTTTAATTATACGCAGTGCAAAGTTCGCCAAAATGCATAATTACGCGTCTAATATGCATCAACATTTTACCAACGCATTAAAATACGCATCAGGAAACGCGCAAAATACACATCGAAGGATTTCACCAACGCGTAAAAATGCTCATCAGGATGGTATTTTGTCTTTCAAAAACGAAAGTAAATGAAATAACGATTTTTCCTGTAATCGTAATTTCGTTTTCCTGTGATGTTGCCTCTGTCCAGTATTGTTGTTATACATCACTTTATTCCAAAAATATTTGTATTTCAGTGTAAAAGTGGAGTGAAAATTTCAAAAAACGGAAATTTGACGGCTCAATTACTCCTCTGTAATCTTCAGTCATGAGTTTGCAACGGCTTCGAGAAATTTCTCCTTTTCCGTCATAATTTGAGTTATCCTTGAGGTCGATACATAACTGAAGAGAAATTTCAGGACAATTGGTAGTGGGGGAGAATGTTTTTCGCCTGAAACTTGAAAACGGAAGTTTCATCTTTCAAAAAACGGAAGTTAGACGCAGTGAAGATTTCTCTTGTAATTTTATTTTTGACGCGATGTTTCCTCTGCCTAGTATTGTTGTTAGATATCATTTTATTTCATAAATATTTGTATTTCAACTTGTAAATGGAGGGATTATGTCCAAAAACGGAAATCGGACTTAGGAAAGATTTCTCCTGTAACAGTATTTTTTCCCCCAACGATGTTCTGAACATGTATCCTGTATTCTTAAATATTTCCCCTCCCCCCAAAAAGGGTTTGAAAGTGACGAAGCTGAAAATTTGTGTTCAAAAGTATTCATATTCTCAAACTTACACTATTCATCCTTTATCTAAAATAATGCTGCCATGCATTCATGATAGATAAAATTGTCATCCAAGGGCATAAAAAAAAAAAAAAAAGGTCACTGTCTTGTCATTGCTTAAATGAAATCAAGTTATTTCCAAAATTGCATCATTCAGTTTAAAAAAAAAAATCCAAACCTTGAAAATCATCACAATTTCTGAACTTCATCTATGAGTAACTTATAGAGAAAAATTATTGAAAACAAGTATCATCAAACATACTGCTAGCACATCCCATACATTATCACTCTCCCCTAATAATAGATAATCGTGAATTAACAGTTCTGGTACTGTCGCAAATCTTCTTGATTTTTGCACGCAATCTTTTTGATTTAGGAAAATTTTGGTTGGCAGGTTTGTGTCCGATATTAACCGACATTCAGCCGTCATAACCAATGTTGGCTCGATAACTAGCTGATATTCATTCCCACTTGGGTTATTAAAAAATATTAACCATTAAAATAGAAGGGTCATGTTATAAGGCAGGGTTCATTCTAGGATTAAAAAAGGGCAGGGTGCAGACTTTGAAAAAGGGCACTTTTTTAACTGAAAAGGGCTTAATTCTTTATTTTAATTTATTTTATCTAAATGGAATAAAGTTGCACATTATAATATGCAAAGGTTCAATTATATGAAAAAGGACATACTTTTACTGGAGTTTTGGGAGAACTGTAAATGTTAGTGTTTATTATATCAGTAATAATTCCAGAGTAGTATATTTTCATCAATATTATGTCAGAAACACATACTGAGAAGTTTTCAGACAGTCTGAAGTTCATGTACACTGTTGTCCAAAAGTTAAGGACGGATCACATTTTTATGTAGAAATGAAAAAATTGTGTCTGTAGCTAAATTTGGCAGTAGAATTATTGCCAGCCCTGAAGCAGAATTTTTTTCAGGAGTCTGCAATGCAGAAAGGAAAAGCTAAAAACTCTCTGCAAGATAAAGGGAAGCCTAAATATTATTTTTTAAAATAAAATGTATAGTCAAATTAGCTTTGCCCTGTTAAGAAAAAAAAAAAGAGATGCTGTTTTATGAAGAATTTAAACATCATCTCTTAAATGCTTTTGAATTTTTAAAAATAATCTGGAAGTATATAATTAATAGTAAATAATTTGAAATTCATAAAATGATTTTTTTTTGCGTTTAGTTAATCGTTAAACTTTCAACTGCCACCTTTAAAGGATGATATATATTGTGCTTGTATTAGTTCCTGCAGCAATTATTTTTTATTGGGGGCCTCATCAGCTGATGATTTAGACAGCTGTGTAGGATCATGTCAACTTTGGAAATGATAGTAAATATATATATCACATTTCATTTGTTTGTAAAACTGGTGCCCGTATTGAATTTTTGTTTGGAATCCTTTTGTGCACTGTGCAAAAATTTACTGAATTTGTGAAAATGTGGTGGAAGCATTTTCATTGATACAATTAAATCCCAAAAAATTACAAAATTAAAGTAAGAAACAAGGCAAGACTTATTGTAAAGCAAAAAAAAAAAAAAAAAAAAAAAATCCCCTCATCAATGTGAAATGAAATTATTTGGAAGTAAATAAAAAAAGAAAAATTGTGACTATCAGCTACTGGTACTGGAATGCTGCATAATCAGTGTTCGAAGTGGGCCGGTATGCCATACCAGTAATTAACAAACATGGAAGTGAGCATACCGCCAGTTAAAAAGAACATTATTTACCATGTAATAAATTATAAACCCATCACAAACTGCGGAAAGAAATTAGGATAAAAGCACAAATTTTAACACAAAAACCGGCAAATTACATTTTTAACGGATGACATTGATAAATGATTAGCAGCTGGGACTAAAAAGACATTGTGCTTTGCTGCTACACTACACTACAGTTTTGGTGTAGCAGCAGAGCACTTAACATACTGAAGCAGAATGGCTTCCAATTTAAAATCTTGGTGTCGACCATACCAGCAGTAGTTCTGTGACACTTCGACCACTGTACAAAATACATATATCAAACCGACCATAGGACAAAAAAAGCTGAACTTTTTGCCCAGGTGAAAAATCAGAACGCACAGCAAGAAACTGAATATAACACAGCACGAGCAAGATGGAATTGTTCACTGTAATTTATTTATGTACGAGCAGACATTAAACTGGTACACACAGGCATTCACTATATCAAATTACTGAATTCAAAACAAAATAAAATTGTTCTAAAAAGTATTGCTTCAAACGAAGCTTTTTTTTTTTTTTTGTACTTGCTAGAACATCAGCTTAATTTTCCTCTTGTGTTGCTTTCTTCTCAGAAAGTTCCTCGACCATATTTGTCTTTTGTTAACTCTGCAGCTACCCAACAGTTGCTTAGTTTTTCCTTCTGTTGATGTCATTCCCTTCCCATTTCTTCATTGTCAATTTTTTTAATCCTTTTATTCATTCAGACAACAATAATTTATCCATCCTGCTGAAAGAACTTTCAGCCTGAGGACCTTGAATGCATGATATCAAAGCTGTCACCACTTTAGATAAATGGTGTAACTTTCAGAATATGAATACTTTTGAACACCATGCATCAATTCGAAAAAATTTTCAAACTTCGTCACTTCCATTTTTGGAAAATTTTCCCACCCGTATCAAGCTCTTAAGTGCAGACCTTTATGGAGGGAAAGTAACATTTAACAACACACGAAATTGAAAAATTGCAGGAAGAAATAATTACGTTTGCGGGAGAAGTCTTTGCTTCGACCGACTTCTGTTTTTAGAGACTTTCCTCTCTTTTTGAGCAGAAATGCAGTATTTGTGGATCTTTGCTGCGTCTAACTTCCGTTTTCGAAAGTTTCAAAGGAAGAGAATTCCATCCTCAAACAGAAAGCGATCTCCCCATTCCCCTTAAACTTTCTGTTCAGTTGTGCATTGATCTCGAGAATGCCCAAAATAATAACGGAAATGGCGTAATTCTTCCATTCCACGAAAGAATCTCTTGCCTGAAGACTACAGGAAAATCTTCGCGTCGTCTCAACTTTCGTTTTCGGAAATCGTTGCCCACAGTTTCTTGCTGAAATATTGCAAACATTTATGCAATAACATGATATTTTACAACAATACTGGACATAGACAACATCATGAGAAAAAAGAAATTATGATTACGGAAGAAAATCTCCACTCCGTTTAACTTCCGTTTTCGAAAGTATTGAAAGACAAAATACCTTCCCCAGACTTAAAATGACCCCTTCCTACCCCTCCTACCCCCATTTATCTTCAGTTCTGCATCGATCTCGAGAATGACCCAAATAATGACCAAAAACAGCAGTATTTCTCTGAAAAATCTCATGTATGACAAAACAGCTGTGGAAGTGCAATAGGGGGACATTAAAAACCCCATAAAAGTACGATTTTACTAAAAAAAAATTTTTTTTTTCTTCACCGGAATTTAACTAAGATGAAGTTATCTGGAAGAAAAAAACTGCGACCGTCAACTTCCGGAATGCCACGGAAAACAAAACGTTGCAAACGCTAAAAAATATGGCTCTTGAAAAAAACAAAACAAAAAACCCCGCATACACCTTTAATATAACTGAAACAAAGCTATCTGGAAGCTAAAAAAGAAAAATTTGCAGCCATCAGTTCCCGGAATGCCGCAGCATAATATGCCCATAAAAACGGAGTAGGGACGAGGGACGATACAAAGTGTGCAAAAGTGATTTTTGGAAGAAAAGAAAAAAATGAAAAAAACTTCATAAATCTTACTAATCTTACCAGAAGAGCAAAAAGAAAAAATTTGGATGTTAACTTCCGAAACACCGACAGCCGCGAAAATGGAGGGAACGTTGAAAAGGCTTAAAAAATATTGCTCTTGTAAAAAATTAAAAAAAATTAATCGCATATATCTAACTGACACTATGTTATACGGACGCTAAAAAAGAAATATTGCGGCCACCAGTTTCAGGAATGCAGCGGAAGACGGAAGTGGTGAAAACGGAGACGCTGTTAAAAAGTGCCCAAAAGTATCACTTCCTAGCTAGCTTCATTATTGAAAGAAAGCAATATTCTTGTTAAGTCAAAATTACCTGTTTGTAAATTGTAAACCAAAGAAGAAGAAGAAAATTAAAAGAAAATGAAATAAACTGAACAAATGTTATTTCATCGTTCTGGGTGGTGTATTGGCTAAGATACTCGGGCGCTATCTGGGAGAGTGGGTTCGATTCCCGCACCAGGACGACGAAATTTAAGTTTTTGGATGTTATCTGACTTACCGCCCATGTCATATTTACACCAAAAGACGGATTCACATCTTCGAAATTCAATTGTTACTTGATCTATTGACGCACGTCTGGAAGCGGGATCCAACGTTAAAATCGCGCAAAAGTTTCCCTTCCTTTGCTTTAAAATTGAAAGGGATGCTAGAAACAATGAATGTTAAAGTAATAGTCAGAAAAATCAGTCTGCGCACCTTTCCAAAAAACTGCAACTGGTGTAGCCGTGTTGCGCTGTGTTTGTTCCTAGGGTTGAGTTGAGTAAATAGTTAATGAAATAAATAATATAAACTTTTGAAACTTTGTGAAAGCAATCTGCAAGGATTAAAGTAATCTGCGGCACCCGCCGCAGTGTCGTATTGACTGAAGGTTATAATTAGAATACTGATGGGTAACTTCGAGAGATTTTTAGGATCGTACAAATTTCCTTTAGGTGGGCTGGGAAGGGGAACACAAAGGGTGGGAGCGCTTAGGAGCGGATGCAGAGAAAGAGTAGAGGGGGGGGGGGGAGTAGAGGGAGCAAATACTGGTCACTTCTTTTGTCAGTAATTTGTACAAACTCGTTCCTTCCCCAGTAGATCAGAGGGCAGGTCCTTTTGTTTAAATCTCATGCTTCCTTCCTTCCCTGCCGGCATAGAGAAACAAGCAATAAGTGATTGTATCTTATCGGTTCCCGTCTTCTAGGTTCTAGGAATCCTAACCAACGAGGGTCATTACGACTTTCTAGACATAGACGAGTGGTTAATATGGAGTGGGTGTGCTATTTTGGTTTCACAGCAGTGTAGGATTGATTAGGGCAGGTCCACGCGCATGGTTTGCAGTTTCCATTTTAGGGCAGTCAGGATGGGATTTTTTAAATTTAAAGGGCAGTAGGGCGCATAATTTTAACGTGAGGGCGGGCAGGCGTGCCGCCCCGCGAAAAACGTCTAGAATGAACCCTGTATAAGTTATTTGATTTTATAAGGTTATTAAACATTTCTCACATTAATTTCTCATGAAATGCCCTTCCCATTTGTAAACAATAAGGCTTCGTATGGTGATTACTGATAGGCACAGCAGAAGGTTGGCACCTCTGTGACATGAGGTAAGTACAATATTGATAATTTAATTTCATAATTTTTTTTCAGGATAGTGTAAACATATATATATATATATATATATATTGATAATTTAATTAAACCATATAAGGTTATTACATATTTCACGCATTAATTTCTCATGAAATACCCTTTCTGCGCGTTAACGGTGAGGATTCGTATGGTGATTACCGATAGGCACCTCGTATAAGTATTTCAGGTTGCACAGTAGTACTATAATATTGTCCTTAACTTTGAAAAAATAAAAAATGGCGTGTTACATTACTGAAAATATTACTGAAAGTTTGTGTTCCATTACTGAAAAATACCCTATTGATTACTCATAGGTTCTGCTAGGGGTTGGCACCTCTGGAAAGATATAACATTTTTGGTGAGCTCTAAATCTGGAGCTAAAAATTTTTTTTACATCAAGAAATAAGTTTATTGAAATAGTTAAGTTAAAATTTATTGAATTTGTAGGCCTAGTAATGCATAAACAAACTGCACCATATGCCTTTTTCAGAGTTTAAGAGAATACGCCATTGATGAACCAATAAAAGGTCCGCGCGCATATATATATATATATATATATATATATGTGGGATGTAAGGTCAGGTGATGCGTAACATCACAGCCTCTCCTTGACAAATGTCAACCCCGCCTTCTCGTGGTACATCCTGTTCCCACTAAAGGGGCTCTGACGACCGCCAATAGCAGTATAACTATACCATTGGGATTAGAGGAAATGCTATCCCACACTCACCAACCCGCTTGGCCAGCGTGGTGAGTTATGGCCAAACCCCTCCAAAATGACTCCACAACTTAAATCTTGGCCCTCAGTCTCCGGCAGCTGGAATGTACCTGGCCAAGGCAGCGGCCAGTGCGACATGAAGACAGAGGGTGCTAAGAATCCCCGGAGGACCGGACTAGGCTGCCATCTGATGCTGACCTTGGCTACGTATAATGGACGCTCCCTATCTTCTGATTCAAGGCTTCTTGAATTGGAAGAGGAACTACACAGGATCAAGTGGGACATCGTCGGGCTAAGGGAGGTAGGTAAGGAGAAAAGGAGAAGATCTCATTGAACTGAAAAGTGGACATCCCTTCTACTATCGTGGGACAGATACTGGCAGAACTAGTGGTGTTGGATTTATAATAAACAAGAAACTGAAGGATAAAGTTGTAGAAGTTGAAAGTTCCTCTGACAGAGCTGCGCGACTCGTTATCCAAATCTCGAGAAGATACCAGGCTCAGATTATTCAAACTAATGCACCCACCACAAGTCATCCTGAAGAAGAAATTGAAGAATTGTATGAGGAAATTCGTCATCTAAATAATAAAGGTAAGCAGCACTTGAAGATAATTATGGGAGATTTCAATGCAAAAATAGGTCAACGGCAACAGAATGAAACTTCAGTAGGTAAATTCGGTCACGGCAACAGAAACCAGCGTGGAAATACTCTCGTAGAGTTTGCAGAGGCAGAAGGGTTTTTCATCTTGAACTCCTTTTTCAAGAAAAAGCCACACAGGAAATGGACATGGAGATATCCAAATGGGACGACAAGTGAAATTGATTTTATTATGTGTAACAAAAAATTCGTCATAAAAGACTGCAGTGTGCTAAACAAGTTCAACACAGGCAGTGACCATAGATTGGTGAGATGTAAGATGCACCTCAACACTAAACTCGAACGTAGCAAGCTCATAAGACAAACAAAATGTATTGACATAACCAACCTTAAAAAACACCATAATACCTTCAAATTGGAACTGAAGAACAGATTCTCTGCTTTAGAAGGCCTAACATCGGAAGAAGTGGATATTTCTGAAGTTAACAGAAAAGTAACCAAAGCTGTTATGGAAACAGCAACAAAATTAGCTGGGTCTAAGAACAAATTGCATGTGAACAAATTATCAGGAAAAACCAAAATGTTGATGCAAAAAAGAAGAGAGATGAGGACAACTAAAGAAGATGTGACTTCCAAAATGGAATATATAGAGCTATGCAAGACAGTACAAAAAAGTATCACTGAAGACGTAAGGAAATTCAACTGTGAACTAGTAAGGAAAGCAATTGAAAACAACCAAAGCCTAAAGATAGCAAAGGGACATCTCAGTAAGGGAAAAAAAAAACAGATTATGGCACTGAGAAAAGAAGATGGTTCTATAACAAGAAATAGAGGCGAAATTTTGACAAGAGTGAAAGATTTCTACTCCAAATTATATGAAAGGGATGATACATGTTCTCCAGGCATCATGAAAGGTACCAGAGTTCTTCCAGTCCTTCCAGCAGAAGTTGCACATGCAATCAAGAACATGAAGCGGGGAAAAGCTCCAGGAGAAGATGGAATTACTGTAGACATCATACAAGAAGCAAGTGGAGAAATCGAAACAGTACTCGCCCAAATTTTCACTCGATGCCTTAATGAAGGGAAGATTCCTGAGGATTGGAACAACGCTACAATGATCTTGCTACATAAAAAAAGTGACATTGAGGATCTCAGGAACTACAGACCTATCAGCCTCCTATCAGTGGTTTATAAAATCTTCACTAAAGTTCTTTCACACCGCTTGAAGGTAACACTGGACATGGCTCAACCGAGAGAACAAGCTGGATTCAGGAGTGGCTGCAGCACAATAGATCATATCCACGTACTGAGAGAACTAATTGAAAGAGCAAGGGAATATGAACTTCCATTGTGCATGGCTTTTATCGATTATGAAAAAGCCTTTGATTCGGTGAAACCATCAGCAGTTGCAATGGCTCTGAAATCCTGCGGTATTGAAGATGCATACATTAATATTATTAATAACATCTATGAAAATGCAAGTGCAAAGATTCTGCTATTTGAAAATACAACACACATAAAAATTGGAAAAGGAGTGAGACAAGGTGACACCATATCTCCGAAGCTCTTTAATGCCACATTGGAAAATGTCTTTCAATCACTGAACTGGGAAAACAAAGGCATAAAGATTAATGGAGATTAATCTAACCCACCTTCGTTTTGCTGATGACATAGTCATTTTTGCAACTACCCCATCAGAGCTACAGAGTATGATGCAGGAACTTGCTGACAAGAGTAAAGAAGTGGGATTAAAAATGAACTTTCAGAAGATAAAAGTTATGTTCAATGCTTTTACAAGAAATGAAGATTTATCGATTGATAGAGAAAAGCTGGAGATAACAGACAAGTACGTTTATCTTGGACAGCAGATATCAAGTGAGGGTCACATTGGTGAAGAAATTAATCGGCATACAAAACTTGCCTGGAGAGCTTTTGGAAGAAACAGCATAATTTTCAAGAGCAATATGCCATTATGTCTTGAAAGAAAAGTGTTTGATCAATGCATCCTTCCAGTGCTTACGTATGGTGTAGAGACGTGGACCTTAGCTAAAAGAGACATACAAAGGCTGCAGACAACTCAAAGAAGCATGGAGAGGTGCATGCTTGGTGTAACCAGGAGAGATAAGAAGAGAAACACGTGGATCCGAAAAATGACAAGAGTGGAAGACATCATGATCAGAGTTAAATCCCTGAAATAGCAATGGGCTGGACATACTGCCAGAAGGACAGACCATCGATGGACAGCCGAAATTTTAGATTGGATTCCAAGGGACAGGAAAAGACCCAGAAGAAGACCACATGGAAGATGGGTGGATGAAATTCGAAAGTATGCGGGAGTGACATGGAAGAGACTGGCACAAGACAGACCGTTGTGGAGGAAACTTGGGGAGACCTTCATCCAGCAGTGGATTGATAATGGTTGACAATGATGATGATGATATATATATATATATATATATATACACCATTTGCCAGTGTTAACATACTGGGAATAGGAAAGCAAACATGCCCAGGACCTTTCAGAAATACTGATAAAAGGTGCAACCATCATATAAGATAGGTGGCTATGGTGAACAAACAGGTAAGCCAGTTTTGGCTGCATGAGATTAGGAACGTTGTGCTTCATCAGGTGATCCCTCTCTCAAATATACCAATTTAAAGAGACGGGTCCCTGACAAGGAGGTTAGAATAATACTTTTGGAGATGTCCTGGCCTCTTAACCGTGAAGCCGCAAACTGTGGGAATTTGCCATTGTTTACATGATACCTATGTAATTTCATCTGTTTGTATTTAGGAATTCCATGGTTTTGGGTTGCAAAAACCACGCAATTCCAATAGGTATCATGTAAACAATTGATATCAAACCGGAATGAATTATACTTCTTACACGAGTGAAGTTTACAATTTTAATGTTATGTTTTGTTAAGAATTCGCACCAATGTTCGTATATTTCAATTTAAAATAAAAATGTGAAGGAGCCTCAAAATAATTAAGAATTTTATAAATCCAGCATTTTCTTACACATTGGCAACAAGTTATTAAAATGAAATTGGAAACATTGGCGACGAAAAATAGCGATTCGGCCAACACAAAATGCATTGTAATAGCCTTGAAAACCATCAGCTTTCCCACACTTTACTAGCCGGGCCTCGCAGTTAAGCTTCACGCAAAGTGGTACTGCTTCATTAACAAGGGCATCTCCAGATATCTTATTCTAATCTCCTTGGTCCCTGATCAAGAGGCTTTCACCCCCTCCCCCTGCATCCAGTGTTATGTGCAGGCACATATGATTATATGATTGAGGATGGTCTCTGGAGTCTCAGCTTTTTGTGGTTTCATCCCAAATCGGTTGGTTGCCAATCAGCAGAAAGTGTATATTCCATGTGGAGCAATTTCACCGAAGTGTTAGGCTCAATTTACACGTCAGCGTCAAGTGACGCGACACAAAGCAAAGAGATGATTAACCAATCACGATCAGAGTTTGTTATTTCATGATTGATTTTTTCTCTCTTGTCATGTGGCTTGATGCTGATGTGTAGGTCCAGCATTAATTTCACTTTCTTCTTGATTCAGAATAGTGGTGATCGTGTGTTTCATCTGCTGTAGCCAATCACAGAACTAAGGTATTACAAAAGGGGAAGCTTGCGATTCCAAATTGTTGGTTAGCAAATCTGATTGCTTCCTGTGTAGCAGAGCCAATCGATTTGCCATCCCATTCTTCTTGGAAAGTTGGAACTCAAGATAGCAAAATACCTGTACTTCTAAAGTAGAGTATTCCATTGTCCCCCTTCTCAGAACTGTTGCCTTATCCATCTGGAATGATGGGTTAGGCCACACCTCCTTCCATTAAAAAGCAACAGTGATTGGTTGTACCCTAGGTTCTTATGCTGGGACAGGATACATGGTTATTATTGGCAGATTAAGACATTAATTTGCCAATAATATGGTGTTTTATTTATTTGTGGAAATTATAATTGTCATTTCCATGTGCTTCAACGTACAGTTCTGAAATTACCATTTTAACTTTTTCTGTGGATGAATATTGCGAATCAGTTTGATGCAAAGCAAGTAATATATAACTACATTTTGGGGTCCTCCCGTAAATCATGCTCTGCTCTCACAGTTTGCAGCCATTTGCAAGAAGCAAGACTAAGATCTGTAGTCCCACTGAGTAGTTTACCACTCACTTTTCTACATCATTGGTACTATACATATGTCAGCTGGAGGGGTGATTGCCAATGTTTAATAAGAGCCAGTGCCTATGTGTAAGTGATGTATGATCAGGGCTTGACAAATATGTTCCAGATCTAGGAGCCAGCTCTCAAAATTTAGGAGCTAGGTGAAACAAAGTTAAATTTAAAAGAATAATGCATGAATAAAAACGCGTGGTGATGATGCTGGAACAAAAAGTGACAAACTATGAATCAATAATTACCATTTACAGTAGCAAAATACTGTTCTACACATATTTATACTAGCAATTTTAAGCAGAAGTCAACAGGTTCCTGGTAATATTAACTAAAAGCAAATGACAAGCAGCACAATCAAAAGGACTTACCCTAACTTTGAAAAGTAGACCTACATCCATTGTCGTGTCTGGCTTCCTCTGCTAGTGAATGTATATCAGCAGTCGAAAAGACATATATCACAACAAACAGTAAAAACTTCCTCTGCTAGTGAACGTATGTCAACAGTCGAAACGGACAATCACAACAAACAGTAAAACGTCCTCTGCTAGTGAACGTATGTCAGCAGTCGAAACGGACATATCACAACGAACGGTAAAAACGACAAATTGAGTAAAACATGAATGAAACAGCACGAAATCGAGTACGAAATGGTGAAATTCAAATGAAATGAGAATATTAAAATCGATTGAAAAGTAAAACCAACAAAGTTAAAAGCTGAAAATGACAAAACCACGGAACCTATTTACACTCTACCCATGCTACCAGCATCCAAACATGTTTCGGCAAATATTATGCCTTCATCAGTGGAAGGGTTCACAAGTGCCCAGTCCTCCGTAATCGACTCAGATGTAATATGACATGCCTGAATGAAAAGACAGTGTGTTAACTTTGTCGCATAAGCTATGAACACCTATACCCTATCGCGCAGTTATTGTATAGCGCCATCTGTGGGGATTTCACCGACTTATTTGTCCTGCTGATCAAGCAAGCATAGTTCATCTAACTTCCGTTTAATATTACGTTGATTATCATAATGTAACAGGTATCTCTATGCGTGTGGAATATCGATAGGTGAATTACTGTTACATTTCCCTTTACATTTTTCAATAATTTTATTGGAAGTTAGATAAACTCTGCTTGCTTGGCTTGGTTGATCAGCAGGACGAATACGTCTGCGAAATCCCCACAGATGGTGCTATACAAGAACTGTGCGATAGGGTATAGGTGTGTGTTCATAGCTTATGCGACGAAGTTAACATACTGTCTTTTCATTCAGGCATGTCATATTACATCTGAGTCGATTACGGAGGACTGGGCACTTGTGAACTCTTCCACTGATGAAGGCATAATATTTGCTGAAACATGTTTGGATGCTGGTAGCATGGGTAGAGTGTAAATAGGTTCCATGGTTTTGCGATTTTCAGCTTTTAACTTTGTTGGTTTTACTTTTCAATCGATTTTAATATTCTCATTTAATTTGAGTTTCATTCATGTTTTACTCAATTTGTCGTTTTTACCATTCGTTGTGATATATCCTTTGCGACTGCTGACATACGTTCACTAGCAGAGGAAGTTTTTACTGTTCGTTGTGATATGTCTTTTCGATTGCTGATATACATTCACTAGCAGAGGAAGCCGGACGACAATGGATGTAAGCCTACTTTTCAAAGTTGGGGTAAGTCCTTTTGATTGTGCTGCTTGTCGTTTGCTTTTAGTTAATATTACCAGGAACCTGTTGACTTCTGCTTAAAATTGCTAGTATAAATATGTGTAGAACAGTATTTATATTTATCTACTGTAAATGGTAGTTATTGATTCATTTCCTTAGCCACGTAGATTTTTTAGTGATAAACTGTATTTGTTGTCAATTTTTTTTTTCTTTTTACTCAAACCACTTATTCAGGGTTCCCACGCAACCTGGAAAACAGGGAAAACTCAGGGAAAATGACCTTTTTTTTTTTTTTTTTTTTTGTAAAAATCAATGGTACTTTATTTTGCCAGAAAAACTTATTTTTTCAAGATTTCAAACTTGCTTGCAATTACTGCCTGCCTAGAATTTGGTAGATCTTACTTTCAGTTATATTAAGTATTTTCTTTATTATCTAAAAAAAGATGCAAAATTGAATTTTTAAAATTGCCAGTTATTAAGCTTTTGTTCAATTTCTGCAGGCAGTTGTTATAACATGGAACAATTAAGCGAAATGGTTCCTGCTTGAAGAAACACTTCACAAGAGAACCAACCAAATGATGGATCAAAGTCCTTAGAGCCATTCCATCATTAAGCTTAGCTGCATTGTGTTATAGAAAAACTGAAACTATTCAACTGACAGATATTTTCTTACATATCACCTGTTTCTATGGGAATGTATTTACAAATTCTGTGTGGGTAGTACTCACAAAAGTTCATGGAACTTTGGTACAGAAAATAATGTGCACAGTTAGTTGTTATTAATGAAAAGCAGGTACTTTTATAAAGACAAATTACGTAAAGAATTTACAAGTGTGTGCTTTGGTGAGAAAAATGAATGGACTGGAATGAAATGTAACAATTCTTTGCAACATGCCACTCTGGAAAACTTTAAAAACCACCTGGAGAACCTGGAAAAGTCAGGGAATTTTTTTATTACTTTTCAGTGGGAACCCTGTTATTGTAAAATAGAGTTCCAATTTGCCTTATAATCTTCTTTTCTCATTATCCCAGTTACTGCTCTCAAAAAATTAATTTTAGATTTTGGAGTTGAAGAAATATTCTTCCCATAATACGTGGTAAATACGTATTAGAAGAATATTTCTTCAACTCTGAATACCTACAACTGGTGATTTACTTTACAACGCTAGATGGCAGCAGAATCTGCATTGAATTTGAACCTGGTTGGAGAATATTCCGATGCTCTTAACACACAGATACGAATTCGCTGTCGTGGGTGGTGCAACGGATAGCTCGCTCGAACGGTAATCAGAAGATGCGGGTTCGATTCCCGCTCCACGGCGATGAAATTTTCAAGTTTTCTGATAATTCACGTGTGAAACAGTAATTACAATCAATTCGTCGGTGTCCGATTGCTGTGTTAATTATTTAAAATTTTGATTGTATTAAAACATTATTTGTGGAAAGTACCGTATTTTCGTTCGTATAATCTGCAGTCCATAAAATTCAGAAAGCAAATTCCTTCCTAAGATTCATGGCAGCATATGATCCATAGTCCCTGAGAGAGGGGGAAAAAAAAAATTCTGATTTATATTTCGCTGCAACATATAATCCGTAGATCAAGAAATTCTGAGAAAAACAATTTTTTCCTTCACATAATCAGCAGCAGTGTACTGCAGACCATGAAATTTGAAAAAGACATATGATCCATTGGCCCAGAAAAAAAAAAGAAAAGAAAAAAAAAGTATGACATATAATTCGCTACAACATGTAATCCATAGATCAAGAAATTCTGAGAAAAACAATTTTTACCTTCGCATAATCTGCGGCGGTGATCGCAAACCATGAAATTAAAAAAGAAAAGAAAAAAGAACGTATGGTCCACACTTGTCTTGTTATTTAATTCTGAACCATAATTTCAGACGGAAAAGCTGCAATTCACAGGGTGACTGAAGAACAATCATCTTATTTTAAAAAAAGCAACCGTCATTTTGAAATACTTTTGTGTTACTTTTAAGTAAATAAAGAACTAAAATCCTTAGCTTTTTTATGTCTACCATTACATTTTTATATCTACCATTGCCTTGAAAAAGCCTCCCAGTGGAGTGCGAAAGTGAATCTTTGTGCTGACTACACCACAAAAATAAATGTATTTAATATGCTATATGCATTTCATGATTACTTAGCTTTTACAGTGTTACCTTAGTTCATTAGTTAGACCTAAAAAACTTGTAGAGATCACGGACAATCTGTAGTATTTATCTCTTTTCTGAATATGTTTCAACTGAACAGGCAACCCCCCCCCCCCAAAAAAAAAAAAAAAAAACAACGGGTAATAAGATTAGTGCACCAAAACTAACGAATGCAATTAGCAAAATGGTTATGCGCCATGGAATAGATCTGCGGGCTTCTCACAGCACATAGGCTTCTTTCTGCAAGTGCAAATAGTACCACTTTCATTGCGTCATATTCTCTGTCAGAATTTTCTTAAGTAAAACAAATATTTATATATAATTTGTGAAATAGCTTTAGGTTATCTCACGATTGGTAATTCTGTTGCATTTAATATTAGAATACGCTGCCACAAATTATTGCATTATACTGTATATGTTTTGGTATTAATAAATGCTTACAAATCTACTTAAATCAAATTTTCATCACATACCATTGCTTGATGTTAAACTTTCCACTTTGTGTTGCTGTTGTCGTCATAATCTTCGTGGATTTGTATTTCTTGAGGGCTCAATCATAAACAATTTGCTGTATGTTGCAAGATTTAGATTGAATAAAATTTAAAAAAAGAAGAGGTATTTGGAGCCTGAATTGAATTTCTACGTATGTTAAAAAAGACTATATTCTAAAAGCAATTAATGCTTTTAGATTATGTAATTCTTATACCTGCTTCTATTATTAATGCTTTTAAAAGCACATAATTATTATACCTCGTAACTATAGTACACATTGATGTAACAGCGTTGCAATTAATGTTACTAAATACCTAATTAAAAATAATATTCTTACGATCTCTTTGCAGTCCTCTATCTCTGTGTTGTGTTAAAAAAATTTTCTCTTACCACATTTTTTGGTAGTTTGCCAATAACACCACCTCTCGGATTTTTTAATGAAAGCGCCACACCAACATTCGCTATTCTTGTCTTCCTTTACTGGTGTATTATCCGCAGTACCTAAATTTATAACATTTTAACAGATAATCTACAGATTACGCAGCAGAAATTATGGTATTTACTGCAAATTACAAATTCTAAAGTAAAATAATAATAATTAGGCACCAGGTGCTTTTCTAATTACACCATCTTGTGGATTTTTTAAAACACCGCACCAATGTTCATTATTCTTTATTTTCTTTTATAACATTTAAACAGATAATTACAGATTACTCAACAGAAATTATGATATCAAGGTTTTGAAAAATGGGCTGTAAATACACCAAGAATATTTATAACACGAGCGTGCTGATTTCCGTTCAATTGGTGTAAAAGTACAAACTAAAAAACTAGAACGTTAACTTTCACCGCCGAAGAAGGGCGGCTTCATCAGACTGTTTACAAGGTTGAGTACAGAATCGTGTGTGTGTGTGTGTGTGTCTCACTGCCTGAACATTATTTGTCGTTTTCTTTTTTTGGCATGAGTAATATATGTGGGCATAAATATATGTATATGTGTCGTATTTCAGTTTAGACAGACATGTGTAATATGCTTTTTTAATGGTACGTGCGGTATGGCATACTGGCACTTATTTTTCAATATGATAGTGATATTTCTTCTCCAATAAAGTAATTGTGGAGAGAAGGTGCTAGACAAACATCTTGCAGTTAGTCAAATTATGTATATTAGCACCTTACTCTATTGAAGAAAGTAAATAAGCAGTACTACTTCACCCATTTTGTTGAACTCATTATTATTTATTTTATTAGATATTATTTTTATGTAACACTTGCATACCTTTTTATTAACATTTCCCAGAATGCCAAATTCATGTAGTATATTTTTAATCATTGGAGAAATGAAGTGCAAGAGGATTATCTTGTAAGATTCTAACTGTAAGATGATTTATCTTATTCCATTGCTGTTTCAGGAGACTGCAGCCTGATTTCTGGGGTTAAATTATATATTACTTCACCTGCTGTTGATGCTCGATGTAAAGCTTGCTGGTTAAAAAAATGTTTTGAAAAACTGACAATTTCCTCACTGCTGCGGGAACGGTTAATGAAATTTGTTCCTCGCTTGGAAAGTTCAAAAGATCCTCTTATTAAAGGTATTTTTTTTTTATATAATTAATAATTTTATGTGTATTGCTGATTCTCTTTGTTGATGTAATATTATGTATAGGCTCAAATAAATAAATACAGTGAAGAATCAATGAAGTAAAGTTTGCACATAATTCCTTTTGCAAATTGGAACAACATAGTTCCTATTCTTCAACATAATCTAAGAGTTTATGAAGTGTTGTTAGGGTTGGAACTTGGTATGTTAATACCATGTATTAACTTATCTTCAACTGTATATATTCCGTGTTTTGCTCATGTGTCTTCAAAATAAATGTGCACATTGCTGTAAATAAGGTATATATTTCTTTTCTGTTTATATATACTGTATGTGTAAACGAAAGTATTGTAATAAATTAGTTGAGATGTACTTACCGATATACTGTATATATCAGAGCTGAAAAATTACCGGGTGCCTAGAAATTTGGTCCTGGCGGCCAACTTTTTTTTTTTACTTCAAATTTCGTAATTTGCAGTCATTACTTTGAGTTCATAGATGCAAAATTTAACTTCAACAAATTGTAATTTAATAAAATCAAACTCTGAAATTTTCTGCTGTGATTGCATTTATAAATTCTGTCAGCTTTTATCCTGAACCATGTGTTTCAAGCAGAGAAACACGATGCCCCCCTCCCCCCATCACGTGACTAACGTATCAGATCGCAGAAGCATTGAAGATCACACTATTTGGTTTAAGCTGCCGGCCCGGAGCAGGAACAGCAAGACGCGGCGACGCCCATCACAGATTCTCGGAAAGGTTTGCAGACTGTTTTTATTTTCTTAACATTAATTGTTTTTAAGATTTCTTTAAATTTTAAAACAAAGGAAAGGGACATTTTCACACATTTTTAACGTTTGCTCCTGTTTAAGATGTAAAGCTGTAGTCGATAGATCACGCAGACAGCTATAATCGATAGATGCCCCCTCCCCTTATTTTATTTAAGCTTTCGTCCTTCCATATTTTTCAAACAGATAACTTCAACTTGATGAGACATAATTGCGTTTCTTGATCTTTGAATCTCGAAAGCTGTATTTTTATGCCCTTTTAACCACCACGCACATCATACGTGCGTGGTGGTTAAAAGGGCATAAAAACATTTTGGAAGCTAATGGACGCAATTTCTCCTCCTTTTTTTTTTTTTTTTTTTTTTATACAAAAGCCATACCATATTTTTAAAGCGTTTTCTGTTTCCACGGACGTTGTGACTTTTTTTCCCTTTTGCTTCCAGATAGTTTCACTTCAGTATTCAGTTAGATTGATAAGGTGTCTTTTTTTTGTTCGTCCTCTTTATTTTTTGAAAACCATATTTTTAGACATTTTTATCGTTCGTCTTTCGTTTTCCATGGTCGCATGATGAAGCATTCTGGAAGTTGATCGCAGGTTTCGCATTTTTTGGCTTCAGATAGTTTCATTTTAGTTAGATAGTTGCTGTTTGTTATTTTTTTACGAAATCCACATTTTTTAAGCATTTGTAACATTCCCTTCTGTTTCTGCGGCCATGCAGCATTTCGGAAGTTGACGGTCGCATTTTATTTTATCTATCTTTTTTGTTTCCAGACAGCTTTATCTCGGATTTTTTTTTTTTTCTAAAATTACATCTTTGCATATTTTTTAATGCTACCTGCTTCGCTTCCAAAACCATATTACGCGGTACTCGGGAAGTTGACGGTCACAATTTTTTTTAGCTATTATTCTCTTCCAAGTAGTTTCATCTCAGATTGATGAGGTTAAAAGTTTTTTTATTTTGTTCACATTCTTTTTTATGTTTAGATTTTTATCAAAACTATAGAACCCTGAGATTAATAGACCGAGTTTGAATTTCATTTAGCAGTAAGTAGTTTGGGTAGTAGGCAGTGCTTAATATACTTATATTATTACATTTATTTATTATATTATTAGTTTATATTATAGTTTGGGTAGTAGGCAGTGCTTTAATATACTTATATTTTCACATTTATTTATTATATTATTACTCTTTGTTCCGACATCATCACCATGCATTACATTTGTGCATGATACTTTGAAATTTGCTTTTATTTCACCTGGTTCCTAAATTTTGGAGCTGGCTCCTAGATCTGGAGCTTATTTTTCCAGCCCTGGTATATATTATATAATAAATCAGAGCAGAAATTGCTAATGACATTTCATTGTACTTAGATATATTTTAATTTTTTTTATTTTAGATTATAATCTTTGATTGAAGATCTATCTAAATACTGTATTATAGCCTGTTTGCTTGAGATCTGTTGAAATTCATGTGGGAGTGCTGCTGTTATTCCTAATGTTCAAGTTGGAAAATAAAAAAGAAAAAAACCTTTGAAAATACAGTGCGTTGTTACTTCAAACATTTTATAATAGTACTGGTTCAAAATTGAATAAAATAAACAAATGAAATTGAAATCTTTAAAGAAGATGTGATGTTGCTACTCCAAATGAGCAAAGATTTGTCAGATTCAATCAACATTCTTGTTGTCAAGGATTACTCCAGGTCTATTTTAGATTCATGTTTGCGTTCCATGTAAAGTGTGAAGCTGCTCTGAAATTGTTTCCTTGGTGAGATTTTCATCTTACTCCAGAGATCTCCCATATTGGTTGTTGTTATCGATGGTGGTGTCATCTGGTGTACAGCACTCTTGTGAATATTTAATTTTTTCTTTTTAGAATTGTAACCTCATTTTCAAGACACTCCCATGGAGTTATAATTATTTCAGTTACAATTAAGTTCTGCATATACAAAACTCATTCTTTTGTTTGTTGACAACTGATGTTTTTTTGAAAAGTGGTTCTGTCTAGTTTTTTTAGACAGTACTGAATTAAAGCTGTGTTTTCTTGTTTTTTGACTAATTATTTATGTGTTGGTTTAGCATTTTTCAGCTTTTCCTTTCTAGGCTTTCCTTGTGTTTAATGTTTTCCTTTTAATTGTTGTTGGTAGGTTTGATTGGGATTTGATAAATTCCTGCTTTTTCAAGTGTTTTTGGGTAATTTTTGTTTTTAATCAGGAATTTTGCCTTATTTGTTACTAATGTTCCAAAATCTATTTTATGCTTGTCGGAGATGAACTGGAATATCCAGTGTTCTTTACAACACTTCTTTTAGTTGGATCTTTTATGCCATTTCTCTTTTAATTATATACATTATCAGGGTTCCCACGCCACCTGGAAAACCGGGAAAACCGGGAATTCTCAGGGAATTTGAAAATTGTTCAAAAATCAGGGAAAACTCAGGAAAATCGTGTTTTTCCGTAAAAATCAGGGAATTTCTTATCAGGGAACTGAAAAGTCAGGGAATTTTTTATTTTGCCAAAAAGATATTTTCTTTAAGACTTTTGTAGAATATATTTCTGTATTGCTAAGTTTTAAAATAATTCCGAGTTGTTTTATCCTTCGAGGCAACCCACCCACCGATTAAAGTGCAGCTGTGCTGGGAGTGCGTCTCTTCGCGGTTTCCCCCATCTCCAGATGCTCTAAACTTCAACCGAACAAACGGACACGTCAAAGCGTGAGAGAAAGCCATTAATCACACCCCCACTTCGCAGGCTCTTATCTGCTGCGTTCGCGCAGAGGCAGTCACTTGTTCCTAAGTAGGCGCCCTGGTTCTCTGTGTAGACTGGGAAAAATTAAATTATGAAAAAGCTATTTCCTCAATTTTTTAAATAACCGACTGAAATTTTTACAGTGGGCAAGATATATGAAAATAGCGTTCCATTTTAAATTTCGCCGAAATTCATCGGAAACTTTAGAAGTTGCGCTTTTTCCCCCCTTTCTTTTTGCATGTTTCACTTGTCTTTTATCAAACCGTACAAAAACATTTTATTTTGCCGGATGTTGGTTATCCTAATAAATTCGTCCCCCCTTCCCCCTTCAAGAGCAGTGTG
Source organism: Macrothele yani (assembly GCA_039090855.1). Classification (NCBI taxonomy): domain Eukaryota; kingdom Metazoa; phylum Arthropoda; class Arachnida; order Araneae; family Macrothelidae; genus Macrothele; species Macrothele yani. Next base: position 3,357,009 of record CM077005.1, read on the forward strand.
GATGAATGTTGCAAATTGAGGGCACAATTTATTTTTTGAAAAAGTTCGTATCACTTACGAACTAAAGCTTCACTTTCGTAATTCTGTAGCAGAGTTGGTATAGTTGGAAAAGTATGTACCTTCAAATGTTTGAACAGGGAAGATATGAAATAGGAAGATTCTTCAAAGAGGGGGAAAGATTAATTTTTTCATAGTACTTACGAGTATTTTGTATGAAAAATACCATGCAATGAAGCCGGTACTATTGCATACCTACCAAATTTCCCAGATTTCACGGCCGTTTTCTAGATTCGTTGTTTTACGGCCGGAAAGAGATTTTTCTTGATTCTGTCTTATTTCGCCTATTTCATAATGCATGAAGAAATTAATTTATAGCTATTTTGGTGATATTCCGATTACTGCAAGAGCTGGCTGGTTGCGAAAATAGGGTAGTCCGACGCCCGGAACCATAGATTTTCATATCTGGGTCATTCCACGCAAAATCGTCTGATATTGAAATAATTTTCCACCAACACATCTCCGATTCTTACGGGTAGCTGCCTCCAAGTTATAAAAAAACCCTAAAAGTTTCACCTTTTTTTGTTTCTGATAGATTAGAAGATATTATTTTTTGAATTTTTGTGCATAGTGGAACCGTTTTCCGTAAAAACGCAAATATCTCCGTTATTTAGAATAAGAAATATAAAATTCATCATTCTCTCGTAATTTTTCCTAAGGTTTCAGCTTATACATAGGGAAAAAAATTCGCGAGAACAAAAGTTAGACGGGGTAGAAATTTTCTTGTAATCGTAAATTCTTTTTCTTGCGTTGTAAACATTATGAATTTCGTGGTCTGCGGATAATACGACTAAAATTACAGGTAATATGCCGCAAGTGTCATCGTAAAAGAGTTTGCGCTTGCTATCGTATCGGTTCCCCACGCACTTTTCCGTGTGACAGGAGAAAGGTTACTTTAGCCAAAACTTTTCCTGCTGCAGTTGAGGCAGTGCTGTTCGCTTTGCAATTGTTGGTGAATTATAAGACGTCGTACTGTCGGAAATCACTTTTTCGAGCCCCGTTCGAAGTGCAATAACGATCAATTCGTCGCAACGCGTGGTCCCGTGATGACGGATGTTTATATTTCTTGCGGACTTTCGCCGCGCGGGAGAACGAAGTGCAGTGTTTTATTACTAGAAGCTCTTCACATTATTCATTTCTTTTTCCCAAACAAACAGACACAATCGCAAAACTCCGTGAATTACGAATCCCCATCTTTTTCCAAACTCGTGTTAGCACAGGATGATTTTATTGACAGCTTGTTCCTCAGACTAGGAGACGTGCTTTTTCCCACTGCGTGAAATTGTTTTCTAAGGTTATTTGAAGTGGCTTGTAGTGAGAGTGAAAGTTTGCCAAGTGATGGTGAGGATTTTGAATCATCTGAGAGTGATATTGAGAGTGACATCAAGCCAAAAAACTAGCCACCGTGCCACGCACACCATATCTTCTTCAGAAGGTGAAGATCTTCATAGTGAATCTTCAGATCATGAAAGTTCTGAAAGTGAATGGGAGGATGTTAATAGAGAGAAGTGATGAACAACCTCAGCATCTTTTTTTTATTAACATGAAATGCAGGGGCCCAAACATGCTCCAGCAACTGATGTGGCACCTATTGCATATTTTTTACTTGTTTTTTACCAATTTCATCCTTGGAATTGTCGTTTCTGAAACAAATAAATATGCAAAGAGGTTTCTCCAGGAACATCCAAATCTTTCTCCCAAATCTTGAGCAAGGAAATGGAAAATGTTACAAATGCTGAAATAAAGGTTTCCTTGCGTGCCTTCTAATATGAGAGTAATCAGTAGCCCATGTAGGACGAGATGATTGCCGAAGGCATATCCAGTCAAAACAAATACCAGGATTGTGTAAAATTAAAGACTCGATCAAAGCCTTTGGATAATTTTTTTGCAAAAAAGAATGAAAATAGCGTGATAAACGCTGAATTGCTGTTTACTACAATCGTTGTGGAGCATAACCTACCTATAGCAAGCTGTGATCATGCTGGTCGCTTCTTTCATGCTATGTTCCCAGACTGATATTGATGAAACTGGATATCCTTGAGCATATGTGGCATGGAATGAAATATCTAAGACAAAGGATTCATCTGGCCTTCCCAAGTATTCCACATTGCCTAAACTAATGTTGGTAATATTGACTATCCCTCACAGCAGTTCCTCTACGTATAGAATATTTAGTATAGTAAGGAAATACCTCACGTACTTTTGCCCAACAATGAGCACCAAAACATTAAGTGCCCTTCTTGTACAGAAAAGTAAAGCATTTTCCTCAGGTGAGCTGTGTTATAAAAAGTTTTCTGAAAAAGAATATACCACTGCAAAACAAGCAACAAGGGAGTTTTTATGTCAGCAATGACATGAGGTAAGTACAATATTGATAATTTAATTTCATATTTTTTTTGTGAGGATAGTGTAAACATGCAGTTATTACATATTTCATGCATTAATTTCTCATGAAATACCCATTCCACGCGTTAACGACGTATGGTGATTACCGATAGGCACTCTCATACAAGTATTACAGGTTACACAGTAATACTATAATATTGTCCTTAACTTTAAAAAAAAAAAATGGTGTGTTACATTACTGAAAGTTTGTGTTACATTATTGAAACATTACTGAAAATTCCCCTATTGATTACTGATATGTTCTGCTAGAGGTTGGCACCTTTGAAATAGCATAGATTCGATGTTCTCATTGCCAAGTGCAAGAACTAACTTTAGCTAAAATAATTACAATTTTGATTTTTAAATGTCAGCAGTATTTTCCCTGATTGCTAGAATTGTTGGGATGGTACTGGCACACGTTTTTCCTCAGACGCAGAAATGCTGTCATGATTTCCGTTCTCTCTCTCTTTCTTTTTTTTTATTTTTTAATAGCTGTTTTAGTTTGCTTTGTCTTTAAAGATTCTAAGTGAATTCCAATAGAAAATACAAATTGTTAGATCGATTTGATATAACCGCTCTAACAAAATGTTAAGAGACTCTGTCAGACACTCTCCATTTTATCATTCCCATTAGACTTCAATTTCAGCAAAAGTTTCCGTGTTCTTTTATACTTATGTAAAATAAGCACTTAAAGGATTTAAAGCTTCAGCATTGTATCATTTAACGACAATTTATTCTCTTCAGTCTCATTCTCCCAGCTTGCATTTTTAAACCTAACTGGAACTCTAAATGTTGTGAGTCGTTTAAAATATTATTTATATACTTGTGTGCACTTAAAATACAGATAAATCAGTTACATAATTTCACCTAATCGATTGAAATATTTCATTATATGTAGAATTTAAATTAAGTCTTAGTTCAAATATTCTTTAAAACATGTAAATACATGGTTTGCCACCTCGGTGGTCCAGTGGTCTAAGCTCTGGTTTCTGACTATTCGTCCAAGTGAGCCTGGATTCAAGTCCCAGATGAGGTATGGGTGGTGTGTTTATCTTACGGCACTGGCTCTCCTTCTTCGTGAAGCCAAAGGTCCTAAATTAGGGATGGACTGATATAGCCCAACAAGTTGCTTATGGTGGTCGTTAAACCTGAAACAAAAAAATAAGACATGATTTTGTTAAATATTATGTAAAATTTATGTTAAATACACTAATTTTTGTAACTATAAAGTAATTAGGGAAAATGAAAGTTATTTATCCTTTATATTCCACATTTTCTGTTTATCTTTATGGACTGTATAATCGGGACGTTCACTATGTGGCGTCTTTTTAATTCTCCCTCGTGTGAGATGAACATAACATTATCAGTATTAATTTCAGGTAAGCAATTATTTGCAATTACAGCCTGTCTAGAATTTGATAAATCTTGCTTTCAATACATTACATTATTCCTTAGTTCTCTAAAAATTATCAAAACTGAATTTAAAAAATTGCCTGTAGACATTACGGTTTTATTCGATTTCTGCAGATAGTTTGCTTCATATTTTGTAACATGGAACAATTAGGCACAGTGGCCTTATACACTCTTGCTTGGAGAAACACATCACAAGAGAACCACTTAAACAATGGATCAAAGCCCTTTGTTGGTTGATTCTCTTTCGACATTTCTCTGAGCAGGAGCCCATTCGGTCATTAAGCTTATCTACACTGTGCTATAGAAGAAAGGAAAACAAACTATTCAACATACAGATTTTTTCTTACATATGAACTGTTTCTACGGGAATGTATTAACAAATTGTACATGGGCAGTATACCACTTAGGTTCAGAAAAGATCATGGAATTATAATACCAAAAATAATATGCTCTCATGCATTTAATTGTTATTCATAAAAAGCAGGTAATTGTATAAAGAACAGTTATTTAAAGAATTAACAAATGTATGCTTTCGTAAGGAACGCAAGAATGTAAGGAAATGCAACAATTTGTCGCAATGTTATTTGATTTGCCGCTCTGGAAAAACTCTCAGAACCACCTGGAAAACCTGGAAAAGTCAGGGAATTTTTTTTTTCTACTTTTGAGTGGGAACCCTGATTATTATTATTATTATTTTTTTTGTATATCAATTTATTAATTTCTGGTGTATTACAGCTATATACCCTTTTTTTTTTATATACCTTTGCAATTTGTTTACTCATTTTATTTTTTCTTATGTATATTTTATTGCTGGAGTGGGAAAAAGCTCTGTGAATATAAGATTGGAAAGCAGATCTTTTATAGTTCCTGAAATGATTAAAGTTTTTAGGGATAAGGATTTTAAGGTCTATAGTTTGGTTTCCTATAGACCTTAAAATCTATGTGATTGTTTTTTTAATTAGTTTAATGTCAAGGTATGGAAGTTCATCATTTTCTTCAAATTCTATTGTAAATATAATAGAAGGGGAAAATTTTGAAATATTTTCTTGTATGCCAATGATTTCTTATTCATTCCCCTTGACGTAAAAAAATGATATCAACAAATCTTTGTTTGATACAAGACGGCTTCCTTTTTTAGATACTTCTTAAAAAATCTACTTCCAAAGTTTTATGAAGGGCAGTCAAACCTTAATAAACCACCACACCTGATTTCCGCCCACTGCTCATGGGTTACAAATCCTTAGGTATTCCACTAAATTGAAATTCCCCCTTTGCCAGGACATTCTTGCAACATTTTGGCATTTTCCGTTGAAGAATACCTCATTGAACTGCCTCTAAAAATATTCATTTGCAACAGACATTCCAAATTGTACTCTTTATCGTCTTTAAGTGTGCCTTGTAAGCATGCTAGATAGTTCCTCCTCAAAGAACTTTTGTTGAATGGCTGAGATAATAACAGCTGCCAACATGCCTATTCCCATGAAAAAAGAATGCCATTAGCAAAGTGTGGTCAGCTGCCAAAAATCAAGAGCAGACTTGTGTGATTTATTGCATATGACAGAAATTTGACAACTGGTGTCTGTGCGTGTGTCCAGTTAAATATTAAACAGGGTTCCCACTCAACCTGGAAAACAGGGAAAACATGGAATTCTCAGGGAATTTGAAAATTGTTCCAAAAATCAGGGAAAACTCGGGGAAAATTACCCCCCTTTTTTTTGTAAAAAACAAAGGATACTTTATTTTGCCAAAAAAAAACTTATTTTTTTAAGATTTCAAACTTTTGCTTGCAATTACTGCCTGCCTAGAATTTGGTAGATCTTACTTTCAGTTATATTATGCATAGATGCCAACTAGTACAGATTTTCCGTAATTTTACGGATTTTTGGTTGCTGTTATGGAAGTACGGAAACACCGCTGAAATTACGGAAAATCGCCATTTGATTTAATTTTCTGAGATAGAAAGCAAATTTTCATCAACTTAAAAATTTTTTGTTGGTTCTTCAAGTTTTTCTGGGGAAAAAAAATTAAATGCTACATTCAGGGCTGCCAGTCCCCGCCAAAACGTTGTTCTTGCGCCATTCTGCTAAAAATCGCCATTTTGACGAAATCTGTGCCAATTTTGCGCCAAAAGTTAAAATTTACCGCTCATCAATATTTTAGCGTTATCTTACGACATTCGAAATCGATTCAGCGGTTAATTCGTACGCGAGATTCTTCCGCGGATTCGCGGAGAGTCGCCTCCGGTTTTTTTTTTTTTTTTTTTTTTTTGTCATTTTCGAGATCGATGCAAGAGTGAAGAAATTTTCGGGATATTAGTTGGGGGTGGGGGGTGGGAGTCGTATTCCGTCTGGGGACATTGTTTTGTCTTTTTAAACGTTCGGAAACGGAAGTTAAACGAACATATTTTTTAAATACATATTTTTTTTTTCTTTCGCGATGTTTGCTTCTGTTCAGTACTGTTAAATATAATTTCATTGCATAATTTCAGCTTGAAATTGTAGGCAACGATTTCCGAAAACGGAATTTAGGCCGCCTGAAAATTTCCCCGTAATCTTCCGCGACAAGATTCTCACGCTGATTCGAGGAATTCCGTCTTTTTTGTTATCATTTGGACCATGTACGAAATCGATGCATAACTGAACTTAAATTTTGGGAGGGTTAGTGGCAGCGGGCGGTGGTGGTGGGGGGATCGTTTTCTCCGTCGGAGGACGGAATTTCATCCTTTGAAAACGGAAAGTAGACGGAGGTAAGTTTTTTCTGGTAATCGTAATTTTTTTCTCGCGATGTTTCCTCTAACCAGTATTGTTAGATATCATTTTATTCCATAAATATTTGTATTTCAGCTTGAAAATGTTGGATAAATTTCAAGAAAACTGAAGGCTTAAAAAACCGTTATTTCAAGCCATGTTTCCCAATTCAGCGATCGCAAAAAAATATTTGTGTGGAAGAACCAAGGCTACTGCACTAATTCAGCACATGGCCAGTGTTTCTACAAGTAACATATTATCTAAAGTTAAAAAAAAAATCCTTTTTCTCTATGTACGGACGGAAGTAATGATGGCCGCCCCGGTGGCGCAGTGGTCTAAGCGATGGCCTCTGATCATTCGTCCGTAAGGGGTCCGGGTTCGAATCCCGGTGAGGCATGGATGTTGTGTTTGTCTTACGGCACTGGCTCTCTCCCTTCCCTGGAACCAGTGATCCTAAATTAGGGACGGGCGACTGCTTATAGCCCATTGAGTTGCTCACAGTGGTCGTTAAACCTCCAATAAAAAAAAAAAAAACAAAAAACAAAGAAGTAATGATGCTCAAGCAAATAAAATGTATCCCATTACAATAACATTTTGATGAAAAAATATGGAAAAATTCAACTGTTTTGTTATCATTGGTTGAATCAAGTAATAATACAGGTGAAGGAATATTCAACGTTTTGAACAACGAGTTTGTTAAAAAAAGTCTCGTGGAGCAACTGTGTGTCATTTTCCTGTGACAATGCTAACACTATCATAGGTCAAGTAAAGGGTGTTGTTTCTCACATAAAGAAGGTTCAGCCTGCAATCATAGTGCAGTGATGTTCATGCCATTTAGTGTAAATTTAGCTGCACAGAAATCTGCTACTCAACTGAAAAGATTTAATGTTGAACAGTTTCTGATACAGTTGTACTTTTTTTTTTTTTTTTTTTTTTGGAGAAAAGTTCAAAGAGGAAACACAATCTAAAACTGAGTCTGTTTGTGGTACTAAACCACACAAAATTCTAAAGCATGTCAATACTTGCTGGTTATCACTTTTGGAATCCATTGACAGAATTTTAGAACAGTGAGAGGCTGTAGAACATTATTTTAGTGACAATGAAGAAGCTAATTCACAGTATAAGAACCTTGCAAGTATGATTAGAAATCCTTCATCTAAACTTTATTGTCTTTTTTTATCTGCTACTCTTCCTTTGTTTACATCTGTTAACGTGTTCTTGCAGCAGGAAGCTCCGCTTGTGCATGTAGTAAAAAGAAAACTTCATAGTCTGTTATCTGAATTGCTTGTACGATTTATCAAGCCATCTGCATTTGATGTGACAGCAACATCTCTTGCAGATGGAAATTTTGAAAGAAGGAGAAATCAAAAAGAAAACTGTGATCTTGTAATTGGGTCAAAAGCGAGATCTTATATAGGCACAACTGCAGATCTGAGTGAAGACACAGTTGCTACTTTTTATTCTGAGGTAAGGGAATTTTACAAGGCAGGCTGCAATTACATTTTAAGAAAATTTCCACTTAATGATGAATTTCTGAGTCATTCTGAAATTGCAGATGTAGCATTAAGGCAAAGTGTTTCTTTTGCATCAGTCCAATATATGTGTTCCCTGTTTCCAGTTTTGAAACCAGAAGAATCTGACAAGGTGGAATCTGAATTTACTTAATACCAGTTTGAAAATTTTAACTATGCTGTTACTTCTGTGAGAATGGATGAAGTGTGGCACAGAATTTCTTTAATGAAAAATGAAAGTGGCCAGTTAAAGTACGAATCATTAAGCAAAATTATGAAAATGATTTTAATAGTCTCTCATAGCAATGCAAGTACAAAAAGAATTTTCAGTATTGTGAAAAAAAACCATGAATGATTCAGACCTAATTTAAGTAGTCATGTGCTGCCTTCTTTATTAGTAGAAAAAATAAACAGCATTGCACACAGTGAACTATGCTATCAAAAGAAGTTTTCGCAAAGTGAACTAAGGAAGGCCAAAATGGCAACTACAGCCAGTTTATCATAATAATTTGGCAACACTCCAAGGAATAATTTTTCTTCATGTCTGGAGGTAATTTATTATATTTTTCTGGGAGACAGTATTTTAAATTTTTCCACTAGCAAATTATTTTTTATTGTATTATTATTATTATTATTATTATTTTGGTAATAGTTCTGACAGATTAAAATTTGTTGCAGTGTTAAATACCCAAATTTGCCGCTGTAGACTGGATTACTGAAAATTACTGGAAAAAAAAATTTGTTACTGAAAATTACTGGAAAATGAACATGTTGGTTACTGTAAACTACTTTTAGAGGTTGGCATCTATGTATTATGTATTTCCTTTATTCTCTAAAAAAAGATGCAAAATTAAATTTTTAAAATTGCCAGTTATTAAGCTTTTGTTCAATTTCTGCAGGCAGTTGTTATAACATGGAACAATTAGGCACAATGACTCGTGCTTGAAGAAACACTTCACAAGAGAACCAACCAAATGATGGATCAAAGTCCTTTGTCTGTTGGTTCTCTTGAAACATGTTTCTTTGAACAGAGCCATTCCATCATTAAGCTTAGCTGCATTGTGTTATAGAAAAATTGAAACTATTCAACTGACAGATATTTTCTTACATATATGACCTGTTTCTATGGGAATGTATTTACAAATTCTGTGTGGGTAATATTCACAAAAGTTCACGGAACTTTGGTACAGAAAATAATGTGCACAGTTAGTTGTTATTAATGAAAAGCAGGTAATTTTATAATGACAAATTACGTAAGGAATTTACAAGTGTGTGCTTTGGTGAGAAAAATGAATGGAATGGAATGAAATGAAATGTAACAATTCTTTGCAACATGCCACTCTGGAAAACTTTAAAAACCACCTGGAGAACGTGGAAAAGTCGGGGAATTTTTTTATTACTTTTGAGTGGGAACCTTGTTAAAGTTTACTAAATGGTTGGCCAAATCATTAAGAGAACCTCGTCATTTGGTCAGATAAGAGGACCACTTATCTATCTATCTATGTATCCAACTTCTCAAAATCTGCTCTAATTTTTTTTTTTTTTTTTTTTTTTTTGTGGTGTGCCATTCTTCATGGTAAGGATTGTGAACAGGATCTGCTTTAAATAATGCAAAGTTTCCCTGCTAGGGATGTATATGTATAAACTGTTTTATTGCTAACTCTGCTTCTAAAAGTTGTATTTGAAAAATTATTTTTCCATCACAGAGCTCCTGCTGTGAAAAATATTGAGTGTATATTTTCTACTTTTTGTAATGCACAGTTCTGTCGTTAGGGGCATTAGTGTATATTTATTTTTTCAAGAGTATTTCTGATTGTAAAAATTCAATAAAAAAACCCTGTTGTTGTAGGATATGCTCCACTATGAAGAATAACATAGTTTCTCCAAAATAGTATAACTTTACTAATGATTTGAATTTCTTTGCATAGAATAGAAATAAAAGTTTTCAAGATTTTGCACATCAACCAGATGGCATTTTCAAGAAAGATAGACAGACAGCAAACTGTTTGCTGTCTACCTGCCTTGAAAAAGCCATCTGTTTGATGTACGAAAGCTTGGAAACTTTGATTTCTATTCTACACCAAGAAATTTGGATCATTAATATTGTTATACTATTTAGAGTATAATTGGTGTATAGTTCCTATTTATTAAATAGTTTCTCCATTTAGGGGTTGTAAAGTTTTATTTTATTTTCCCTATATATGTACATGTGCTAATTATGTGATTTGAAGAATTCCTATTTGCTTTGGATATCTCATATTTTTGCTTACAGTTTCTGATTTATCATTGCAACTGTTTCTGCTTCTAGTAGGCACATGCTATTTGTTTTACCTACTCAAGGATTCCTGGTGAAACAATTCTTGTGACTAGTTCCATTTACTATGGAGAACTATACAAAACATTGTGTATTTTTAATAATGCAGAGTTTTCCCCATAAAAAGTGTAAAAGCATTTTCTTTTCACTGCTTTTCTGAAAATCTGCTTTCAAAAATTCCTCTTGTGTTGGAATGGATTCAAAAGATATATTATATCGAAGAATTTGTAGACATAAGAAAAATCTTGATGCTGGTAGTTTTGCTCCTTTTGGAAAATCAGGATGGCAACGCGACCGGGAAAACACAGAGAATTTTATAATAGGTTTAAAAACCGGGAGAAATCAGGAAAAATATTGAATTTCTTGTAAAAACCTGGAAAAAGTTTTTACATTCTGGTATTTATTGTACGGTGTGTGTGTGTGTGTGTGTGTGTGTGTGCGGGGGGGGGGTGTTGTCTTAATGAAAGATCGACGAAGCTGTGGGGAGGGATGACGGGGGTGGGAGTCATTTTGTATTGTTGAGAAGGTCAACGCTGACTGCTCGTGCTCCCTCTGTTTTTGGCAACCAGCCAATAGAAACGTACGTACAGCACTCGCCGCATGCTTCCCCCCACCTCCACCGAAAGAAAGGAGATGGTGAAGTCACAGTCTCCCACCACCATTGTTTCAGGACTATGCATAAAAAAAAAAAAATATGCAAAAACTAACTTTGCGAAATCTTCACGAAACTGGCTGAAATTTTTTATCAACACCATGAATTGGTAATAGGAACAGACTCTCCAAATTTCGACGGAATCGGTTACAAACCTTTTGAATTAGCCATGGAAATTTTTAATCATCAGTAAACAGAAATGGTATACACAGAAACGGTTAATAAAATTTTGAGGGCTAATTTAAACAGTTTTTAACCGATTCAGGCAAAATTTGGAGGTCATATTCCTTTTAACGGTTTATGGTGTTCTTTAAAATTTCAGTCAGTTTCATAAAATATTTGCACAAGGATATATTTTTTTACCTTTTTATCCAAGTCTAGTAGAAATCCTGGCCCATCTGACAGAGATCCCCCCTCCCCCCTGCAAGATTTTTGCTGAAGAAAATTTTAAAATGCTGAAATATTTTTAGAGATTTTAGCTAAAAAGCTAGTCTTATTTGTCAGATTAAACACTGCTGAGCTTTCTTTATTTGTCCAAAGATAAAAATATTTAAAAAAATAAAAAAATAAAATTATAAATGTTTCTTTATTTAGTAAGATCGTTTTTTTCCCGAATTCATTGGACTTCTGGGCAACTGACTTTTCTGTCGGAAATTCCGCTTCTGGATCAACATCTGTGATGTGTGGATTATACGACGATCCCCCCCGAATGTTACAGTCTGCGAATCATACGAAGGGGAAAAAAATGTGTGTGAATTTCGTGGTCTGCGGATGATACAACAAAAATTACGGTACATATTTAGCTGCATAATAAAGCTATGAAACCCGTAGGCATTTCCAGTGATTAAGGATGCAGTTTGTGACACCGCATTTCTGCCCTCCCCTTCATTCTAACCTAAAACTTACAACATCATGCTCTCACTTATTCCCAGCATTGAAGCATGATTTCTAAGGAGGGAATTTCGACCCTGATGAGCAAGTCAAGGCTGCTGTGAAAGATTGACTGAAGAAAAAACTGCCAGATTTCTTCACTTATGGGATGAAAAAACTCTGTACTCATTGGGAGCAAAAGGGGGTAGTAATTATGTTAAAAAATCAATAAAGTGTAAGTGCAAGATAATAATTCTAAGCTTTCCTTCTTTGTTTCATTCCAATATGGAAACATTTTTCAGACACTCCTCACACATGGATACCTTGATCTAATTTATATTTTTCTGAAACACTGCTAAATTAATGCATTGACTTCATTTATATTTCATGGCATCTAATTCTATGAGTGTAAATTTAGTTGAAAAGCTATGTTTATTTTTCTTACATTAGTTTTAGGTAATACTGTTGAGCTGCAAGAATCATTTGCTTTCAAAGACCATGTTCATAGTGCTGAAGGTATAAGAAATGATACCAAGATATCTGAAGAAATTAACTCTTGTCTAAAAGGAAGTCTTTCCGATTTGCAAAACACAAGTGCTTTAGAAAGTGTAAAAGGTATGCCATTTGCTTATTTTAAAAGTTTTGAGGATAGTTGGTTCATATGGGTGTAATTTTAAACAGTTGGTGAAGAAATGCTCTATATCTTTTAAGTATGATGTGTTTACAGCAACCTACTGCTCTTCTTGAGTTGGCTTCTATGCTCTGTATGTTAGCATTTAAATATTTATTGCTTATAATATTTGCCAAAGTGAGTTTTGTTTATACATTGCTAGTACATATACTGGAAAACTAAAATTTTGTTACGTACATGTCTTGGAATGTTATCCATTCCTGTTTTTTTGTTCCTGTGTGATGTTTTGTAGTTCAGGGTTTTTCTAATGTTGTTTATTTCTGGCAGACCTCTTCCCCTCCCTCCTAGCAAACTTTGAGCATCAGTTGGTTTTCTAGTATCTTATAGTAATGCTGAAGCTGAGTTGTTTTAGTATCACTATAGCCATTAGTGATACTTAAGTCACAGCACTGAGTAGCTATAGTGCTACAGTCTCAGTAGCACCATATGTACTTAATGCTACTGGGACTTCTTTTTTGTTTGGCTGAAACCCAAATGTGGCTTCATGATAATTAAAATATTGTTGTAACAAATTGTTGGCATTATGCAAAGGAAACTAAAAAAATCTATTTGTTTTTAACATTGCAAGTAGTAGTGTGCATGTGAAGAAAAAAAGTGAACCATTTGTCAGACACTAGTAGTGAAGGGAGTTGCAAAATTGGGAGGGTGAAATGATTGTGGCATGAGGAAGAAGTGTGTATTTTAGCCATGGCTTTTGTGGTTGGTAGAGTAGGAAGAAGGAGACATGGTGGGTGACCCTTCCCTGTATTTACTCACTCCTATTCAATCTCCCTCACCTCATGCACAGATAGGTGTTGGAAAATATTATTCTTTATTTAATTATTTGTGATTGAACAAACTGAGTTCCTGTTCTTTAATTGCCATGAATTGGCAAAACCTTGGATTTAAGTCAAAGATTATAACAACATTATGTTGTTGTTTGATTATGTGGATAAGTGATTAAATTATCATTACTGCAGAACATAGATTCCGCAGTTTGCTATACTATTACTATATTATACCTGCCAACTACTACGGAATGTCTGTAGTTTCTACGAATTTAGTTGTCTTACTACAGAACTACGGAACTCACTGTCGAAACTACGAATTTTCATTTTTAAATTTTATTTTATTTTTATTTTGCTATTATTTTATGATGTACGTGAGATTCTTAAGCGGATTTGCGGAATTCCGCTTTTTTGTCATCATTTAGATCAGGGGTCGGCCAACATTTTTTGTAAGGGGCCAAATAGTAAATGTTTTAGGATCTGCTGGCTAAGAGGCAAACTCATGGATGTTTATATAGGTATTTTCCCCCTTGTTATTTAAGCAGGTCATCATCATTGTCAACCTTTATCAATCCACTGCTGGACGAAGGTCTCCCCAAGTTTCTTCCACAACGGTCTGTCTTGTGCCAGTCTCCCCCATGTTACTCCCGCATACTTTCGAATTTCATCCACCCATCTCCCATGTGGTCTTCTTCTGGGTCTTTTCCTGTCCCTTGGAATCCAATCTAAAATTTCGGCTGTCCATCGATGGTCTGTCCTTCTGGCAGTATGTCCAGCCCACTGCCATTTCAGGGATTTAACTCTGATCGTGATGTCTTCCACTCTTGTCATTTTTCTGATCCACGAGTTCCTCTTCTTATCTCTCCTGGTTACACCAAGCATGCACCTCTCCATACTACTTTGAGTTGTCTGCAGCCTTTGTATGTCTCTTTTAGTTAAGGTCCACTTCTCTGCACCATATGTAAGCACCGGAAGGATGCATTGATCAAACACTTTTCTTTTAAGACATAATGGCATATTGCTCTTGAAAATTATGCTGTTTCTTCCAAAAGCTCTCCAGGTAAGTTTTGTACACCGATTAATTTCTTCGTCAATGTTACCCTCACTTGATATCTGCTGCCCAAGGTAAACATACGTGTTTGTTATCTCCAGCTTTTCTCCATCAATCGATAAATCTTCATTTCTTGTAAAAGCATTGAACATCACTTTTGTCTTCTGAAAGTTCATTTTCAATCCCACTTCTTTACTCTTGTCAGCAAGTTCCTGGAACCTACTCTGCAGCTCTGATGGGGTAGTTGCAAAAATGACTATGTCATCAGCAAAACAAAGGTGGGTGAGATAATCTCCATTAATCTTTATCCCTTTGTTTTCCCAGTTCAGTGATTGAAAGACATTTTCCAATGTGGCATTAAAGAGCTTCAGAGATATGGTGTAACCTTGTCTCACTCCCTTTCCAATTTTTATGTGTGTTGTATTTTCAAACAGCCGAATCTTTGCACTTGCTTGTTCATAGATGTTATTAATAATATTAATGTATGCATCTTCAATACCACAAGATTTCAGAGCCATTGTAACTGCTGATGGTTTCACCGAATCAAAGGCCTTCTCATAATCGATAAAAGCCATGCACAATGGAAGTTCATATTCCCTCGCTATTTCAATTAGTTCTCTTCAGTACGTGGATATGATGTATTGTGCTGTAGCCACTCCTGAATCCAGCTTGTTCTCTCAGTTGAGCCATGTCCAGTGTTACCTTCAAGCGGTGTGGAAGAACTTTAGTGAATATTTTATAAATCACTGATAGGAGGCTGATAGGTCTGTAGTTCCTGAGATCCTCAATGTCACCTTTTTTATGTAGCAGGATCATTGTAGCGTTGTTCCAATCCTCAGGAATCTTCCCTTCATTAAGGCATCGAGTGAAAATTTGGGCGAGTACTGTTTCAATTTCTCCACTTGCTTCTTGTATGATGTCTACAGTAATTCCATCTTATCCTGGAGCTTTCCCCCTGTTTCATGTTCTTGATTGCATGTGCAACTTGTATCATCCCTTTCATATAATTTGGAGTAGAAATCTTTCACTCTTGTCAATATTTCGCCTCCATTTCTTGTTACAGAACCATCTTCTTTTCTCAGTGCTATAATATCTGTTTTCTTCTCTTACTGAGATGTCCCTTTGCTATCTTTAGGCTTTGGTTGTTTTCGATTGCTTTCTCACTAGTTCACAGTTGAATTTCCTTACGTCTTCAGTGATACTTTTTCGTACTGTCTTGCATAGCTCTATATATTCCACTTTGGAAGTCGCATCTTCTTTAGTTGTCCTCATCTCTCTTCTTTTTTGCATCAACATTTTGGTTCTTCCTGATAATTTGTTAACATGCAACTTGTTCTTAGACCCAGCTAATTTTGTTGCTGTTTCGATAAGAGCTTTGGTTACTTTTCTGTTAACTTCAGAAATATCCACTTCTTCCGATGTTAGGCCTTCTAAAGCAGAGAATCTGTTCTTCAGTTCCAACTTGAAGGTATTGTGGTGTTTTTTAAGGTTGTTTATGTCAATACATTTTGTTTGTCTTATGAGCTTGCCACGTTTGAGTTTAGTGTTGAGGTGCATCTTACATCTCACCAATCTATGGTCACTACCTGTGCTGAACTTGTTTAGCACACTGCAGTCTTCTATGATGAATTTTTTATTACACATAATAAAATCAATTTCACTTGTCGTCCCATTTGGATGTCTCCATGTCCATTTCCTGCGTGGCTTTTTCTTGAAAAAGGAGTTCAAGATGAAAAACCCTTCTGCCTCTGCAAACTCAACGAGAGTATTTCCACGCTGGTTTCTGTTGCCGTGACCGAATTTACGTACTGAAGTTTCATTCTGTTGCCGTTGCCCTATTTTTGCATTGAAATCTCCCATAATTATCTTCAAGTGCTGCCTACCTTTATAATTTAGATGACAAATTTCCTCATAAAATTCTTCAATTTCTTCTTCAGGATGACTTCTGGTGGGTGCATAAGTTTGAATAATCTGAGCCTTGTATCTTCTCGATAGTTGGATAACGAGTTGTGCAGCTCTGTCAGAGGAACTTTCAACTTCTACAACTTTATCTCTTGTTTATTATAAATCCAACACCACTAGTTCTGCCAGTATCTGTCCCACGATAGTAGAAGAGATGTCCACTTTTCAGTTCAATGAGATCTTCTCCTTTTCTCCTTACCTCACTTAGCCCGACGATGTTCCACTTGATCCTTTGTAGTTCCTCTTCCAATTCAAGGAGCCTTGAATCAGAAGATAGGGAGCGTCCATTATACGTAGCCAAGGTCAGCATCAGATGGCAGCCTAGTACGGTCCTCCGGGGATTCTTAGCACCCTCTGCCTTCATGTCACACTGGCCGCTGCCTTGGCCAGGTACATTCCAGCTGCCGGAGACTGAGGGCCAAGATTTAAGTTGTGGAGTAATTTTGGAGGGGTTTGGCCATAACTCACCACGCTGGCCAAGCGGATTGGTGAGTGTGGGATAGCATTTCCTTTAATCCCGATGGTATAGTTACACCGCTATTGGCGGTCGTCAGAGCCCCTTTAGTGGGAACAGGATGCACCACGAGAAGGCGGGGTTGACATTTGTCAAGGAGGGGCTGTGATGTTGCGCATCACCTGACCTTACATCCATAGCGCGATTTTACCGATTAGCAACTAGCAAATAGCTAGTGAAAAATCAAATTTGCTAGTGAAAAAAAATCGCAGTAGCAAATATTGCTAGTAAGGTAATTTTTTTTATTTAAAGTAACCAAAAATTATTATTAATCCACGAAGTTTACATAACAGTTTCTATTATCACTTGTTACAACAGCGACGATCAGCGATTCTCTTTCGCCAATTTCCTTTCGACACTTAATACCCATCCTCCCCATATCTTTCATCCCTTCCAAACTGTCGTAGAAGCGCATTGAAACTCCTCTCCATCGTGCCCTCATTGGTCTATTACAGAAACTGAACGTGACGTCGGCAATGGTTGCTGTGGCAACCTAGAGCTCTAGGATGGGTCGGTTGTTTGACCACCTGCTCTGCCACCCTCCCTTCTTTTGCCCCACCAACTTTGTCCTCAACTCCTGTCGTACCCTAAGCCAAGCGATCGCCTTTATTGCGTGGCATAGATAGACGCTTTTTTACGAAACGTGTTCGTGGAGGGGGTAAACGATTATGGAAGAAACTTTTGCTTCGTCTGACTTCTGGTTTTGGAAATTTTCCTTGTATTTTCAAGCTGAAATACAAATATTTATCCAGTAAAATGTTAATGAGCAATAATACTTGACAGAGGCAACATCGTGAGAAAAAAATTATGATTAAGGAAAAAATCCGAATTCCGTCGACCTTTCGTTTTCTAGTTTCGTAAAGACGGAATTCCAATAATAACGAAAAAGCCGGAATTCCTTGAATTCGCGGAAGAATCTCATGCCTGAAGATTACAGAAAAATTTTGCAGCAGCCAAGTTCTGTTTTTGCAAATTGTTCTCCACAGTTTCAAGCTAAAATGCAAACATTTATGCAATAAAATTATATTTAACAAGAAAAGCGGACACAAAGACAACATTGCGAGAACAATTTGCGATTGCGGCAAAATTTTCTTACTCCGTTTCACTACTGTGTTCGAAAGTTTTGAAGCACGAAATTTCGTCTCCAGATGGAAGACGCCCCCCCCCTCTCCCAAATATCGATCTTTAGAATGATCTAACTGACGACAAAAAAAAAATAAATAAAAATAAAGCGGTATTCCGCGAATCCCTGTAAGAATCTCGTGTATATCATAAAAATAATAGCAAAAGAAAAATTTGAAACAAAATGAAAATTTGTAGAATCCGTAGTTTTGATAGTGAGTTCAGTAGTCAGACAACTAATTCCGTAGAAACTACGGCATTGTGTGGTAGTTGGCAGATATGAAGTGTGTAGAAGTTTAGCAGAAATTTGTGCGATACTTCCACTTAGTACTGCATGTTGTGAAGTGGGATTCAGTTTTTTAAAAATAATACAAGGGGATTGGAGGAACAATTTGTCTGTTGAAACTTTAAATGCTCTGATGACAATTGAAATACTGTAGAAGGGCCACAAGAAGAGATTTTTAATCCACGGTCAGCAGTTATAAAGTGGTATGATGACAAAGTCAGACACCCTGAGTGTAAACCATATGGGAAGAAATCTGAATTAGAATGTCAGTGAAATATATTCATGTGGTATGAGAATTTGTTAGAAATTAATAATAAAGATAGTCACTAAACTTATCTAAGAATCTTTTCATTATTCAAAAAGGTAAGTCAAAATATTTATACACATATTTAAATTTCTGTGTAACTTTATTAGAAAATAAGTTACGATGTGATTTAATTTTACTTGCTAGTCATGCAAATGTTTTGCTAGCAAACTATTCGGTCACTAGCAAAATTTGCTAGTGAGCAAAAAAGATGAAATCTTGCCCTGCTTACATCCCTTTAAGCAGGTACGCTTACTTAAATAATAATAAAAAAATACTTTCACAAATTTATTGAACAAAATGTAACTTAATAAAAATAATAAGTAGACTAAAAAAATACTACAATTGTTTGAAATACAGCTTTACTAATAAGAATGGAATTGCTTCTTTTGGGATAACATTGCACCAAATTAGGGTTCAAATGACGACGTATATTGTACTCTTTTAAAACAGTTATAGTGTCATTGCACAATAAACACAATGCTTTGTCATCTAATTCGGTAACAAAATAATTCCCACTCCACTCTGCCTTAAAAGCAGTTCATTTGAAGTCCACTTTTTTCTTCTTTTCTGGTTTTGACAGTGACATGATGAATATGCAAAGGCAATCAAACGAGTACAAAATGTCGCAGAACAACAATACACGTGGCACTGGAAATGCTGCCGAATTATAACTGTGTGGTGTCAGCAAATGCTACTGAATGCGAAGTTATAGGTGTGCCACATATGGTCATATCTTGCGACTCCTCAACTCGACAATCGGCCATTCCGTTACAATGCGTACTTTGAAATTTTAAAGAATTTGAAAATGTAAAATCTATTTTTAGAGCTCGCGGGCCATACAAAAAGAGGCGGCGGGCCGTAGTTTACCGACCTCTCATTTAAATCATTCTCAAAATCAAGGCAAAGCTGAAGAGAATTAGGGGGGGGGGGGGGTCGTTTTCTGTCTGGGGATGGTATTTCGTGTTTCAAAACTTTTGAAAAAAATAGTTAAATGGAATAAATTTTTTTGCCGTAATCATAATTTTTTTTCTTCTCCCGATGTTGCCTTTGTGTCCAATATTGTTAAATATCATTTTATTGTATAAATGTTTGTATTTTAGCTTGAAACTGTAGGCTACAGTTTGTGAAAACGGAAGTCAGACGCCGTGAAAATTTCCCCGTAAACTTCAGGAACTAGATTCTTCCGCGAGTTCAAGGAATTCCGCCTTTTTTATTATTATTTTGGTCGTTCAAGCGATTGAATTGATCGACGCCCAAGTGAACAGAAGGGGGGGGGGGGAGGACGAGAATACATCTTTACTAAACTTCCGAAAACGGAAGGTCGACAGTGTTCAGATTCTTTCGTAATCGTAATTTCTTTTTCTCGCGTTGTCAGCTCTGTGCAGTATTATTTTTTAATAACATTTTACTGCATCCAAAACTGAAAGTCGGACAGAGCCTAGATTTCCCGTGGATCATTGCCTCTTTTCACACGATGTTTCCACTCTCCTGCATCTATGTATGCCGCGCAATAATACTAGTTACTACTGACAAGGCTCTTGCCAGTGTTGGCAGGTATGCTATATTAATGTATAAACTTTAAACATTTACTGTTCATCACGTTGCTCTTGGTATAAACACAGAGATGCCAACAACTACGGAATCTCCGTAGTTCCTATGGAAAAAGCTCTTGTACTACGGAATATGGAAAACCGTGATTTTTCTACGGAAAATTAACGGAAGTTATTAATTTTTATTTTGCTTGTTTCCCTTCTCAACACAACGGCGGCTACTTGACAATCTGTCATGCTTGCGATGCTGCCTGCACTTCCAGTTCTGCCTCTCAAAGCTGCTCGGATCTTAACGCGAGCGGCCGGCATGGGAAAACCCTCCCTCCCCAGCATGCAACATTCTGGGGACGTTGAGCGTAGCTCGCTTTGGTGGTGGACGTGGGCGGAGTTCGGCCTGAAGCTCTTTCGCAGTGCAGCGGCAAGCTGTTGAAAATCGTATGGTGCAGAAGTGAGTGTCATTGCCTGGCATCGGAGTTTTTTTTTTTTTTTAAATCGTGCGTCGACCCTTCATGTCAGTAATTAATATTTTTAAGTTTTTTCTTGCGTTGCAGAAAAGTATGCTTGGATTTCGTTGCAGAGTTCGCCAAAATGCGTAATTACGCGCCTAGTATGCATCGAAATTTTACCAATGCGTTAAAATATGCATCACAAATGTTTCGCGACACGTAGAAATACACGGCGTGAAGCGCGTAAAGTACGCATCAACACTTAAAAATATGCATCAACGCTCAAAAACACACGTCGAGAAACGCGTAAAACTATGCATCGAAGAATTTTACCAACGCGTAAAAATACGCATCGGGAAAGCATTTCGCCTTTCAAAAATGGAAGTGAACGAAATAAAGATTTCTTCCGTAATCGTAATTTCGTTTTCCTGCGATGTTGCCTCTGTCCAGTATTGTTTGTTATGCATAATTTTATTCCATAAATCTTTGTATTTCACTTTGAAAAGGGAGGGGAAATTCGACGGTGCAAAAATTTCTGTGTGATCTTCGGCTTCGAGGAATTTCTGCTTTTTCATCATAATTTGGGTTATCCTCGAGATTGATGCATAATTGAACAGAAATTTTGGGGCAATTGGTAGTGGTGAAGGATGCTTTCCGCCTGAAACTTTCAAAAACGAAAATTTTGTCTTTCAAAACTTTCAGAAACAGTTAAGATTTCTCCCGTAATCATAATTTTATTTTTCACGCGATGTTTCCTCTGCCTAGTATTGTTGTTTAATTTAATTTTATTTCGTAATTATTTGTATTTCACCTTGAATATGGAAGGGAAATGTTCAAAAACGGAAATCGGACGTAGCAAAGGTTTCTCCCGTAACTGTAATTTTTGTCCCCCAACGATGTTCTGAACGTGTATCCTGTATTTTTACATATTCCCCCAAAAAAGGTTTGTATTTCAGCTTGATAAGGGGGGTGGGGGGTTCCGAAAATGAAAGTGACGAAGCTGAAAAATTTGTAAGAATTGATGCATGATATTCAAAAGCATTCATATTCTCCAAGTTACACTACCTTTTATCTAAAATAGTGAAAGCTATCATGCATTGATGGTCCTCGAACTGAAAGTTCTTTCAGCATGATGGATAAAATTGTCATGCCATTCAAGAGGTTTGTGAAGCCTACTGTCGTAGCTGATGGTGATGTTGAGCTTAATTTTTCAAATAACAGTTTTTCAAAAGAGAAAAATCAGAAAGGACACAACTGATAATTGAAGTAAAAACAAGAATGTATCAAAGCGAAATCATTTTAAACGAAAATTAACTTTCTAAGTTCTATACATCTGTCGGAAAATTTCACATTGAAGAATGTTCTTATATTCAAGAAAAGATACTGACCTATGATGAATTCTTACAACATGCAGAAGTAGTAGATCCTTCACGTAGAGCCATAACATCATTTAACTTCTGTATTACACATAGTCAAACTCCTTCCATTTATAATAACTGAAAATGAACTTGATATACTGGAAGTGGAATTCCTTGTTATCAAGCTGACAAAATAGAGACCATAGCAGTAACAGATAGAATAGATGTCACTTGGTCAGAATCTCAAAATTAAGAGGCTGTAATGAAGCGGTTAAGTATACTATTCTCTCGAAAGTAATGTTTGTTATACTTTGTAGTACCACACTCGAATGCTGTGAGTAAGAGAGATTTTAGTTTAGTGCGAAAAATCAAGCCCGTTTCCAACCTAATTTAGGTTTAGAAACTGTAGAAGCACTTGCAAAAATGAATATGTTCTCCTCTGGGCAAGTGTGTTATGAAAAAAATTTTCTGCTGAGGAACTCAAATCTGCAAAACACTGTACAGCAAAATCACTAAAGAGTTCTCCTCTGGGCAAGTGTGTTATGAAAAAAGATTTTCTGCTGAGGAACTCAAATCTGCAAAACACTATACAGCAAAATCACTAAAGAAAGCTGCTTAATCAATTGTTTGTTGTGTAAAAAAAGTTATCAGTCATGGTGTATATTATTTTCCATGTGAAAAATTTAGAATATTTTGATAGATTTTCATGTATGTAAATGAATAAGTAAGTAAAAAAAAATGTTTATTAAATCAAATGAGTTGTTTTCCTCGGTTAAAATTATTCATTTTGGTATGACTACTGAAAAATGGCCAAAACTGCTGAAAATTTGTACGAGTACTACTGAAAATATCTGAAAAAGGTTGGCATCTCTGTAAACATAGCTCTCCGACGTGACCTCCAACATTAAATGCACCATAAAAGTTATTCATATCGACACACATGATGGACCGTAAAAGTGATTCATACGACATAATAAACAGCACACTCCGAATCTTTTAATACGTACATATTTGCAACTGTTGACTTATATAAGAAATTTTATGTGCAACATTCATGTCTTGTCTGATGAATATCTACAGTCATATAGATATTCACTAGACAAGACATGACTAATGAATATCTGCAATCGTATAGATTTTTATGAAACTTTGCAGACATGTTTAGATACACAAGAAATAAATGTGTGCCTATTTTTAGCTCAATAGCTTTTAAATTTCCTGAGATAGGAGGTCAAAAGTTCAAGAAATTTGCCAAATTTCAGTGTTTTGCTTGTCATAAAAGTATTCGTAACTTAATTTCTTTTCATCACAGAGTGATGAAGTTTGGTTCTTTTAAAACCTTTGTACTAGCTTGAAAATGATATATTACTTAATGTATAATTTTAATTTGAAGGTCACACAATTAAAAATTTGACCTTGAATTTCTCGAAAAGTAACATTTTGGTTTTTTAGAAAAAAAAAAAAAGAAAAAAACGTGAAATTACATGACATGGTGATAACATGTTTTAAATTTGAGGGTGGTAATTGAAGGGCATCCAAAGTTACAATATGCTTGGTAAACTTACCATATGACTAAAATGTGCATGTTCCACTGATCAGTAGAGAAGCTTAATAATCTAGCCAACTAGCAGCATAAAAAGGAACTCATGCACTATGTTTGTCGATGGGTTACTCTTGTTTATAAATCATTTTATGTAAGATTTATAACTATGTGAAGACTTTCATATTAATATCTTAGCAGTTCAGCTTTAAACAAAGGTACGCATTATTTGCTGAAAAGAGTTGACATAAATAATGCATTTGATCTTGGCAATGACATCTAATTTTAAAATTAAAAAAAAATTATCTTGTTCAGCGATGATAATTTTATTGTAACTATTGAAGAATATGTAAAATAAAGAAAAAAGTTTGCATCAAGTGCACCACAGGAAAATGTTTTCTGTGTAATGCTTTACATTATTTGCAGTGAGACTGCTCACATCAAAATGAGCAGTCTCACTGCAAATAATGGGCCACCCCGGTGGCGCAGTGGTGTAAGTGATGGCCTCTGATCATTTGCCCAAAAGGGGTCCGGGTTCAAATCCCGGTGAGGCATGGATGTTGTGTTTCTCTTACGGCACTGGTTCTCTCCCTTCCCTGGAACCAGTGACCCTAAATTAGGGACGGACGGCTGCTTATAGCCTATTGATTTGCTCACGGTGGTCGTTAAACCTATAATAAAAAAATTGAAAATTTGCATTCTGGTGTAAATGCCATAATCAGTATAAGCTTTTCTCTGTCATTTTAATTATGTTGCCAAAATTAAAATGTCTTGCATTTGAAGTGTTTTGGAGTTTTTTCAGTATCTTGTGAGATTTTATAAATTCATCAGCTGCTGTCTTTTATCCACTTTTTGCAATATGTCAGATCTTGGCAAGTTTAAAATATGTTCGTTGAAGGAATGTACATAATACATACACGAAGAAGAGCCGAGAAGATAAGGAAACAAAATTTTTACCTGATTCGTGCCTTCAAAGATATTCAAGAAATAGCCATTCCACAAGTGTTCTGCACAGAGACATGTCACAAAGACAGATGATAAATCTGCAAGTATTATCTCACATTTATCAGAAGTAGCACATTCTATTTTGGTGACTCTACCTCGTATTCTGTTTTTGTCATCTGGGATAAAACAGTGAAGTTTGTGAGTGTTTGGTATTGTTCTTGATGTCTTAAAATATGGCTGTAATATTGGGTATATAAATAAGTTTTGAGGGATTTCCGTTCGGTGTCGTACTTATTACTGATCGCATGTATTTTAAGGTGGCAACACTGCAATATCGCAGTACAAGAAGCCAGCTGTCAGAGTCAGTATATGACGTTCGATTGAGGTGCGAAGACGTGTTTGTTTTACTCGATGGAAAATGGCAACTTTCGTCACCACAAAACAGCATTTGCGGGAAGTGTTAGTGCATTACTTTATTGTCAAGAAAAGTGCTGCTGACAGTTATCGCTTAATGTCAGAAATTTATGATGAACATTCCCCATCCATAAAAACATGTGTGTATTCATTGGTTTAGACGATTCAAAAGGAACAATTTCGATGTCAGTGATAAAGAATGTTCTGGACCACCCAAAAAATTTGCTGATGCCGAATTGGGAGCTTTACTCGATGAGGATCCGTGCCAGACCCCAAAAGAACTAGCAGCAGCATTAAATGTTAGTCAACTATGCATTTCATAACATTTAGCTGCCATGGGAATGGTGCAAAAAGAAGGGAATTGGGTTCCACATGCTTTGCTGGAAAGAGACCTTGAACATCGAAAAACCATTTGTGAATTGCTGCTTCAAAAGCAAAAAGAAAGGGTTTTTCGCTTTGTATTATAACTGCCAACGAGAAATGGATATGGTATGATAACCCTAAACGGCAGAAAGCATGGGTGAATAAAGGTGAACAAGGTCCTTCAACGCCAAAACGCAATATCCATGGTTCAAAGGTAATGCTG
The DNA here is from genome assembly GCA_039090855.1 of Macrothele yani. Classification (NCBI taxonomy): domain Eukaryota; kingdom Metazoa; phylum Arthropoda; class Arachnida; order Araneae; family Macrothelidae; genus Macrothele; species Macrothele yani. The sequence continues at coordinate 3,382,497 of CM077005.1, forward strand.
TGTATCTGGTGAGACCAGAAGGGTGTGATCCACTATGAACTGCAGAAACCGTCAGGAACTATTACTAGTCATCGGTGTCGAACCCAATTAATGCGTTTAAAAAGAGCTGTCATGCAAAAATGGCCGGAATGGGAGAATAGACACAACAAAGTCATCTTACAGCATGACAACGCAAGACCACATGTTTCTTGACCTGTGAAAATGTACTTAAAAGGATCCAACTGGGAAGTTCTACCCCATCCACCATATTTGCCAGATATTGCGCCATCGGATTACCATTTGTTCTGGTCGATGCAGTTAGCACTTTCTGGAGAACAGTTTAGTTCTTATGAAGACATCAAAAATTGGCTGGACAACTGGATCTCTTCCAAGGAACCGGAATTCTTCCTTCGGGGTATACGTTCACTGCCCGAAAGATGGGGTAAAGTTGTAGCTTCAGAGGGAGCATACTTCGATTAATTATTGTTTCTGTTCTACAACAACGTGTTTTGTTCACCTCAAATCCCTCAAAACTTATTTATATACCCAATAGCTTTTTTCAACTTCATGCTGACTTTCACTGAGGTATTCAAAATCACAAGCTGGCATGCATTATTATATTTAAAAATCACTGCCAACACCAGCACAAGCACTGTTACCATTGGGTGTTGCATAAAAGTGCTGCTGAACTGTTCCAAAATGTATTCATTTTAGCAGAAATTGATAAAAAATTTTGCTGTTGTTATATTGTGCTGCTGATGAGCTAGGCCCGGTGTGCTTCTTTTGCCATGGCCCAGGATTATGTCGGCCCGGCATGCTCCTTTTGCCGTGACTCGGGATTGCGTCGGCCCGATGCCTCTGAACCAAGTTCGTGACGCACCTCTTTGTTTGTTTGTTTCTTTTTTTATTTTCTGAGGAGGAGGAATGTGTTTTGCTTGTTTGAAAACTAAGTGGAAAGAAAGCATGGCTTCAGGCCAGTATTACGTCAGCCCGAAGCCTCTGAACAAAGTTTGTGTCACCTCAGCTTTCTGTTTCTTTCTTATTTATTTATTTATTTATTTATTTCTGAAGAGGAGGAATTTGTTTTGCTAGTGGAAGCTAAGTAGAAATAATGTATGGCACTGTGCCCTGGAAGTATGTCACCCGTTATCATTTGGGGCTTTCGCGTGATCGATGCACAAACTGAGCAGAAATCTCGGGGGAGGGAGGGGGGTCATTTTTCGTTTGAGTACGGAATTTCACCTTCCAGAAACGGAAGTTCATTTGAGTGAAGATTTCTCCTGTAATCGTAATATTTTCTCGCGATATTTTTTCTGCCCAATATTTTTCTTAAATATCCATTTATTCCATAAATACTTACATTCCAGCTTAAAGATGGAGGAAAGAGGTTCTCAAAACGGAAGGTGGTCAAAGCAAAGATTTCTTCTGTAATTATAATTTTTTCTTCCTGCGATGTTCTGACTATCCTGTGTTGTTAAGTGTTACATATGACTATATTTTGAAGAAATTCTGATTGAAAAGTGAATTTCTGCTGCATGCAGAAGTTGTTGATACAGGAATTAGGATAGCAGAAGCTTCCTTTTCTTCAGTAATGTACCTGGCAAATATTTTTCCAGCTGCTGCTGTTAGTTAGTGATCTGGACAGGTTGGAATTGGAGTTTGCCTTATATCAAATTGATGAATTGGAAGAAGGTGCTTCGAATAGCCCTACAATTGATATCGCATGGTCAAACGTTTTGAAAATGACTGGTGCAATTGGTGCTAAAATGTATGAAGTTTTACCACACCTGGTACATGCTATTCTTGTTGTGCCACACACAGTAATGCAACTACAGAAATAATTTTTAGAATTATCCATAAGAGTCAAACAGAATTTAGGCCAGACCTAGCCACCGAAACTTTAGGGCGTTGTTAGCCTTAAAAGTGAAAAATTCAATGAAAGAATAACATTTCTGCATTTGTACCAATATTTGATTTCATTTACCTGCCGGGTCTGCTAAAATATGCCCTGAAATTGTCTTGAAATTTAAGAAAAATTGTCCTGAATTTTTTTTTATTGCTCTTACCCCTGACTTCTGTATTGCTCTTAATATTAAACTTTTCCTATTTTTTTTATGTTTTTTTTTTTCAATTATGCATTAATTTTACCTGGTCCCTTGAAAAGCGTATAAACAAAGTTCTACTGTATATATACACACATAATGGCATATTACTCTTGAAACAATTAGCTGTAGAAAATCAAAGTAATTGTCATTCATTTATTTTTGTATCACACCTGTTGACTCAAAATTGAATGTTTGGGTTGTTGAGGCACCACACATAATTGCAAAATATAACAAAGTAATTTTTTCTACTACCTACAAACTTTGCTATCTTTTGTTCCATTACAAGATTTTCTGCTGCTGTCAAATCACTTCCCTTATCAGTAAACTAATGGTCAATTTAACACCATAAGCCCATCTTGTTTTAGGGTTTTCTTTTGGTCTGTGACCAGCTACTTTAGAATACACCTGTTGTGGAAATCTTTCTCAAATGACACATGTCCAGCTTGTTTTTGTTAACTTTATCTTCTAAAGAGGAAATACCCAATTCAGATGTTTTATCTTCATTGCTAATCCTGTCGTACAACTGAATCCATCTATTTTATTTTTCAGTATTCCTCCTACCACTCTGATGTCATCCACATCTAACCACCTAATGAGACCCTTAATTGTACACTTTACTTTCACTGTCATAGAAGTGGGTAGGCATAAATATTGCAGTGCAGACAGACAGCTTTATTCTCCGGCCAACCTGCTTCTTAATGAAAATTGCCCTGTACAGCTGATGTAAGACTGTGCCTACTTTTAGAATTCTATTGTCCAGTTCCTTGTCAAGCCTCCCTGTCTCATCAATTACTACACTCAATATTTGACACCTGTTCAAGCACCTTACCCTGAATTACACAGTGAACATTTTTGCTTATTTAAATGTATCTCAATGTAAGAATTTCAGTATTTGTATATTGGTTGTTAAAATTTGGCTTTTATTCTTGCAGCTTCAACTTCTGATAAGTTAGGTTCTAGTACTGCTGCTAATGTAGAAGTGTGTGGTGTCCGAACTGAGAATACTGAAGATCATGCACCTTCTGTAACTGTAGGTGAAGTAAATGTGTGTGCCACCCAAAACAAAAATTCTGAAAATCAAAATGCACCTATTTATGATGAAATTAAAGTGCATGGACCTCGAATAAAGCATGTGTGTAGGCGTGCAGCTGTAGTTTTAGGACTTCCACGTGCCACATTTTCGGCTCCATCCACTGAAGCTTTGTTTAGTTTGAGTGCTCTGCCACAAGAAGAAAAACAGAAAATTCTGGAAATTGAGTCAGGTTTGTCTACTTTATGTTTTCTTCATAAAAGTGGAATATCAGTGCTAATATGATATTTAGTTTGTGATTAAGAATTTTTTTCAATAATATATGTCTTTGAGTCTGATTTGCGGTTTGAGAAATATTAAAGGTTCATGAAAAACACTAAGTTTACAAAGCTAAAAATTTTATAGAAATTAGCTTTACTCTAAAATTTCAGGCTTAACAAGTTAAGACTAGTAGCAACCAATTTTGAACTTACTGAATGTGTTGTGGTTGATTAGTTGGCCACCACATTTTCTGCTGCTATTCACTGATCAGTACTGATCAATTTATCAGCTATTCACTGATCAATAATTTTGAATTGAAGTGTATTGCAACTCAAATTAATGGGTAATAACCATATCACTGTGAAATCATCTAATAATTTATACAGCAAGTCCTTTATTTATGCTGCAAAGGTTATTTTGTACAAAACCCGGGAAAAAATTGAAATCACATGCATATAAAGAACAAGTTAGTAAAATCATGCAATGCATTGATTATGATATGCTTTCCAAAATACCACAAATTATTACTCAAGTTATGAGGATAATGGCTATGGAATAAATCTCTCTCCTGTGTCCTGACCTTTGACCCCATTTCGAGGATATTCAACAGAACCGGTTCAGTATACCTCAAGAATAACATACTAAAGTGTTGTCGCAATAGAAGCAGTTTTACGCAAGTTATGAGAATAATGGCTGTGGAATAAATCTTGCTTTTGGGTAATGACCTTTGACCCCATTTCGTTGATATTCAACAGAACTATACCTCCGGAACAACATGATAACGTTTTGTCGCAATCGAAACATTTTTAGGTAAGTTATGATGCACAAGGGCAATAGAATGGATCCCACTCCAGTGTCCTGACCTTTTACCCCATTTCGCTCATTTTCAATAGGGTTCGTCCCCAATGGCTCCGTACCACATACTAAAATTTCATCGAAATCGAACCATTTTTACGCAAGTTATGACGCATAAGGGCAATGAACAAATCCCGGTCTTTATGTCCTGCCTGACCTTTGACCCCATTTCGCCCATTTTCAATAGGGTTCGTGCCTAGGTGGTTCCCTACCACATACTAAAATTTCATCGAAATCGAACCATATTTACGCATGTTATGTCGCATAAAGGCAATGGAATTGATTCCACTTTTATGCCCTGACCTTTGACCCCATTTCGCCCATTTTCAATAGGGTTCATCCCCAGGTGGTTCCTTACCAAATACTAAAATTTTATCAAAATCGAACCATTTTTATGCAAGTTATGACGCATAAGGGCAACGGAACAAATCCCGCTCTTATGTCCTGCCTGACCTTTGACCCCATTTCGCCCATTTTCAATAGGGTTCGTGCCCAGGTGGTTCCCTACCACATAGTAAAATTTCATCGAAATCGAAACATATTTATGCATGTTATGACGCATAAAAGCAATGAAATGGATCCCGCTTTTATGTCCTGACGTTTGACCTCATTCTGCCCATTTTCAATAGGGTTCGTCCCCAGGTGGTTCCTTACCAAATACTAAAATTTCATCGAAATCGAACCATTTTTACCCAAGTTAGGACGCATAAGGGCAACGGAACAAATCCCGCTCTTATGTCCTGCCTGACCTTTAGCCCCATTTCGCCCATTCTCAATAGGGTTCGTGCCCAATGATTCCCTACCACATACTAAAATTTCATCGAAATTGAACCATATTTACGCACGTTATGACGCATAAAGGCGATGAAATGGATCCCGCTTTTATGTCCTGACCTTTGACCCCATTCCGCCCAATTTCAATAGGTTTCGTTCCCAGGTGGTTTCTTACCACAAACCAAAATGTCATCGAAATCGAACCATTTTTACGCAAGTTATGACGCATAAGGGCAATGGAATAAATCCCGCTCTTATGCCCTGTCTGACCTTTGACCCCATTCCGCCCATTTTCAACAGGGTTCGTTCCTAGGTGGTTCCTTACCACATACTAAAATTTCATTGAAATCGGACCATTTTTACGCAAGTTATGATGCATAAAGGCAATGGAATAGATCCCGCTCCTATGTTCTGACCTTTGACCCCATTTCATTTATTTTCAATAGGGATCTTCCCCAGGTGGTTCCCTACCACATACTAAAATTCCATCGAAATCGAACCACTTTTACGCAAGTTATGACGCATAAGAGCAATGGAATGGATCCCGCTCCTATGTCCTGGCCTTTGACCCTGTTTTGGCCATTTTCAATGGGGTTCGTCCCCAGGTGGTCCCCTACCACATACTAAGATTTTGTCGAAATCGAACCATTTTCACGTGAGTTATCGTGCGGACAGACGGACAAAGCTGTAGCATATACGCTTCTTCAACCTACGGTTGGAAAGCGTAAAAAGGGGTTGCATGCAACAATGTAAATTATGTTTCAATTGGATTTTAACCACACTGAAATCATGTTAATACACTAGAAATGTGAACACAAATACAGGGTTCCCACGGTCCTTGAAAGTCCTTAAAAACTCCTTGAATTTAATTTTGCTTTTCAGGGGCCCTTGAAATTTGTAATAGTCCTTGGAAAGTACTTGATTTTTTTTTTTTTACTGTTCACTAAATTTCAGAATAGCCGCAGTTCATTAAAGAGAAGCTATCGCCAAAATGTCACAGGTGGCCGCGCTGTATTGTAGAACTTTTTTTTGGAATCAGGAGCACATAGCTGCAGAGGTGCCAACTATTACGGATCGTCCGTATTTATTACGATTTCGACTGTCAGATTACGGAATTACGGACAGGTTGGAAGAATTACGGATTTCAGTGTGTTTTGGAGAATCTCAGTTTTGTATCCTTTTTTGTTAACCCTTTTAGTGCAACGCGGCAGATTCAGCGGCCTTCGATTTTGATTCGCGTATTTCCCAAATTAGACGGCAGATGTCGGTGTCGATGATCATATCATTTATCAATCATATCGTTTTGAAATGGAATCTCCGTGAATCATATCATCAAAAAGCGATATTATCAAAAGAATGGTAATATGCCGTAAGTGTCGTATCGTGAAAGAGTTTGCTCTTGCTATCGGTTTCCCGCGCACTTTCTCTGTGTGACCGGAGAAAGGCTACTTTAGCCGAAACTTTTCCTACTGCAGTTGAGGCAGGGCTGTTCACTTGGCATTGTTGGTGAGTTATAAAGCGTCGTACTGTCGGAAATCACTTTTTCGAGCCCCGTTCGAAGTGTAATAACGTGCAACGCATGGTCCCGCGATGACAGAGTGTATATTTCTTGCGGACTTTCGCCACGTGGGAGAACGAAGTGCGGTGTTTTATTACTAGAAGCTCTTCACATTATTCATTTCTCTTTTCCAAACAACCAGACACAATCGCAAAACTCCGTGAATTACGAATCCCCCTCTTTTTCCAAACTCGTGTTAGCAGAGGATGACTTTATTGACAGCTTGTTCCTCAGACTAGTAGATGTGCTTTTTCCTACTGCCTGGAATTTTTTTTGTAAGGTTATTTGAAATAGCTTGTTGTAGTGAGAGTGAAAGTTTTGAATCATCTGAGAGTGATATTGGCCAAGCAACATCAAGCCAGAAAACTAGCCACTGTGCCACGCACACAATATCTTCAGAAAGTGAAGATCTTGATAGTGAATCTTCACATCATGAAAGTTCTGAAAGTGAATGGAAGGATGTAATAGAGGGAAGTGATGAACAGCCTCAGCATCCTTTTGATTATCATGAAATGCAGGGGCCCAAACATGCTCCTGCAACTGATGTGGCACCTATTGCATACTTTGACTTGTTTTTTACCAATTTCATCCTTCGAATTATCACTTCTGAAACAAATAAGTATGCAAAGAGGTTTCTCCAGGAACATTCAAATCTCGGGCTAGGAAATGGAAAAATGTTACAAGGGATATCCAGTCAAAAAAACATGAGGATTATGTAAAATTAAAAACTCAATCAAAGCCTTTGGATAATTTTTTTTTTGCAAAAAAGAATGAAAATAGCGTGACAAATGCTGAATTGCTGTTTACTACATTCGTTGTGGAGCATAACCTACCTATAGCAAGCTGTGATCATGCTGGTCCCTTGTTTCATGCTATGTTTCCAGACTCTGATATTGATGAAGCTGGATATCCTAGAGCAGATGTGGCATGGAATGAAATATCTAAGATGAAGGATTCATCTGGCCTTCCCAAGTATTCTGCATTACCTAAACTAATGCTGACAATATTGACTATCCCTCACAGCAATTCCTCTATAGAGAGAATATTTAGTATAGTGAGGAAAAACCTCACGTACTTCCACCCAACAATGAGCACCAAAACATTAAGTGCCCTTCTTGTACAGAAAAGTAAAGCATTTTCCTCAGGTGAGCCGTGTTATAAAAAGAAGTTTTCTGAAAAGGAATATACCACTGCAAAACAAGCAACAAGGGAGTCTTTGTCATCAGTGATGACATGAGGTAAGTACAATATTGATAATTTAATTTCATAATTTTTTGTCAGGATAGTGTAAACATATAAGGTTATTACACATTTCATGCATTAATTTCTCATGAAATACCCTTCCGCACGTTAACGATGAGGCTTCGTATGGTGATTACTGATGGGCTCCTCGGAAGATAAACACATCGTACAAGTATTACAGGTTACACAGTAATACTATAATATTGTCCTTAACTTAAAAAAAAAGAATGACATGTTACATTTCTGAAAATATTACTGAAAGTTTGTGTTCCATTTCTGAAACATTACTGAAAAATCTCCTATTGATTACTGATACATTCTGCTAGAGGTTGGCATCTCTGTAGCTGTCACAGTTCTGGTTTTCATGTGGTTGTGATTCTGAACTACGATAAGCGAATACGAGGGGAATTCTTCTCAACTACAACAAACGAATGCGAGGAGAGTAAGGGTCAGTAAGGTACTAGCATCTCGAACCAGGTTTGCGATCTGCTGAATGCTTGTAGCTTAGGAATGCAGTCCTAAAATTTCGGCTGTTTGTCCTTTTGTCTAGCTTATCGCCATTTCAGGGATTTTACTATTATCATGATGTTTTCTATATATATAAAGATATATGTTTTACATCTGTAGCATTGTGCAAGAGATCTTGTGGAACAATAATACCTCACCAAAGTATGTCCCTTTGTTTAGATATAGCTATAATTTTAATTGAACTTTTGGACTGTTTGTTGCAACTTATTTTAGTGTTTCATAAGAGCTCTTATTGGGCATGAATATAGTCTTGAAAATTTTTAGGAGTCCTTGAAAACTCCTTGATTTTTTTGGTGGGAAAAAAAGTGGGAACTATGAAACATTAAAAGAAACATTATTTTTACTAAAATAAATCAACACTTGTCCAAATAATCAGTCTGGCTCTAGGTGATGAGATTGTGGTTGTAGGGGTAAATGTTTAGATATTGGAAGAGTGGGTACAGAGTCATCTGGTTTAGAATCATCCAGACCAGGCACACCAATCAATGGAAACTTGTCTTAATCTAAAATGTGTTGTGCAATATTATCCAACTGTGAACACAGTGATTCCAATATTTTCATTCTTAAATCTTTCACTTGAAGAACTTCCCTCTCGTCCTACTCTTCTTCCTTCTTTTCCTGTGTCATGCCCACCATATCATCAACATTAAAGTCATGTGAGTCAACAAACTCCATCACATCTTTCTCTTCCATATCAGAGAATCAATTTCCATTATTTTAGTAGAAGTGCAGTCTTATACATACATATATTTGAACAATAAATTACGTGGGAGATAGGCAATGTATATTAGGACAAAGTCCTTTATAATACTGTTACACACGTTGTAGTATATGAGCTTCGAAAAGACAAGTTGACTTCAATGATAATGGATATTTATAGTTGAACTTAAGAATATTTCTTTATGTACAGTATATATACATTTAAATGTTGAAACCTCACATAGGTTATATCCAGTGAGACATAAAAAACAGCAATGAAGCATATGGAGCAACACATATTGCGCTCACCTTACTCCGGTTTCAGTCCCTCTGGCTTGGAATCAATCATGCTTCTTGTCCAGTGTTGTACCACATCATTAAAAGGTATTCCACGTTCAAAGTTCAACACAAACGTGAACATCAGCACAATTCTACAAGAAGGGGGTGATGAGTTAAAATAATTTTGAGACCATTGTCAAGACTAGATTACGTTGTTACAGCCAGAAGTTTAGCAGTTGAAACATTCCACTGTTCTATGCCAAGCTATTATGAAGTATCAAGATTAAAAGATTTAAAAAGTCAACAAGTCCCTCCTCGCTCGTCCGGACATGTTTCAGGCTACACTGTGCCCATCTTTAGCGGTCGGTTGTAAGAGACATCCATATGCTTTTATTGTACTGATTACCTCCCAGTCACCAGTCGACTCATCGCTCATTGGTCCTGTATCCGTGCGTAGGTTAATCATGTGATTTACGACTTTTGCTATTGTTGCACCATCTGGTGTTCTTTTTCTGTAATTTCATTATTAATCGTTGTTGGATGAGACATTTTCAACAAATTTAGTTTTTATGTACTTTTCTTCAGTTTCTTTTGTTATTATGTATCACCAGGCAAACGGCAATTCAAGTGGAGCTTGTTCATTGCAATTAAATCCTCTGGTTTTTTCTATCACAACGGACTCAGAATACAGTATCTTTTTATGTGTGTTATGCGTAGTATATATTTTTGCATTTTGCCACGCGGGGATAGAATTATTATTAATGCAATATGTAATAAGAGATGTTCGTTGCTCAACCTTTTTCCAATTTCTTTTGTGTTCTTCCATTCTTGTTTTTAGTCATCTTTTAGTACTACCTATGTAGATGCTATCAATATTACCGGTATCGTTATTTTTCGTGGGCATATCGTATACACCTGCTCTATGCATATTTGCGTTATTACTGTAATCGGCGGTAAGGAATTTGTTGTTATCGATTACAATATCGGTGAATCTTATATTCACTTTATTACATTCCTTTTTCAAAATGCTGCTTAACTGTGGTATGTAAGGTAAACGTCCGCAAAACTGTGTGATGTTCTCAACGTTATTTTCACTCTTAGGTATGTTAATATTGGTTTTATAATTTCTATACATCTTCCAAATGTATCTTTTATCATATCCAAATGCTGTGGCTGTTTCTACGATCCATTTCATTTCTGCCTGTTCTAAACTTCTATTTGACGTATGGGAAACAGCTCTTCTAATAAATGAATGAAATGCAGCTTCTTTATAATGTTTAGGGTGGATTGAATCATTTGGTATAATTAATGGCACGTAAGAGTCTTTCCTGTATACTGAGTAGTTAATACTTCCATGATGTTTACAAAGCAGAATGTCAAGGAAGGGCAATCTTCCATTATTTTCTTTCTCGACAGTAACCTGTATAGTTGGATAGTATTCGTTATATTTTTCAATATATATATCATGTATGTAGAGTAATGTGAATCTGTTTCACATTTTTCAAAAAGGAGTTTGAAAAACATGAAGAATGTTAAAAAACTGAATATTATGTTCCAACATAGAAACTTTATCTTTCACGGAAATTAGGAAGTGGGATGTTTTTCTTGGGGTACTATTAAAAGCACACTGATTACAGTAAAAAATGCTTGGGAAGGCAGATAATGTGAAAAAAAAAAAGTCTTTGCTTTTTGCTGACCGTGATAAGTCATAGATATAAATCAGGAAATGATATCCAGATTATCCGTTATTTGGGGTTACCACTCATTTTGCCAAATTAAATTCTCTGAGTTTTCCCATCTGCAGACAATAGTGTTTTTTAAAAGCCACACAGACTGTATTTGAATTAGATGAACAATATTACAGAAACAACACTAACGGACAAAACTTGAAATAAATCATCTGCTGACGGTAAGGTGAAAAAAAAAGCAGTCTAACACACGAAAAAAAAAAAAAAAATCTTCGCTGATCTTGTAAACATCAGAACTGGCGTAAAAAGAAAAAAGTACTTAGCACAGGAATATACTATACCTGCCAACATTGACAAGAGGCTTGTCAGTGGTAAACAGCATTATTGTGCGGCATACATAGTCGCTTTTTTATGAAACTATGCATCTCTTTGTGAAAAAGAAATATGTGCCACAACAAAACGTTACAACAAACAAAGACACTCATGAAACTAACACATATGAAACACAAAGTTGATTCCATTGGCGAGGGCACGATAGGTAACATTGCGAGATTTAAGTTCAAAACTTCCACCAGTAAAAATCAGTCAGATGTGTTCTAAATCCCACAACGCTTGACAGACAGGAAATCCAAGCAAGTGAACCCGCAGTGCATGCACCTCCACTTACTGTATGAACATACTGTCTCTAAAATTGTAGTTTATGTCACGATGAGACCAAAGAAGGAAAAAAACGCTGAACGTTTTAACTGGGTGAAAAATCTAAACACACAGCAAGAATGTGGACTACTGTCAGTTTGTCTTTTGTTAACTCTGCAGCTGCACAGCATCCATTGCTTAATTTTTCTTACTATTATCTTTCTCTCCCTATTTCTTCATTGATGCTTTTCTTTCCTTTCTTTTCTGTGCCCTCTGATAACAGTAACTTCATCCATCATGCTGAAAGAAAAGAACTTTCAGCCTGGAGACCATGACTGTGTGATATCAAAGCTTTAACTATTTTAGATAAATGATGTAACTTTAAGAATATCAGTACTTTTGAACATCATGCATCAATTTTTACAAATTTTTCAACTTTGTCACTTCCATTTTCATGAATTTCTCCCTGCCTTATCAAGCTTAAATGCAAAAACTTATGGGACGGAACGATTGGGGGGGGGGGTGTTAACAATGCGGGAGAGTGGGAACATGGAGGGGGTTGCCGTTACAGTAGAAAAAGAATTACTATTACGGTAATGTTTTTACACCGTTAGACTACTGTCTTCGAAAGTTTTGAGACACGAAATACTGTCTCTAGACGAAAAACGCCCCCACCAATTGTCTTCAGTTTTGCACTGATCCTGAGAACGATCTAAATGATGACAAAAAAACCCCGGAATTCCGCGAATCCTCTTAAGAATCTCATGTATATCATAAAACAATAGCAAAATGAAAAAAAAATTAAGCAAAATGAAAATTCGTAGAATCCGTAGTTTCGACAGTGAAGTCTGTAATAACATCTTAGTTATCACTCGGTAAGACAAACAGCCATTACAAATCACAACAACCACCGGGATGATGGGTGTTGCCAATCACGTTTATTCATCTACAAATTAGCTATATAAGAATACCGGAGAATATGACAACAATATATGGCATCTTTCTTTTTTTCTTTTCTTCAAAGATTTAGTTTATCAGGTGGATGAATTTTTCGTCCTGAACGAGTGGTCACAGAATTAGACAACTTAGTAGGTGTGCCAATGCACTGAGAAAAACAAGATGGTAATTGTGATTCAGGTATAGTAACATGATGTTTATCTTTAGTTAGAGAGTTCTGAGGAAGGAGCAACCGATTAAAATCTGGTACAGTAATCATAGGTGTATCATAGTTTTGAGAGTTCTCCAGGAAAGATGAAACTGGTGGGCACTCAACTACAGGCTTTTTCGACGTGAATAGAGCTTTTGTTGGACGAATACACTTTGCATTGCGTCGAAGAGTGGTGCCATCCTGAGTGGTAACTAAATAGGAGCGAGGAGTATCAAGCTTCTCAGATACAGTAGCAGGAATCCAGTTGCGATGTGCCATTTTAAGTTTTATAGATTGGCCCTGTACCAATGATGGTGCTTGGTTATGAGTACCAGTTGTGGATTTATACATTGGTTCTCTCTGGAGAACTGGAGGTGAGCAGTTGACACCTGAGGCAAACATACCAGAGGATGTAACAGGATCATTGTTCGTGTAGGATGTCCAAATAGACGTTGAGCTGGAGAAGGTAGGTCACCGCGAGGAGTATTCCTCCAATTCAATAGTGCCAGATGCAAGTCAGATTGTTCTAGATCAGTATGCTTTAACATTAACTTAGCAATTTGCACATACCGTTCTGCCAAACCATTTGACTTGGGATAATGAGGACTGGATGTGAGATGTTGTATCTTCCAGTCTCTCATAAAATTATGAAATGCCTCTAGAGTTATACTGTGGACCATTGTCAGTTTCTAAGATATCAGGAATACCATGAGTGGCAAAAGTAACTTTTAAATACTTAACCACAGCTTGAGATGTTGGCTGACTTAGTTTTTTAAAATCAAAATATCTGGAGTAACTATCAACTACAAGGCAATAATGGTCACCCTTGAAGTCAAATAAATCTGATGCTATTCGTTGCCATGGAAAACAGGGAATAGGTTTCATCAGTAATGGTTCTGTGTTAGGAGCACGAGCAGTTTGTTGACACGTTGGACATTTTTGAACAAATAGTTCAATTTCTTTAGATATTCCATGCCAAAATATTATTTCTCTTGCACGATGTAAGGAAAGGCTAGTACCCAGATGACCCTGATGGATAAGTTTGAGATATTTAGGTTGAAGTACTCTAGGAATAATCAGTCGTTCAGCCTTGAACAACAGATTTTCGTATACAGATAATTCTCGATAATTCCAATACTTGTGTAAAGAAACAGGCACTTCCTTTATTGTTGGTGGCCAACCTTCAAGGATAACTCTTTTGAGTTGTTGTAATTCTTCATCTGAATTAGTTGCTGCAATCAACTCTTGAAATGTTAATGAGGAAAGCGGTATATCGAGTAATGTTTAAAAAAGTTCTTGATCTTCACCAACTGTCTCCAAAGACTCCACACTACAGTCACGACTTAGAACGTCAGGGATTGGAATATCAGTACCACGTTTAAATATTATTTTCGGTGAATACTGAAGCACATCAAAAATTAATCGCTGTAATCTAGGTGGAGCTGTATGTAAGGGTTTCTTCGCGATGACTTCTAAAGGTTTGTGATCCGTTTCAATGGTAACAGACTTGCCATAAAATATAGTCATGAAATTTTTTGCACCCATGACAAATGGCAAAGGCTTCTTTTTCAATTTGAGGGTAACGCTGTTGTGCAGATGTTAATTCTTTGGTAGAATATGCTACCGGTCTACCATCTTGGAGAAGTACAGCACCAACTGCATGAGAACTGGCATCCACAGAAACAACCACTGGCTTGTTTACATCATAATAAGCCAACTGTGGAGTATTTTGAAGAGATTCTTTTAACTTACAAAAGGCTTTTTCTTGGTCAGAAGACCACTCCCATATGATATCTTTCTGTAGAAGTCTGCGCATGGGTTCTGAAATACTTGAATAATTAGGTATGAATTTAGAAACATAATTAGTCATACCCATAAATCTCAGTAACTCAGTAACACAAGTAGGTACTTTTAATTTTCCAATGGCCTCAACCTTGGATCAGTCAATTTCTATTCCACTTGGTGTAAAAATGTGATCTAAGAACTTAACTCTTGTTTTCTCAAATTCACACTTGTCTTTATTCAACCGAATTCCACTCTCTAAAAGTCGATCAATGACCTTTGATGTTAAACTACGTAACTCCTTGAGCGTGTTTGTCCAGATCAGAATTTCATCCATTGAGCATTCAGTATTGCCAATGCCCTTCAATATTGACTCCATAACCTGTTGGAAAATTTTGGGTGCCAAAGCAAGTCCAAAAGGCACTCTCAAAAATGAGTATCGACCCCAGGGTGTATTTACTGTCAAGTAATCCGAAGTACGTTTTGTTACACATAATTGCCAAAAGCCCTTTTTTGCATCAAGTAGGGTAAGATATTTTGCTGTTTTTACTCTAGCAGCTATATCTTCCTCAGTTTTGAGTGGAAAGTGACATCTTTTAATAGCCTTATTTAGATCAGTAGGGTCTAAACACAAACACATTTTGTCTTGTTTCTTAACGATTGCCAATGGGCTTACTGCAGGAGTAGGAGAATTTTCATCTTCACCATCATGTCAATATCCTTCTTTACCTTCTCACGAATTGCATAAGGTATTCGCTGTGGTGGATGTATAGTTAACGAAGCACCTTCTTGCAGCTATATATATCATATTTAAAATTCTTTATACAACCAATACCTTGAAAAATCTTTTCTGGAACAGGACTTACAACTTCATGAACTTGAATGAAATCCTTATTTCTTACTATTAAACCCAAGTTCTCACAAGCATAGCATCCTAAAATGCAATTGAATCTACCCTCAACCACTAGAAAATTAAGGGTAACAGGTTTGTTTTTTATAGTACACTTAGTGCTTATCTCTCCCATAACTGGTGTATCATCATCATCATTGTCAACCATTATCAATCCACTGCTGGACGAAGATCTCCCCAAGTTTCTTCCACAACGGTCTGTCTTGTGCCAGTCTCCTCCATGTCACTCCCGCATATTTTCGAATTTCATCCACCCATCTCCCATGTGGTCTTCTTCTGGGTCGTTTCCTGTCCCTTGGAATCCAATCTAAAATTTCGGCTGTCCATCGATGGTCTGTCCTTCTGGCAGTATGTCCAGCCCATTGCCATTTAACTGGTGTATACGTACTATTAAAAGACCTCAGTCGTTTAACTTGTGAATTTGAAATTTTCACCGATAGTTGTCTTGCCAGTTCTGCAGTTATGACACTCTGTTCTGCACCAGTGTCAATCTTAAAATTAGCGCAAATTCCTTTATCAAATAGCACCTTTGTATACCATTTACCTTGGTAATTATTTGGGAAATTAATCACTTCACTGATATGTAAAGTATCACAGGTATATGTAGTAATGTCCTCCAAATCACTATCAGATTCGCTAATCTCATGAACTTCCTTATTTCGTGACTTAAGGGTTTCCATATTAGCTTTGCATTGGCGCACATAGTGTCCCTTCTTGGAACAGTAATTACACATCATGCTGAAAGCAGGACACTTCCGAAATTGGTGCACAAAACCACATCGCCAACACGTTCCTTTTGCTTTGATGTCCACTGTGGACTTCGATCCTTCACGCATTTCTGAGCAATTGAATTCTGTAGGAACCCTTTTTTTGTTTATCCTTAACGAAAGAACTTCTTTATCTTTCTTCATCACTGCCCTCATTTCCTGAAGTCGATTCGAAGCCCGTTCACTAGCTCTCCATATATCAATCGCTTCACTCAATGCCAACTCTCCCTCAGCTAATAATACACTGCTGGACAATTGCTAAGGACGGATCATAAACGGCTGTACAGCGCATAAAAAAGTAAGTGTGGTTGGATGCCAAGTGAAATAAAATAATGTCAGAATGCCAGGACATTACAAGAAAGGCAATTTATTGTGCTCTGAAATCCAGAAGGCTTTAGAACCTGTTCAAGGGACAAACAGGCCATTTTGTACAGAATACGTAAACGTGAAAAAAATGCAATTGCCGTCCGCAGGCGTTCCGGCGTAAGATGTCAATACGGGATATGGCCACCATGGAGGGCGATGCAACATTCCACACGTCGTGTCATGCTTTGCACAACATTATCAAGCAGCTGTTGGGGTATTTTATATCATTCCTCCGTCAGTGCACGGATGAGGGTGTCCTTGTTTATTGGAGGGCATGGGCGACCAGCGAGACTCCTCCCCAAAGCATCCCACACATTTTCAATGGGATTCAGATCTGGAGAACGTGCTGGCCATACGAGGCGTTGAATATCCTCGCTCTCAAGACACTCCTGGACAGCGACTGTTCGATGACATGTTGCGTTGTCGTCCATGAAAATGAATCTATCACCGACAGCACCACGGAACATGCGAACATGAGGTAGCAGAACATCATTAATGTATCGTTGGCCAGTCATAGTCCCAGTTGGAAGCACATAGAGGGACGTACGGCCATTGATCATGATGCCAGCCCATACCATGACACTACATGTCGGATATCGGTCCCTTTCCTGTATGTTTGCTGGACAATATGCAGTACCACTATCACGCCAGATCAGTTGTCGTCGACAATCAGACGATAGACTGTATCTAATCTCACCCGAGAAGAGGACAGAAGACCAGTCGTTATCTGTCCAATTACGATGTTGATGGCACCATTGCAAACGGGCGGTACGGTGACGTCTGAACAATGGGATGCACACAACAGGACGGCGGGCGTATAGTCCTCCTTCATGCAAACATCTGGCGACAGTTTTTCGGGAGATCCGCTTGCCAGTAGCAGCCATAAACTGATTTGCTACCTCACTAGCTGTGCTGCGCCGGTGTCTTTTTGTTGATAGCACTATGTACCGATCTTCTGCAGGTGTCGTACTGCGAACACGACCTCTCCCGTGACGTTTGCTACACTCTCCATTTGTTTGAAATGATTTCCAAAGCCTTGAAACAACACTGTGGCTGACGTCGAACTCCCTGGCAACATCTGTTATTTATCGCCCTTCTTCAATCTTGCCAATAATACGGCCATGCGTAAAATCATCTAGGTGATGTTGGGAAGACATACTAAAAATTGCAAGTTCGTCAATTGATTCTTTCCCTTTCAACTTTGCGTTTGAACAACAACGGTCAATACGCGTCAAATCCTTTATATCTCTTATCAGCGCTATGACGTCCCGAACAAGTTCGGCAATCCAAAATTTGCATATGCACAACACGTCTTACTGTATCCTGCACTTATGCTAATTTCCACATTTTCCTGCCTTCCATTTTATGGTTGCTATTGTCATCCATCCTTAGCAATTGTCCGGCAGTGTAATTCACGAACTTTATCTGAAAGAACACCACGCACAATCTGGTCACGCAACAAACCATCTTGTAAATTACCAAAAGCTCAATCAATAACCTTCGTTCGAAGTTTAGTTAAGTAAGAATTGAAATTCTCTTGCTCACCCTGCACACAAGTAAAAAATAAGTAGCATACATAAGTCTCATTTGGTTTTGGGGCAAAGCAATCATCAAATCTTTTTTTAATCACAGCCACATCACTCTGCTCCGCCTCAAACAAATTAAAAGTATTAAAAATCACAGTTGCCGAAGTTCCTATTGCTGACATAAAAGTAGCTGCTTGCACATGGGGCGGTTTCTCAAAAAGTTGCGTAGCAACGCCATAAAATTCAAATCATTACTTCCACTTTGCGGCCATGTTGGCAGCAGTTACTTCCGACTCTCGAGGAAGACGAACGTTAGCAGAATCCATGTTACTTGAACTATAAACTAAACACAGCTGCCTCAAATTAGTCAAAACACCACAATATTTACTATCCCACAATTCTGACACCATGTAATAACATCTTAGTTATCACTCAGTAAGACAAACAGCCATTACAGATCACAACCACCGGGATGATGGGTGTTGCCAGTCACGTTTATTCATCTACAAATTAGCTATATAAGAATACCAGAGAATATGACAACAATAAGTCCATAGTTCCATAGTCAGACAACTAAATCTGTAGAAACTACGGACATTCTGTAGTAGTTGGCAGGTATGATAATACTCTTACAGTACAACCTCGAAAATCTGAAATCGTCCGGACTTTGCGGATTCCGGAATTTAGAAATTTCTGGATTATAGAGAGTTTGGTTAAAATTCAAACTTAGTATTAACTGAATACACTATAAAACACTATATTTGGTAAACATAATGACAAAAAGCAAAGTTAACCAATTAATTTTTTTTTTTTTTAAGCGGACACAGAAAGCGGATGGAAACTCGGTCGGTATTAATTTGTAAAATAAATCGTTTCTTTTTAGCCGGCCGCTTTGCGATGCTGAAAAGTCCGCAGGTGCATGCTAAATTCGGCGCTGGAGATGGTAGTGTATAGTGCTTTCAGCGAACATTCATAAAAAATAAAAAGAAATGCCTACCTTCTAAAGTTTTAATCGGATTTTGACAAAATTTCACATGGAAGTTTATTTTGATGTGTCTTGGTTACTGTAAAATTTGCATTCGTTTATATTTTAAAAAATTGGAGAATTTTTTAATTTTTGTTTTATAAAAAATTATCCCAGTACGAATTCCCCAAAGGGAAGAAGCCCCCCCCGAAACCTTGGGAACTCTTTCTACCACGATGACCCATCATCCTTGCTCGGTGCATTCTTTGTGATCAAAAACCGACGCGACGTCCTCGCCTTTTTCTTATAATTTTTTTTTTTTTTTCTGCTGTTCAAGCAGAATAGCTTCTGTATGCGAAATTTCCGCACATTTAGAGTAAAAATTTTCAAAAACGTGAGAGCTCCGTACAAGTTAAAAAAAAAATTTTTGTTTCCGTACAGCACAAGTTAAATAAATTAAAATAACTTTTTTTTTTCCCGTTCCGGTAGAGGTTGCCAGAATTGGCGATTTAATCAAACATTTTTAGTCGCCACGACAATGAAGTTTATGGCCAGTGGCGACCGTGAGTCTGGATCTTTAATGCACATGCAAAATCTCCGATGATTTTATGTGAAGGTAATATACTTTTTCTGTAGCGTGGAAACTAAATATGACCCGCGAGAAAATTTAATGTTCGTGTCACCGATGTAAACCAAACAGTTCTAAACTTTCGGCTTTTGGAAGTTTATGAATTGTAGCCTCGTAAATAAAAAGCAAAATGACATTCCACATGGCTGTTAGTTTTTGTACTTATGGGAGGGAAATGGGGGGGGGGGGGTCCTCTGAACAAATTTTTAAGAGAGCAGCAGAAACACGTGTTTTGGAATTATAGTTGAAAACGATCAGAGAAAGAGAGAGATTCCTTGTCAGGTTACAAACTGTACTTCATAAATAGCCTTATATGAGAGAGAGAGAGAGAGAGAGAGAGAGAGAGAGAGAGAGAGAGAGAGAGAGAGAGAGAGAGAGAGAGAGAGAGAAGACCTAAGTTAGCTAAAATTGCGAATAGTAACTTGCCATAGAGATTCGTATCCATGGTTCCCATACTACATATGTTGAATAAATAGTACGTACAGTATTCACTTGAAAACTTTTTTTGACTAGGGATAACATTATCAGCGTCGAGTAAAGTGCATGTGAACGGAATTTTTTGCCAAAATTTCTGCCAAACACTTCAAAGTGTGTGCCTTCTCTCCCATCACCGTTTAGCCCTCTCCCCTTCCTTAATGGCCCACCGAGTTCTGAACAGCTGTCGCCACTGCCCTGCGTTTGTTAACTTATTTGCCATTATGGTATGACGTTTTCTGTTCACCACAGATGTAGAACTGTTTACTTTTCTTAGAGACGATTTACTCTTTTTATCCGTGCTATGGCTGACACTCTTGTATATCTCTCTCTCTCTCTCTCTCTCTCTCTCTCTCTCTCTCTCTCTCTCTCTCTCTCTCTCTCTCTCTCACACACACACACACACACACACAAACACAAACACACACACACACAGGGATAGCCCGAGACCTCGAATCCCTCAGATCCTAGGAAAGCTCCGTAGTGTATTTTCTTAGATCTCTTTTATTCTCTTGTGATTTGAAAGTTGCTGCCTAGTTTTTCAGCATCTTTGTGCATTGTTATCGTGGCGTAAAGCGTTTAAAAAAAAAAAAAAGTTAATTCTTAATTTAAGAGACAGTTAAAGTAACTTGTCAATATGAGGACGATAACTGCGTTGTTACTGATAAAGAGAAACAGAAGCTCATAAAACAGAGCGGACAAATTACGATCGCTAAATAGTAACACGAGTTCCATACTTGTTTTTCATAAATTCGTAATCAATAATTGCGATGCATTGGGTATTACATTAACGAAAACGTATTCATATGTTCGAGGTCTGTTAATGTTTCTCATTATATCTAAATTTATTTGCATGATTAATAAAAAAAATAATAATTATAACGGAGATAAATTGAATTGCTACCACTCTGACACCAGGATGTAATTATAGGAGGCATAAAATTTTTCGTTTAGTGTGACCGTCCAACTGTATTTTCCTATTTTGGGGCTACACCACGAACAGTTAAACTGTGTTTTTCTTATTTTAGGGTGCTGTGGTACGTTTTGTTTCATATGAGCTTTTGAGAGTTTCGTGAGCTTCCACCTGACGTGTAATCTTTAAATGAGCAACTAAAATAAAAAATTAATAAATAAAAAACAGGCAAGATAACTGCAAAATATACTCGTTCATTTAAATACCAGATCTACCAGAAAATAATCGATAACATTTTTTCTAACCCGACGCTGAGCCTTTTTAACATCATCTGTGATCGTCAAGTATTTGATGTTAACTCATCATCATCATCAACCATTATCAATCCACTGCTGGATGAAGGTCTCCCCAAGTTTCCTCCACAACCGTCTGTCTTCTGCCAGTCTCCTCCATGTCACCCCTGCATACTTTCGAATTTCATCCACCCATCTCCCATGTGGTCTTCTTCTGGGTCTTTTCCTGTCCCTTGGAATCCAATCTAAAATTTCGGCTGTCCATCGATGATCTGTCCTTATGGCAGTATGTCCAGCCCATTGCCATTTCAGGGATTTAACTCTGATCATGATGTCTTCCACTGTTGTCATTTTTTGGATCCACAAGTTCCTCTTTTTATCTCTCCTGGTTACACCAAGCATGCACCTCTCCATACTACTTTGAGTTGTCTGCAGCCTTTGTACGTCTCTTTTAGTTAAGGTCCTTGTCTCTGCACCATATGTAAGCACTGGAAGGATGCATTAATCAAACACTTCTTTTAAGACATAATGGCATATTGCTCTTGAAAATTTTGCTGTTTCTTCCAAAAGCTCTCTAGGCAAGTTTTATGCGCCAATTAATTTCTTCATCAATGTGACCATCACTTGATATCTGCTGTCCAAGATAAACGTATGTGCCTGTTATCTCCAGCTTTTCTCCATCAATCAATAAATCTTCATTTCTTGTAAAAGCATTGAACATCACTTTTGTCTTCTGAAAGTTCATTTTTAATCCCACTTCTTTACTCTTGTCAGCAAGTTCCTGGATCATACTCTGCAGCTCTGATGGGGTAGTTGCAAAAATGACTACGTCATCAGGAAAACGAAAGGTGGGTTAGATAATCTCGATTAATCTTTATCCCCTTGTTTTCCCAGCTCAGCGACTGAAAGACACCCTCCAATGTGGCATTAAAGAGCTTCGGAGATATGGTGTCACCTTGTCTCACTCCCTTTCCAATTTTTATGTGTGTTGTATTTTCAAACAGCCGAATCTTTGCACTTGCATTTTCATAGATGTTATTAATAATATTAATGTATGCATCTTCAATACCGCAGGATTTCAGAGCCATTGTAACTGCTGATGGTTTCACGGAATCAAAGGCTTTTTCATAATCGATAAAAGCCATGAACAATGGAAGTTCATATTCCCTCGTTTTTTCAATTAGTTAACTAACTAGTCTTCACAACTTTCATCATTCTCCTTTCTATTTTTTACCAAGCCTGTCTGCTCTTAATCATTTCACCCCACTTTTAAAAATCTTTAGCTGATAGTTTGATAGTTCTGTGTCTGGTGCTCTTTGGCCAAGCCTGGACCTTGCGCCACTAAAATCAATTAACTAACTAACTAACTAACTCTCTCTCTCTCTCTCTCTCTCTCTCTCTCTCTCTCTCTCTCTCTCTCTCTCTCTCTCTCTCTCTCTCTCTCTCTCTCTCTCTCTCTCGATATGATCCATTGTGCTGTAGCTTGTTCTCTCGGTTGAGTCATGTCCAGTGTTACCTTCAAGCGGTGTGGAAGAACTTTAGTGAAGATTTTGTAAACCACTGATAGGTCTGTAGTTCCCGAGATCTTCAATGTCAACTTTTGTATGTAGCAGGATCATTGTAGCATTGTTCCAATCCTCAGGAATCTTCCCTTCATTAAGGCATCGAGTGAAAATTTGGGCGAATACTGTTTCGATTTCTCCACTTGCTTCTTGTATGATGTCTACAGTAATTCCATCTTCTCCTGGAGCTTTTCCCCGCTTCATGTTCTTGATTGCATGTGCAACTTCTGCTGGGAGGACTGGAGGAACTCTAGTACTGGTACCTTTCATGATGTCTGGAGTACATGTATCATCCCTTTCATATAATTTAGAGTAGAAATCTTTCACTCTTGTCAAAATTTCACCTCTATTTCTTGTTACAGAACCATCTTCTTTTCTCAGTGCCATAATCTGTTTTCTTCCCTTACTGAGATGTCCCTTTGCTATCTTTAGGCTTTGGTTGTTTTTAATTGCTTTCCTCACTAGTTCACAGTTGAATTTTCTTACGTCTTCAGTGATATTCTTTTTTACTGTCTTGCATAGCTCTATAAATTACACTTTGGAAGTCACTTCTTCTTTAGTTGTCCTCATCTCTCTTCTTTTTTGCATCAACATTTTGGTTTTTCCTGATAATTTGTTCACATACAACTTGTTCTTAGACCCAGCTAATTTTGTTGCTGTTTCCACAAGAGCTTTGGTTACTTTTCTGTTAACTTCAGAAATATTCACTTCTTCCAATATTAGGCCTTCTAAAGCAGAGAATCTGTTCTTCAGTTCCAACTTGAAGATAGTATGGTGTTTTTTAAGGTTGGTTATGTCAATAGATTTTGTTTGTCTTATGAGCTTGCCACGCTCAAGTTTAGTGTTGAGGTGCATCTTACATCTCACCAATCTATGATCACTACCTGTTTTGAACTTGTTTAGCACACTGCAGTCTTCTATGACAAATTTTTTGTTACACATAATAAAATCAATTTCACTTGTCGTCCCATTTGGATGTCTCCATGTCCATTTCCTGTGTGGCTTTTTCTTGAAAAAGGAGTTCATGATGAAAAACCCTTCTGCCTCTGCAAACTCAATGAGAGTATTTCCAAGCTGGTTTCTGTTGCCGTGACCGAATTTACCTTTTGAAGTTTCATTCTGTTGTCGTTGCCCTATTTTTGCATTGAAATCTCCCATAATTATCTTCAAGTGCTGCTTACCTTTATTATTTAGATTGCGAATTTCTTCATAAAATTCTTCAATTTCTTCTTCAGGATGACTTATGGTGGGTGCATACGTTTGAATAATCTGAGCCTTGTATCTTCTCGAGAGTTGGATAACGAGTCGTGCAGCTCTGTCAGAGGAACTTTCAACTTCTTCAACTTTATCCTTCAGTTTCTTGTTTATTATAAATCCAACACCACTAG
Source organism: Macrothele yani (assembly GCA_039090855.1). Taxonomy (NCBI): domain Eukaryota; kingdom Metazoa; phylum Arthropoda; class Arachnida; order Araneae; family Macrothelidae; genus Macrothele; species Macrothele yani. Next base: position 3,406,851 of record CM077005.1, read on the forward strand.
TTCTGCCAGTATCTGGCCCACGATAGTAGAAGAGATGTCCACTTTTCAGTTCAATGAGATCTTCTCCTTTTCTCCTTACCTCACTTTGCCCGACGATGTCCCACTTGATCCTTTGTAGTTCTTTTTTTTTTTTTTTGAGGTTTAACGACCACCATGAGCAACTCAATGGGCTATAAGCAGTAGCCCGTCCCTAATTTAGGTTCACTGGTTCCAGGGAAGGGAGGAAGCCAGTGCCGTAAGACAAACACAACATCCATGCCTCACTGGGATTCGAACCCGGACCCCGTTCGGACAAATGATCAGAGGCCATCGCTTAGACCACTGCGCCATCGGGGCGGCCCTTTGTAGTTCCTCTTCCAATTCAAGAAGCCTTGAATCAGAAGATAGGGAGCGTCCATTATACGTAGCCAAGGTCAGCATCAGATGGCAGCCTAGTACGGTCCTCCGGGGATTCTTAGCACCCTCTGCCTTCATGTCACACTGGCCACTGCCTTGGCCAGGTACATTCTAGCTGCCGGAGACTGAGGGCCAAGATTTAAGTTGTAGAATCATTTTGGAGGGGTTTGGCCATAACTCACCACGCTGGCCAAGCGGGTTGGTGAGTGTGGGATAGCGTTTTCTCTAATCCCGATGGTATAGTTATACCGCTATTGGTGGTCGTCAGAGCCCCTTTAGTGGGAACAGGATGCACCACGAGAAGGCGGGGTTGACATTTGTCAAGGAGAGACTGTGATGTTACGCATCACCTGACCTTACATACTGAAGTTAACTAAAACGCAGTATATATCTCCTCTACCTCGCAAGAATAAGCCCCGAGATATATATCCCCGATTACTTTTTTCTCAAGCTGTCATTCCCTGATCATTTTCTCTTATGGCAGGTGTGGACAACTAGACAATTTATTAATTCCTGAAGTAGAACTGTTTCATGTCTAAAAATTCTGTTGGATATTGCGTGAGCTGTAGAAATTATTAATCAATATTCCAAAAACTGTTTTCAACGTCAATTGCATAATTTATAAGCGTCAGTACTGTATATCGTTAAGCTATACGGGGAGAAAAAAGTTTATATTAGTTCTTCTCGTCTTTGATTTGTAAGAATACCAATATATTTCCGACGTCTGTCGCATAATTTTTATGCGTTATTTGTGTGTAACCTTTTTCACGGTATAGCTCATATTGGTAAGCTGTAAGGAGAAAATGGTTTATATTAGTTTTCCTCGTTGCGAATGGCTAAGAATGTGGTGGAGATAGCATCTGACGATTTGGCGTGAAATGACCCTTTAGTAATATTTTACAGTTATATTATTTGAAATGCCTTTAAACATAACATTAATTCAATATCCTTCATCCTTCAAGCATCACATCAAATTATCGTGCGATCTGACCAACGCGTGTGATAGTGTCTTGATCTCCAGCCTGTCGGAAGGCAAACATACACTACGCTGCCGTTGGCTGGCTGCCAACGCTATTCGCCGCTCGCCTTTTCACAGTGGCAAAATACGAGCCGTGCACCATATTTAAAAATTCTTTTCTCAGCGCGCACGCGAAAGCCCAAGGTTTTTTTTTTTCTTCATTTGTTAGACTAAACTTTTCTTTAAAAACGAAAAACAATTGCAATCTTCTAAGTACTGTACTACATTGCTTTTTTATGCTTTGAAGAAAAGCTCTCCCGTTGCTCATAACTCGAAAACTAAAGAAGATAGAAATTCATGCAATGCACCAATCGATTCCTTGGGGCAAATTACGAAGAAGGGATGATTTTGGTACTTTTTTTATCTAAACAATGGAGATATTTGCATTTTTACGTGATTAAGGCCCGCCATGCACCAGAATTCGAAAATTAATAACTTCTAATCTACAGGAAATAAAAAAATGAAACTTTTAGGATTTTCATACCTTGGGGTGATCTATTCACGAAATTTTTTTTCGTAAGAATCGGAGATGGTGTGGTGGATAGTATCTGACGATTTGGCGTGGAATGACCCATACATCAGCCATGAAAACGCTCACAGGTGTTTTTTCAACAAACATTTCGTTAAGTTAGCGGGAAAATAAGTGCGCACAGCACTCGTAAGGTCCGATAGAACGAAGTGGATGGTTGCAGGAGATTGAAATATTTTGATTGAGCAATCGAAATATTAAAAATTCCGTAAAAAAAGACCTTTATCCTTAAATCAGTAAAATTAAGCATAAATCCGCAAATTTTACGGATAATCCGTAAAAGTTGGCAAGTATATTACATACTTTAAAATTTGTACGTCTCACTTTCGAAATCCTTCAACATTTGCGGCAAAATAATTTAGGACACTAAACTACATATTTACCCTATGTAAACAAAAAATAATAATTCAGATTTAAACTAAATTTGTGGAATATATTCCGAAATTTGTAAACATGGTGATGTTTCAAAATTCGTCTTCGTAGATTGATTACTTGCGCGATTGATTGCCAAATGCAACTGCCCATCTTGGACACACTGTTTTTGAACGCCGATCAAGCGTGACAAAGAAAAACAAATTTAACCGAAAGAAAAAAAGTAAATAAAGAGGAAAAAAAATTACCTTCAGCAATTGCAAGGATGGTTTTCTTCTTGGATTGCTGGCACAGCTCAAATGAAATGCAAGGTTGACCGTTATGCCATCTTACTTTGGCCCACTTATAAAGTGAAAGCCACTTCTCCACTAAAGTTTTGGATACCTTAGGTTTTTTAGCTGGCTGTTGTGTAGTAGTAGTAACACTTTCAATATCGTTTTTTTTTTTTTTTTTTTTGTTTGGAACTTATTCCTAACCATTTACCCATATTTAGACTACGAAAAAATGTTCAACACACACGAATAAGGCCACGTGATAAAGACTACTGCGAAAGCAAACACATGAGAAAGAGAGAGAGATGACCACGGTTGGCAACTAGGTATTTCCAATTTTCAAAAACCCAAAGCAGGGAGAATATAAGGAAGAGCTCGGTTTATGACATCTTAGAAACTGTATTGGCTACTAGTTTCTATGCATCATTTGACGTCACATGATGAAAGAAGAGAAATTCCACCACGACAATATTTCGTATGCGTACGATGGAATCGCAGAATTTTTTTGGCGCTCATTAAGAAACAGCGCCATTTAAACATCTTCGCATTTATGCGAAAATAAATATAAATATTTTAGCAAAATTGCATTTATTTTTGCAAAATGCAAAAAATGCGATCGCAGTTTAAACCCTCCTTAGGACTACAGTGTAACAACTCAGTGTTGTTTCTTTTAAATTGACTATCATATTAACGTTTTATGCTTCTTTGTTTGAAGCCTGAAAGCTTAGAAGCTTTAAAGTTGGCTTGTTATTATATATAATAACTGAACACATTCAGCATTATTTACTGTTGCATGATGTAGAGTTAGTATATTTTCCTGAAACCCACATTTCATTATTCAGATAAGAATTGGGTTGTTTACATTGAGCCTAAAAGCAAAATAGGTGCTCCTTATGTTAAATATATTGCAAATATTAACAAAATATAAGTTGCAGAAAAGCAAATGTACTGAGTATGAACAATTAATGGATTTGTTGTTTTCCTGTTGCATGAAGTCATTATATAAAATAGTGTTTGCATTGAAGAAATCTAATTTCATGAGGTGATCCATGAGAAACAAATGTTTTTGTTTTGCGAATAATATTGGTAAATGTAATGTAAGCAGTTAAAGATGCATAACATACTGAAGAATCCATCTTGCTATTAGTCTACCATGTTCTCGCCGAATAAAGTGTGAATACACATCGGTGAAATTTTCATTAAAATTTATTTCTGAAGTATATTTCAGTTCTGTTGGCAGTAAGTATTTATGTAGTATTCTCTTTAACAGTATTTTTTTCATTGAAATTTTATTTTATTGATTATGATTTGTGCTTGAAAACATTTTTTTTTTCATTCAAGTTTAGAGATACTGAAAGCTTTTCTATTTTCTTTTTTCTTTTTAGTACCTGAAGAGCAAAAGAGCAGTTGCACTGACAAGCAAATTCCTAAGTGTGACAAGAATAACAAAACAAATGACTCAGAAACTAAGGTTAAAAACAGTGCTGGTGATTCTTTGAAAAAATCTTTACCATTGCATAAACGCCAAAAAAAGAAGAAACTAATTAAAAAGTCATTTAAACATCTTCACAAACATTCTTTAAAAAAAAACCTTTGAAACTAGGACATAAGACTTTGTTGAAAAAACCCAATAAATTTTCGTACAAAAGTGCATTGAAAGCTCCCATCAAGAGTGCCTTGAAATTACCTCTCAAGAGACCAGTGAGACCTGCAAGGTTTCGTAAAGTTCGTTGTAAAGAGTGTGAAGGCTGCTTAGCAGAAGATTGTGGCGAGTGCGTCTATTGCCTGTGAGTACACCACCTGTTTTTTTGTATGATGCTGAGTTCTGTAAAAAGAAAAATACCAGTTCTTCCCATGGTTTAAACATAAAATAATGAAATTTTCAGAAAATGCTGTATATACCAAATTACTGTAAACAGGCTTGTGAGTCCCCAGAAACTTAACAAGAAAGCATTTTTATTACTTTTAAGTATTTAAAATGTTAATATTTCCTCCACTTGCACTCTTGACTTGAACATTGGATGCAATGATGAATTTTTCAGACTCGTTTTGTCTTTTCCATATGCCCTGCTGATAACTGATCTTTTCCCATGTTTTCTAAGGGTGTTCAGATAGTAACTATTCTTGCTTTCCAGTTATGCATGCCATAGTAATTTGATTACAGTCAGTCTTAGAAGTTTCTTCAGAAGCAAAGAATAAACACCAACAATCGGGTAATTTGGTTTCCCAAGTACTGTGTAGTTTGTCTGCAAAATAGCAAAAGTATAAGTTATAAGCAGTTAACACACAATAATTACATGAATATAATATTGCATGTTAACTGCTTATAACCTATATTTATTTGTTACATGTCATATTTAACAGTAGAAAACTTATCTGGAAACTTAGTTATCAGATCTTATCCATAACTGTGTTAATGCCATGCATTGGGGAGGAGGGGGGTGTAAGTAGTTTATCTGAAACCTAATTTGAATGGGGAGAATTCTAAAAGGAAAATCCTTTTGCATTTTTGAGTGTACATTTTTAGAACTGGAAGTAATGAAATCACAAGTTTTTATACCATCATGTGTATTGCAGCTGCTTTCTGCTCTTGTAGCATTATTCATCCCACAGTTATCTGGAATCATCATCATTAATCTTCTTTGTTCAGTTCTGTTTTTAAGTTTTTTAAAATCCTTTTGTGTTGTTTTTTGAACAATCACTATTCACATTGTTGGAACTTGCTCTTCTTCTATGCATTCCTGCTGGCTTCATATTTATAACTCTTTTATGTCTCATGCATTTTCATTCCTTCTTAACACCTTGTTTTCTAGGCATTAACAGCAGGGATCGCATTCCTCCTAAAATTCCTAAAATTCCTAATATTTTGTGACCCTCCTTAAATTCCTAAAATTATACCTAAAATTTGCTATTCATCCTAAAATTTTCGTAAGCTTATTTATTAAAAACACAACCGTTATTAACGCCAATAAATTTACCATTACGCAGGGTGCGCACGCGTGCTTGAAAACCCGGAAAGTCCTGGAAAATCATGATTACGTTTTCAAGGCCTGGAATATCCTGGAAAAACGGTGTTTTTTTTAATGCCGTCTTGAAAAGCCTTGAAATTTGAAATTAGTGCTTAAAAAAATGCCCTTTTAGGAAATCGTGTTACTGTTACCCCTTCATTTTTTAAAGTTCCTTTTCTCTGTTCTCAAAGAAACCTCCGGCAGCGGTTTCCGATGTGCACCAAATCCTAATTTGGCTGGGGGAAAAAAAGAAAAAAAAGGCACTACTTCCAGTGCAATAAAATTGGATGATTACTAGTAGGTCGAAGGGGATCTTGATGTCCGTCCGACAATTGAGAACAGAAGGGGAAAGAAGAGGCATTTAGCATTTGCAGGGGGTCGCGTATGTACCAAGTCAGCTGGCATCCACCAGTGAGGAGTATGCCTGAACAACACATTCATCTTCTTCTTGTTTATGTGCATGCCACCCTGCCTCCCCTCAAGAGACTTCCACTACTTATGATAAAAAATAAGAAAACTATCTTTGCGAATTTTTCACGAAAGTGGCTGAAATTTTTACATTCACTGTAATTGGATTACAGAAGCTCACTTCCAAAATTCCAGTTGAATCGGTTTAAAACTTTAAAAGTTAGCATTGGTAATTTTTATTATGGACAAGTATGTGTGCCTCTTTGGACAGAGTGAGCCTCCAGCAGAAAGGGTGTTACCATAGCAACGGTTGATTGACAGCTGGGAGCGCTGATCTGAAGCCCTTGGTTGGGAAGAAAGCAAACACCTGTTTATCACTTCCACAGCACAAAAGGACTAGGAGAATATTTTCAGAAATCCATTTTTCTGAATTTTGAAAATAACACAGTAAAATTTTTACAGTAGTTAAGATACATCACAATAAAGTTCTAGTGCAAATTTCGCCAAGTTCCGTTAGGAACTTTAGCAGATGCAAAAAAAAACAAAAAAACAAAACAGTTCAGTGAGCTGCAGGTGGTGATTTATGGCGATGTGCCAAATGAAAAGAAGCCATTCCATCAGGTAATTCCAAAGGTTGTGTTGTGTGGACGCGTCCTCCTGCTGTTTGATCTTAATTGGAATGTTTTTGTGCAGGGGGGGGGGGGGTTGGAGAGAAATATCCGTTTCAGCTTTACAGCTTTCACGGCTCTTTTTTTTTTTTTCTTGGTAATAAATAAAAATCATAGTTGCTGCATTCACCATTGATCCATGTTTGCATTTCTTGAATATAAACAGCAGACAATCAGAAACATAGTGTTGGGCGGGTCTTGATGATCTTCATTTTGCATATGCTGAATTCAGTTCTGTGGGAATAAGGAATGACTTATACTGTGAATATATACAAAACTACATATTTTTGAGCTGAAAAAATAGGTCTACTTGTACACAGTAGCTAAAGTGTGAACTCAGATGAAGACAATCAGACATACGGACGTCTGATTCCATAAAAAAAAATCAACAGTTTTTTTATTTACACTACAGGTAAAAAAGCAAAAACATGTTTTTAAACGTTATAAAGGAAAACGGATTTTTGAAACGCATGACTTGATGATCTTAATTTCTGAAAGTTTCTTTTTTCCACATCCTTTTTTTTTTCAATTACAATACACTGTAACAGGATACTGTGTGTTATATCACTTAGAGATATGGCAGATTTTCGGTTGCTGATATCCGCGATCGTAAGCGGTAGTTGCATTGCGATTGTTGATGATGACAAGATAAATACTGGAGTGATGTAAAATGTTGCATAAACTAAAAAAATAAAAAAATAAAGCCCCCCCCCACCCCGAACTTTTATGCGGTCATCATAGCTGATCAACCATTTCATTCCATGAACATCAGCACATTTCAATCATTTGAACATTGGGGGTATCTGAAGGAATTCAGCCGTGCTTAAGCGCCCTAGCGCAACGAAAACATGCTAATTTTGGACAGTTCTATTCCCTTCCCCTCTACCATCCCTAATAATTGAGAGTGCATACATTGAGAGTGTTTCAAATATTCTATTTATGAGCTAGTTTTCGCGCTGTTTGTTATGCTTTTATTTTCGAAGAAAGAGAGGGAAAATAAGGAAAAGCAGCTAGAGAAAAAAAGAAAAGCTGAGTTTGATGACAAAATAAAAGAAAATGATGCAGAAATAAATAGGCTTAAAAAAGATAAAGAAGCCTCCCTAGCAGTAATTCAAGAGGGAACAGAAAGAATGAGAAAAGCTGTAGAAAAACAAAATACTGTTGAAATAGCAGTTGCCTCTAACTTGATCATACAAGGTTCAGCTGAAATAAAGAAAACTGAAAGTAAATTAGTTGTGGTGGAAGCAGAAAAAGATAGGCTAATCAGGAAAAGGTTAAAACAATAATATGAAAAAAGTAATTCAGTGAACAATTGTACATAGTTCTTGGTTTTCAATTACCTTTTTAGGATATTATAGTTTAATGTGAAACCTGAAAACTTTACTGTGAAAATCGTGAATTGCTTCTGGTTCAACATCATATTAATGTTCAAAGTGAAACTTGAATGTGGTAAATATACTTGAATATGATAATAACACGTGAAAAGATAAGAACTGAACATTAGAAGTAAATCATACTTAAACTTTAGACATTAGACGTTATGCAAAAAATTTGGGTGTGAACTTCGACCATATATACTAATGGACTGCGCATTGGCAATAGCTGCATCAAAGCCGCCATGGCTCAAACATTGGGCACGTCATCATCAGACTCCAAATTTCGTGTACAAATGCTGTTATGATTACTAATTTACGCTGCAGAACTTCAGTGTTTTCGGTGTATTATGTGAATGCACCTCATATATAATGAAAACTCTTCAGGTAAGTTTACTTATGAGCTATATACATGCATGATCGTGTTGTTTACATTTTGTGATTTATAATGTGATGAACATTTGCGAAGAATTTGGAACATGCATTCCATTTTTTTTTTCTTAAGTTACTATATTTTTATATCAATAGCTGCAAGTTTCTGGTTAAGTAATTGAACTTTATTGACTTAGGTATTTAATTCGTTTCTTACCCATGAAAAATCATAGAACTTTCTTTACTATATCGGTCAGAGCAACCATAAGCACAGCAGGTGTAACCCATCTTTTTGACTGTTGTCATGTGATTTTATGTTGGAGCCAGAAATTTTGATGTCATGCGCAGTCTATCAGTATATATGGTTGAAGGGTGTGAAGCAAACTCTTTACAATGTATACAAAGTTGTTTTATTAGATGTATACAAATAATACATCTAGTTTTTATTGAAATACACTCCTAAAATTTTCCTAAAATTTTTCAAAAATTCCTAAAATTCCTAAAATTCTTACCTAAAATTTTCCAGAAGTATGCTATGATCCCTGTAACAGTGCTATCACTTGTTGCCAGTGATTGAAAAGCTACTTTTTAAGAGTATAGTTAGCTACTGCTACAACTACCTTCTTGAAAAAGTAGCTTGCTACAACTACATTCTTGAAAAAGTAGCTTGCTACAACTACTGTTTCTGAAAAGTAGCTAGCTACACTACCTTTTCCAGAAAAGTAGTGACTTTTGCTACTTCTTTACCTTTAGGTTTAAGTTAAAGATACAAATTCTGACAGTGATCTTTATATGCACATTCTTGCATATGACATTGGGATCTAAATACAGTCAAACCTCGAAATCTCGAATCTGAAAGGAGCTATAAAAAAATCTGAGATATTGCAAATCATTAAATTATCCAAAATTTTAAGCTTGCACTTACCCCAAATATATAACACTGGGTTCCATTTTTTTTATTGTAACAACAACAGCTGCTGACATTTAAAGAAATAATCCAGTACAGTTTGTTGCATGTTTTTCTCTTTTTCAAGCTGAGTAAGAGCTTCCAAATGTGACATCGTGTTAAATCTTTCAGATGTTATTCTCGGTCTAGATTCAGTAAATCTCTGCACAATGTTCATTGCCGATTGTGCTTCTTTATTCGAAATTTTCAATTCTGGCGGGAAATCTTCAGTTTCATCTTCCTCTTCTGAAATCACACTGGAATCTGTCATTTGAGATGCGATTTCTTTGTCTTCCCAGTGACCACATATTACAACTATCTCTTCAACAGCAACAAAATCCTGAAATGTGTGTTTCATTAAGGTTCAGTGATTTCACATGATTGCTCCAGTCTTTATGTAATGAAGGGTTTTCAGTGACACACTCATCAGTGCACCATAAGTATTGTTTGCTTGGTCAGTTTGTTCTTAATGAATCCTGCTTTTTTAAAACCATTGGAAATCGTTAAAGGAGGCACATCATTCCATCCTTTGTCAGCCATTATCGTTGCTTGCAAAACATTCACATTCGGTTTATATCCTTCTTCATTGCCGGATAAACATTTTTTCATAATTTGATGTCGATATTTAACTTAATATTACGCCTTTTTGGAAGTTATCTAGGGAGTTTCCGAGATCGAAGCAGAATTACAATAGTTGCAATAAAACAAATTAGATCAGTATAAATATGGGATTGACATTATTGGTTTGATGTAAGCACATTGACTGAAATAAAATTCTTATTCATTCCTAAAGAAATGTTAGACAATTTTATGGCATTTATTTATGCATATATGGTGCTTAGGGTAGTTAATAAATGCTGAAAGGTTAATTATTTTAACATATTCCTATGTGAGAAAAGTTCAGCCCTTTTCTGCCATGACCACTTTCATTTTTGGTATAACATTATGGCCTATGCAATTGCCAATAAAAAGAACAATTTTATGTTTCTCATGTGTCATTTTCTTGTCTAACTCTTTAAGCAATTTTCAAAAATGCTGGATGTCATCCATGCTTTCTTATTTACCAAATAGTCCATTGGAAATGATTTAACACCAGAAAAGCATCTTGGTGTTGCGGATTTCCCTATCATCAACCGTGACGGGGTTCACCTTTAATGGTCATTGTTTTTTCAGACAGGCATTTAAAAAATAGGCCAGTTTCATCTGCATTGAATACATTTTTTGGCTCATAATTTTTTAGAATAGGATCCAATGTCTTTACGAAATCAACACAAACTTCTTCTCCAACGCTTGCACTCTCACTGCACATTTAAAGGAAAGCTATGTTGTTTCTTTTTTTTGAATTTTCAAACCAACCATTGCTTCCTTTGAAGTTTGTGCGTCCCAGTTGTTTAGTGAAATTATTTGCCTTTTCTTTTATGATATTTCCGCTAAGAGCTAAGTTCTGGGTTCTACACTCAGTAATCCACATCATCAAACATCTCTCTAGGTCAGGATACTCCGCACTTCTAATTTTTTTTCTTTTTCCTTGGTCAGCGCAGTTTTGTGATACTTTCCTTATTTTTTAAAATTGTGGATAATGTGCTGGGTGGAATCCTTAACTCCTTTGCTATCTCATATTTCTTCTTTCTCCTTTCTCTGCTTCTATTACTCGCTTCTTCTCGTTGATTGAGAGTACGTTCAACTTGTGTTTGGTAGCCATTATTAGGTATTTATGAATACAAGACCTAAAAATGCAACTTGCTAAATGCATTTCATTCTACGCATTGAAATTCAGTTTAGCAAACGAGGAGCCTGGCCAAGCCCTGCCAGTGAGATGGAATGATGGGAAGGGTCATCCCTCCGCCCACACTGAGCATGGAGGGGGGGTGAAGTTCGGTGATGCTAGGTTTGGGGCATGAAGAAGGAGGAGAGAAGGAGGCGGGGTACAGGTGGGGAACTGTTTTTAGCATGGCGGGATACAGGTGGGGATCTATTTTTAGCACCAGAGGCCAGTCAAAACGGGATTTTGAAGTAGCATTTGGAAGTTTTCGAAAATGAAAGAAATAAGGTGGAGGAAAAAATTAGAGTTAACGAGGGCAAGCGAGGAAAAAAATTCATCTAAATGAGGTATTATTTACACTAGTGGAATAGAAAATGTGTGAGAAAAACAGGATTTTTTTATTGTGTATACGTCTGTGAGAGATACTTATCTGTTACTCTCATTAAGCATTTCCATTATGTGGTATATATGTTTTAATATTGTTACATAAGCTGTTTTTTTTTTCTAGATATGCCATGTGAGATCTTATGGTATTGCTTCTCTCTTATTCTTGTTTCTTCCCAATATGAAACAGTGTCAAATGGAGATGGGATAAATGCCATTCCATAATGCATTTAAGCTTTTGTGTCAGATTTCTCTGTCAGCCAGGCACTTCATGTGCAAAAATATCTTTACGCTATCAGTTACATTCATTTTCTGTGGCAGTTTTCTTCATGAGGATGTAATGTATTTCCTGCATGGATATTTTATGATTTGCCTTCTTCAGACTTGTAAATATCAGGTGCCTTTCCTGCAGCTTTGTATTGCTTCATGAGTAAGATATGCTTTTTTTTTTTTTATCATCCCCCATAATGTCAAAAAATCTCACTATATATTAATAGCAGAAATGTTTTAATGGCACAGTTTGGTACATTCTTTTTATTTTATTTTTGAAAGTGAGATTTACAATAACAGTAAAAAACAAAAACCTTGTACCTGTTTCCTGGTACCATAGCAATACTTTTTCATGAATAGTTTTTTCTGAGCAACACTTGTAAATCCTCTGAGTCCTTATTCCTCATTCAAATAACTAATTCTTAAACCCCACAACTGGTTAAGAAACTGTGATTAGTTCATACCACTGCTATTATGTTGATGTGCATATTTGTAGGAAAATTGGGAGTAGGAACATTACTTTTCAGCATAACCTCATATGCTTATATATTAGTACATTCAGCCAATTAGATATGTGTTGCTTAAGTCTTTTTTTTAATCTGTTTTTCGTACTTCCAATGTACGATATTGGGGGTATGTGTGCAATTGGAATTTCGTAGGTTCCTGATTCTTCTAGCATTTTTTCCTCTGTTTTTTTGTTGACAGTTATACTTTTGTGTCAAGAGAAAAGACTAAGTGCAGAAATGATTTATAAAAGAAAACAACTATACCAAAGCCACATTCAGTGCTATAATATGTAGATACAGAATACTGAATTTAAGAATTTTAACGGGACATGGAAAACCCTTATTATAGACGATATTATCACTGAAATTAACGAAATAGTCGAAAGCCAACAAAAAGGCGGCAGAAAGCTCAACTGCCAAGAAATTTAATGCCCTTTTAGATGGAATCAAAATGAGGGGTGATGAAAGTACAGAATACCCAGTGTTTGTGAATCAATCATCGAGAGCGCTAACTTTTAGTGAAAAGGCAGTGCTACAACGTGGGAAAAGATACGCATTTCCACCTAAAACCCCAAGAACAGAAGAGTACATTCCTATCTTAGAAGATATTGTGCAGCGAGTACCTCCAGAGCATGCTACCGATCTAAGGTTTAAGCTATTCAGAATCATGCTTAAAGAGTATAACGCTAAGCACAAAAAAAACTGCAAGATTAATAAATTGAAGTATGACAGAAAACAACTATTAAATCTTTGCAAAGACCCCATGATCAAATTCTGCGAAGCGGACAAAACAGGGCAAATTGTTATTATGGACACTTTGGAATATAATGATAAAATGTGGACGGCCATCTCAGAGCTACAGTGCGATAGCATCAACAAAGATCCCACCGACAAACAACTTACCTTCCTGGCTAATATAAAGAACCACAGCATGTTACCAACTGAAATAAAAATGCAAACCCTCCAATGGGAGCAGGGATGCCAAAAATATTCTCAAAAATTAAAACACATAAAGAAAACACTCCTTTAAGACTGATTCTATCGAAAAACTCACCACTCATCAACCTAGAAAAAAGATATCCCCAATATTCATGAGGAATCAATATACATTAAAGAATAGCTATGAGTTAATAGAAAAAATCAAATTAATTAATCAAGACCTAGAGCAAATAACTATGGCCTCCATGGATGTTAAGGCGTTATACCCAAACACTCCTGTCGAGCTAGCCATCGAATTGATTATGCAACAACTGAAAGAACTAAAGAATACCTTATATTTCATTAAGGAAAACAACATCTTCCATTTTGAAGGAAGTATATTTAAACAAACGCAAGGTGGCCCTATGGGATCCCCATTATCGGCATTATACGCAGAAGTGATTATGGCATACCTCGAAAAAGAAATTATTCAAAATTTACCTGAAAAACTAATACTTTATGCTCGATATGTAGACGACATTATTATAATGTCTAAACTTAACAAAGCCGAGCTACAAGATCTAGCACAGCAGTTTAGCAAAATCTGTAACACCATAGAGCTAACTATTGAGTTTGAAGAGGATAATTGCCTATCCTTCCTGGACATCCAACTAAAGAAAAACAAAAATAATTTTGAATACTCAGTGTTCAGAAAAGCAACTTACATACCTGTACTGATACCATACTCGTCGCACCATCCAGTGATACATAAAAAACAGCATAGTAAACTTGATACGGCGAGCGTACACACACACATCTAACAACAGGCTAAAAAATCAAGAGCCAGAGTTTATCTCGAAAATAGCACAAGAGTATGGGTACCCGAGCAAGCTAATTAATAAACGGATACATGAGAGTAAAAAGCATATGACTCAGAGTAAAGAAGGCCAAGAAGTGCACAACCAAAGGAAGATGAGGAAGAAAAAATTGAAATACATTGGAGCTTTCCCATACTTGGAAGGAGTGAGTAATGAAATCAATAGGCACTGTGCTAAATATGACTTACAACTAGGAAGCTCAGTGCACACCGTGAAAAGTATGACTGTGAACAAAAAAACAGAGAAAACAATGCTAGAAGAATCAGGAACCTACGAAATTCCAATTGCACACATACCCCCAATATCGTACATTGGAAGTACGAAAAACAGATTAAAAAAAAGACTTAAACAACACATATCTAATTGGCAAAAAAAAAGAAGCCAAAACTGCTTTAGTGCAATTCTGCATGGAAAACCGGACATTCCCAAAATTCGATGAAATTAAAATGCTAAAAAGAATAAAAAATCGGAAAGGCAAATGAGGAGGGAAGAAGCAATATTAATCTATAAAAATAAAGCAAGGGTATGTAACCAGAACAACCCTAGCACAATATCGGGCCTGTGGAAAGAACTAATACGACAAGAAAAACAACAACAGAAGAAAAACCGGCAAAAAAAGACAAGAAAACCAGGATAGGAGAAGAAATAAAAAAAAAAAAAAAAAGTTATTTAATGAAACATAGATGGCGCCAGCCGGGCTTGATAACGAAATATATCCAGGAAAGTATATCCGACGAATGGCAACAAGGAGTATCGGACTCCATTAGCGCAAAGTTAACCACGAACATCGGTGGTAAAGTCGCCACGCCACGTTCCTGAGGATGGGCAAAAATTTCGAGTATAAAGAACGGTAAAATTTGATGTGTTTGGAATCTTAAGGCAAAGATCCAATGAGTATACCCAGCAAAAAGTGTGAGAAGTAAAGCCAGTCATCGCATACAACGGACTTTAGGACAATAACATCAACAAAGACCGGAAAACACGTGCGTGAAATGTTCCCATCACTAGAAAGGAATGCCAAGGTAAGCATTATCCGCTAGAATTTTGTACAGGTTACTGATTGTGTCTGTTGAAGTACACTAAGGTATTTTAATACAAGTAAAAATTATTAAATACACTTCAAGTATATTTGATAATAATTTTCGTGTATTCTGGAGAGTTATTCTACTCTTACTGGACAAGCAGGTGTTCATTCTAAGTTTTGTAATTTCTCCTGGTGGATTTTCGTGTGTACGTCATTTTATGAGGGGCAGCCATGGGACCCATCCCCCTCCTACTTAGAAGCTGCTGCGGATGATGGTCGGCCATTTTATGTGACTTGGTGTAGGACACAGCATTGTGAGTTGGCTCTTACCTTTGTTCTCGAAGTTGGCTCTTACCTTTGTTCTTGTGCAATTTTTTTATTTTGTTTTAATTGTGTTCGTTGAAAGCAGTAAATATATTTATCTTATTCGGCTTTGGTGTAAATTGTTTTTCTTACCTTTTGAGTTTTTCTTTCGCTTAATTTTGGAAATTGTGCACGTTTTTGTGCACTTTGTTTTGAGCAGTTTGCTGTTTGCTCGACCTAGTGGTCAACAATGTTTTGTCGTAGTTGGTTGGTGCAAAACTTCTCCCTTAAAGCACTCCTGGAATATCTTGTAAATATTGCAACTATTTGTTACTCTATGTATTTTTTTTTCTAAAGCATTCTTTCAATTATTTGTTCATATGGCTTCCATTTTTGTGGAAGGTGTATGTACAAAAGTTTCTTTTTACTTACACGTCTCTGTTGTAATTGTTATTATTTGATATTTTTATTTTTTATTGTATTTTCGGAAAAACCCTTTCTTTACCCCAAGGAATGACATTATTTTAGTGCTTTTAGTACTTTGTTTCACGATTGGAAATCCTCTTTGGGGGTATGGTTGCTCAACCTCATGCTTTAGCTGAATTTTTCTGTTGGTTTGCTGTGAGTCTTTCTGAAAACGTTATTCTGTTGTTTTTTTTTTGTCAGATGAGAGTATGGGTTGGACCAGGAAAGTTATAGATGTATGCAAAAACTTTAGCTAAATTATTTTTCCTGCATCATTGATGGCGGTTATGTTAATTAAAAAATATTGTGGAATTTATACTTGCATCTATGACTTTGCAGAAACCCATTTCCAACTAGGTCTTTGTGGAAGTGAGAAAATGGAGTTTTGCTGGTCCTTGATAAAGCCAAGGCTCGGCATTCTCGACACTTTCTGCATTCTGGTTTTGCTATTTTTTTATTCTTTACTCATGCCTGTTGGGTATAGAGGTTTAATTTATTTTTGTTGTCCTTATAAAATAAATTTTTGTTTCAGTCTCTGCTTTGTAGTTCGTAAGTTCTGAATATTCATCACTGCTGCGTTGCGCGTCATGATTTTCAGATTGTTGAAATTTTGGTTTTAAATTTTAAATTTTGGTTGTAAATTTTGTCATTAACTCTACTTATGGTTATATCATCATCATCGTCAACCATTATCAATCCACTGCTAAACGAAGGTCTCCCCAAGTTTCCTCCACAACGGTCTGTCTTGTGCCAGTCTTCTCCATGTCACTCCCGCATACTTTCGAATTTCATCCACCCATCTCCCATGTGGTCTTCTTCTGGGTCTTTTCCTGTCTCTTGGAATCCAATCTAAAATTTCGGCTGTCCATCGATGGTCTGTCCTTCTGGCAGTATGCCCAGCCCATTGCCATTTCAGGGATTTAACTCTGATCATGATGTCTTCCACTGTTGTCATTTTTCTGATCCACGAGTTCCTCTTCTTATCTCTCCTGGTTACACCAAGCATGCACCTCTCCATGCTGCTTTGAGTTGTCTGCAACCTTTGTACGTCTCTTTTAGTTAAGGTCCACGTCTCTGCACCATACATAAGCACTGGAAGGATGCATTGATCAAACACTTTTCTTTTAAGACATAATGGCATATTGCTCTTGAAAATTATGCTGTTTCTTCCAAAAGCTCTCCAGGCAAGTTTTGTACGCCGATTAATTTCTTAATCAATGTGACCCTCACTTGATATCTGCTGTCCAAGATAAACGTACGTGTCTGTTATCTCCAGCTTTTCTCCATCAATCGATAAATCTTCATTTCTTGTAAAAGCATTGAACATCACTTTTGTCTTCTGAAAGTTCATTTTTAATCCCACTTCTTTACTCTTGTCAGCAAGTTCCTGGATCATACTCTGTAGCTCTGATGGGGTAGTTGCAAAAATGACTATGTCATCAGCAAAATGAAGGTGGGTTAGATAATCTCCATTAATCTTTATCCCTTTGTTTTCCCAGTTCAGTGATTGAAAGACATTTTCCAATGTGGCGTTAAAGAGCTTCAGAGATATGGTGTCACCTTGTCTCACTCCCTTTCCAAGATTTATGTGTGTTGTATTTTCAAACAGCCGAATCTTTGCACTTGCATTTTCATAGATGTTATTAATAATATTAATGTATGCATCTTCAATACCGCAGGATTTCAGAGCCATTGTAACTGCTGATGGTTTCACCGAATCAAAGGCTTTTTCATAATCAATAAGAGCCATGCACAATGGAAGTTCATATTCCCTCGCTCTTTCAATTAGTTCTCTCAGTATGTGGATATGATCTATTGTGCTGTAGCCACTCCTGAATCCAGCTTATTCTCTCGGTTGAGCCATGTCCAGTGTTACCTTCAAACGGTGTGAAAGAACTTTAGTGAAGATTTTATAAACCACTGATAGGAGGCTGATAGGTCTGTAGTTCCTGAGATCCTCAATGTCACCTTTTTTATGTAGCAGGTTCATTATAGCATTGTTCCAACCCTCAGGAATCTTCCCTTCATTAAGGCATTGAGTGAAAATTTGGGCGAGTACTGTTTCGATTTCTCCACTTGCTTCTTGTATGATGTCTACAGTAATTCCATCTTATCCTGGAGCTTTTCCCCGCTTCATGTTCTTGATTGCATGTGCAACTTCTGCTGGGAGGACTGAAAGAACTCTAGTACTGGTACCTTCCATGATGTCTGGAGTACATGCATCATCCCTTTCATATAACTTGGAGTAGAAATCTTTCACTGTTGACAAAATTTTGCCTCTATTTCTTGTTACAGAACCATCTTCGTTTCTCAGTGCCATAATCTGTTTTCTTCCCTTACCGAGATGTCCCTTTGCTATCTTTAGGCTTTGGTTGTTTTCAATTGCTTTCCTCACTAGTTCACAGTTGAATTTCCTTACATCTTCAGTGATACTTTTCCGTACTGTCTTGCATAGCTCTATGTATTCCACTATGGAAGTCACATCTTCTTTAGTTGTCCTCATCTCTCTTCTTTTTTGCATCGACATTTTGGTTTTTCCTGATAATTTGTTCACATGCAACTTGTTCTTAGACCCAGCTAATTTTGTTGCTGTTTCGATAAGAGCTTTGGTTACTTTTCTGATAACTTCAGAAATATCCACTTCTTCCGATGTTAGGCCTTCTAAAGTAGAGAACCTGTTCTTCAGTTCCAACTTGAAGGTGTTATGGTGTTTTTTAAGGTTGGTTATGTCAATACATTTTGTTTGTCTTATAAGTTTGCCACGTTCGAGTTTAGTGTTGAGGTGCATCTTACATCTCACCAATCTATGGTCACTACCTGTGTTAAACTTGTTTAGCACACTGCAGTCTTTTATGACTAATTTTTTGTTACACATAATAAAATCAATTTCACTTGTCGTCCCATTTGGATGTCTCCATGTCCATTTCCTGTGTGGCTTTTTCTTGAAAAGGAGTTCAAGATGAAAAACCCTTCTGCCTCTGCAAACTCAACGAGAGTATTTCCACGCTGGTTTCTGTTGCTGTGACCGAATTTACCTACTGAAGTTTCATTCTTTTGCAATTGCCTTATTTTTGCATTGAAATCTCCCATAATTATCTTCAAGTGCTGCTTACCTTTATTATTTAGATGACGAATTTCCTCATAAAATTCTTCAATTTCTTCTTCAGGATGACTTGTGGTAGGTGCATAAGTTAGAATAATCTGAGCCTGGTATCTTCTCGAGAGTTGGATAACGAGTCATGCAGCTCTGTCAAAGGAACTTTCAAGTTCTACAACTTCATCCTTCAGTTTCTTGTTTATTATAAATCCAACACCACTAGTTCTGCCAGTATCTGTCCCACGATAGTAGAAGAGATGTCCACTTTTCAGTTCAATGAGATCTTCTCCTTTTCTCCTTACCTCACTTAGCCCGACGATGTCCCACTTGATCCTTTGTAGTTCCTCTTCCAATTCAAGAAGCCTTGAATCAGAAGATAGGGAGCTTCCATTATACATAGCCAAGGTCAGCATCAGATGGCAGCCTAGTCCGGTCCTCCGGGGATTCTTAGCACCCTCTGCCTTCGTGTCGCACTGGCCGCTGCCTTGGCCAGGTATATTCCAGCTGCCGGAGACTGAGGGCCAAGATTTAAGTTGTGTAGTCATTTTGGAGGGGTTTGGCCATAACTCACCACGCTGGCCAAGCGGGTTGGTGAGTGTGGGATAGCATTTCCTTTAATCCCGGTGGTATAGTTATACTGCTATTGGCGGTCGTCAGAGCCCTTTTAGTGGGAACAGGATGCACCAAGAGAAGGCGGGGTTGACATTTGTCAAGGAGAGGCTGTGATGTTACGCATCACCTGACCTTACATCCATATATATGTATATGTATATATATATATGCTTTAACCGGTCTTCGTTGTCCTGCCACATTCTTAGCAGAATCTGATGACCAGATTGCCTTTAACCGATTGTTCCTCTCCAGAATTTGTCGAAAGCATGTGACAAGAGCCACATTCCTTCAACTGTACATGCCGTATCTTAGGAACTTCGCTGGAGCACCTCAGGTAGTGCTGTAAATCTCCTTGTTAAACGGGCCTGCATCTCAGCACAGCAAGAATGGTGTAATGTTCTGAGAGCAATGCTGTCAGTTTGCTGTTTAAATCTTGATGTGAGAGTGAAGATGGTGAGTAAGATGCGCAAATGTCTTTCCTTAACTAAAAAGCCTCCATTATATAAAAATCTAGTGAATTTCATGGAACTGAAGTTAAATTAGCCAAGTCTCTTGGATTACCAGTTTCAACACTGAAAACAATTTTAAAACAGAAAGAGTCAATCAAAATTACTTTGTAAAGGTTAGTTCATTGTGCTAATTAGAGTAGGACTGTGAAAAGAGAGTGTTCGCCTTATGGTGAAAAGGAAACAATTTTAATGATGTGGTTCAGGTAAGCTTGAGCCAGAAACACACCACCAAATGGATCAGCATTGAACGAAAATGCCTTAGAAATTGCAGCTTACACTTCTGCCTGATAAAACGTATGTTGTGAAGGGAGAATCATGGTACGATGGGAAAATGTCAAAAATGAGATTGACTGTCTTATTATGCTGCAATGCTGATGGGAGTGAAAAATTAATACCTCTGGTAATCGGCAATTCTAAGAAACCATGTTGTTTCGAAAATTTGAAGTTTCCCTACGAGCTATGAAGCAAACAAAAAAGCCTGGATGATGCAAACTACATTTCAAGATTTTTTGCACAATATAGATAAGAAAATGAGATTGTAAAAGTGAAACATCTCAGCACAGCAAGAATGGTGTAATGTTCTGAGAGCAATGCTGTCAGTTTGCTGTTTAAATCTTGATGTGAGAGTGAAGATGGTGAGTAAGATGGGCAAATGTCTTTCCTTAACTGAAAAGCCTCCATTATATAAAAAGCTAGTGAATTTCATGGAACTAAAGTTAAATTAGCCAAGTCTCTTGGATTACCAGTTTCAACACTGAAAACAATTTTAAAACAGAAAGAGTCAATCAAAATTACTTTGTAAAGGTTAGTTCATTGTGCTAATTAGAGTAGGACTGTGAAAAGAGAGTGTTCGCCTTATGGTGAAAAGGAAACAATTTTAATGATGTGGTTCAGGTAAGCTTGAGCCAGAAACACACCACCAAATGGATCAGCATTGAACGAAAATGCCTTAGAAATTGCAGCTTACACTTCTGCCTGATAAAACGTATGTTGTGAAGGGAGAATCATGGCACGATGGGCAAATGTCAAAAATGAGATTGACTGTCTTATTATGCTGCAATGCTGATGGGAGTGAAAAATTAATACCTCTGGTAATCGGCAATTCTAAGAAACCACGTTGTTTAAAAAATATGAAGTTTCCCTACGAGCTATGAAGCAAACAAAAAAGCCTGGATGATGCAAACTACATTTCAAGATTTTTTGCACAATATAGATAAGAAAATGAGATTGTAAAAGTGAAACATTATTTTGTTTATTGATCAGTGTTTGGCCCTTGTTGATTTCAAATTTCGAAATATGTGTATACAACAAGTTTTCCTTCCAAACTGCACAAGCAAACTTCAGCTGTGTGATTTGGGGATTATGCACTCCTTCAAAGGGTTTTACCGGAAACAGTGAAGAAAAGCACTTGCCGAACTTGATTCTGGAAACTTTGAAGATGCATGGGAGCAGAAAATCGAGATAATGGAAGCAATACATTTCATATTTTCTTTGTAGAACAGCATGACAAGCATTTGTACCTCTCACTTTTGGGGAAAGCGGATTTCTGATGTAATGGATTGTTCATTGGAAAAAGATAACGACAACAATGTAGCTGGAATTTTGGAACCTATGCCTTCTTTCAATGCAACATTGAATGTATTAAAAGTTGTGAAAATATTTTTCCTTGGTCACGATTCCCAAGAAAAACACTTGCAAGGCCTTTCAATTATTGACAAAGCTTTGCTTGAGCTAAACATTAAAAATAGAAAGCAAATTGAAATTACTTATTTCTTACGTAAATGTGTTTACAATAAATACTATGTACTAATATAGTACTACTAGTGTACATTATGTGTTACTACTAGCGACACACACACACACACACACACACACACACACACACACACACACACACACACACCCACCCTCTAAAATTCTATTATGAAAAATTCCTTTTGCACTGATAGCATTCAGGGCAGAAATTATTTTGCATATAATTTGTAATTTTCACAAGTCAATTTTGCCACTGAGGGGGTCGTTTATGCATGAACGTGCTTATAATAGTACTGACATTAGTGCATATATTTGTTAGCAATATATCTGTACCCATATTGATATTTCTAAAAACTGATCAAAAATTCTATTAAAAACTTGCTAGGATATTTCCTGCAGAAATAATAATTATCCCACAGGGAGCATGAATAATTATTATTTTGCTTTTGTCTCAGCTACTAAAAGTCCAAATTTAAAAGAATCTTTTAGTATCCAAAAACATTCATGGTTGTGGAGAATGTTTTGATGTATTTGCTGATTTTCATGAAGCACAGTTTTTCCACTGTGTGAGTGTAAGCACATATTTTTGTCTGCAGTGTATTTGCGTATTTATCTTTGTTTCTTTTTTTAAAAGTCAGTCCGACTGGGGAGGTTTTTTTTATTGGTTAGATGTAAAAAAAAAAAAAAAAAAAACTTTTTTATGCATAATGTCATTCTCAAGTTAATGGCACAGTTCTCTTGTTGGGCACACAAATGTGCATACAATTTTTTTCTGCAAAATTCTTTCTTCTAAAAGTGATTTGATGAATTCTTTTTACATCACTATGAGCAACATTCTGCATATGTATATTTATGAATTTTGGGTGATTCCATGCCAAATCAACCAGTCTCTCAACCTGACCATTTCAGATTTCAATGAAACCTTCAGGGATCATTCTCCCTAGTGATATAAATGAGAATATATTTAAAAAAAAATTCTCGTTGGGTTTTCATGTAATTAATTTTATAAATTTTGAAAAATTGTCGTTTTTTGGCTTGCATAAACTTTTTCAATCTTGAATTTTTCAAGTTCTATAAAGCCTAGAGAGTTGTTTGACCCCTCATTTTAAAGATAATTTCATAAGTTTGAATTTGATATGCAACTTGACTATGCTTGGTGAATTTTTTTTTTAATTTTTTTTTGTAATATTATAAGCTTTAAATCCTGAAACTTTTAGAGTGGGATCTCAATGGGATCAGGAGTTATGGTACCAATGTTATTGTTTTAAATACCAGTTAGGGCTACATTGCTACCTTTAACTTTTGTAAGGTAAAAATAAATAAAAATAAAATACATTAGCTATAAGGTAACCAATTTACATTAGGGTCTGTTACAGATAATGATTTACTAAAGCTACAGACAAATTAGGGATAGCATGTGAGTAAATAGTCTGCTAATCACAGGTGTTCTAGCACAAACCTGTACAGACTTGTCTGATTCATGTTTTTGCTGGATTGTGACTCATGCCCACTCTAGCTCAACTTTTGCTTAGTTTCCTCTAAGATTTCAGTGAGTGAACAATTAGTTGTTGGCAGTGTTACTTAAAGCATTTCACATAAAAATTTGATTTTTATAAGTTAATAGATTTTTTTCAGTGGAAGTGAAATAAGTGTTTGAATAATAAGTTTAACCACTTTTGACATCTTTGTCTGGAGCAACTAGGCCTCTTTCCAGTTCAAAAGTACAGTCAGTTCTATTTAATCTTAAAGGTCCATTATTATATAAGATATTTTTTTTATTGTTTCAGACAATTTGACTTGTACTATTATTTATAATTTTAACTCTACTCTATTATTAGGACTGTGACAAATATGGGTGAACCAAGTACATCAAAGCATTTTTTGGTATATTGTTGTAACCCATTTAAGAAACCTGGCCCTAATTATTATAAGAAACAATTGAGATCTGTAAATGAAAATATTTTGAGACATAATGCCAATTTACACGAAGGTGACAAGATATGTGATAGGTGTTGTAAAGTTTTACTAAAGCTTCCAGAGATTTCAACTGAGCAAGAAGGCTTGCATTCAGACAGCTCAGAATCACAAGACCATTTGAATATTCCTGAAGCACCAGTTCAAAATACATTGTCAGCTCCAGAGAAAAAAGAGGCAATTGATGGTTTGAACAAAAGTCGGACTGCTATCGAAGAAAAACCTATTAAAAGAAAATGTTTGATTGAAAAAAAATACCCAGAAGAAAAGATTAAAAAAAGTGACAGAAGCTTTTCGAACGAAAGTACTTAATTTAAATCCAGTTACCACTGAATCTGACGCTGCAAAAAATTATGACAGTGAAATTATTAATCAATTGAAAGAAAAGTTCAATGCTACTACAAGCAAAAGTGTTAGAATGCAGGTTCTAACTATACTTCCCAAAAGCTGGACTCTAAAAAAAATTGAAACTGAATTTGGAGTGTCTAATTTTACTTGCTAGAAAGGCAAAAACAGTGTTAAATGAAAAAGGTGTAATGTCATCCCCTGACCCAAAGCCGGGAAGAACATTGGACCCTGCAACGGTAGCCCTAGTCAAAGAATTCTATCAAAATGATGAGGTTATATGTCTAATGCCTGGTAAAAAAAACTTTGTTTCAGTAAAAAAAGATGGCAAATGTGTACATGTTCAAAAGTATTTAATTCTAAGTACATTAAAATAATCATGTATACTATTTAAGGAGCGTTACCCTGATCAGAGAATTGGAATTTCTAAATTTTGTGAGCTTCGTCCCAAGCATTGTTTTCTTCCTGGGTCCAATGGGACACATTCTGTGTGCTTTTGCACAATACATCAGAATGCCAAACTAATTATGGCTCAGTGTAAAATACCTGAATTGACAAATGGTGAACTCCCGATTAAAACATACAAAGATGTAACAAGCAATATAATTTGCAAAACGCCAACATCTAAATGTTACTTCGCAAATTGTGTTAATTGCCCAGGAAGTGATGATTTGAAGGCTCTGTTTGAAGAAGCTTTTGAGCTTAATAGCATTGAAAATGTGAGTTTCAAACAATGGATGCAGATTGATAACAAGTGTGTCCTGGAAACTATTATAAAACCGACAAGAGTTTTTGGATTATTTGTTTCAGAGTTTGCTAAAACTTTTAGGACACTCTTTCATTGCTACTCAACAGTCTTCCTATTTGCTACACTTAAAAGAAAATCTACCTCAAAACCAATGCATTGATTGTACTTTGTGATTTTGCTGAAAATTATGCATTTGTGCTTCAAGATTCTGCACAAGGCTTTTATTGAAACAATGCTCAAGCAATAATACATCTGTTTGTTATATTCTACGTTGATGAGGAAACCAAAAAGTTGGCGCACTTGAGCTTAGTTATTCTTTCTGATTGTATGGTGCATGATACAGTGTCTGTTCATTTGTTTTAACACCTCATGATTGACTTTCTTAAACAGAATCTGCCCCATAAACCTGAAAAGCTGAATTACTTTTCAGATGGAGCATCATCACAGTACAAAAACAAATCTAACTTTCTCAATATCTGCCATCATGAGAAAGATTTTGGCATCAAGGCGGAATGGAACTTCTTCACATCGTCACATGGAAAAAATGCATGTGATGGTGTCGGAGGAACTGTTAAACGATTAGCGGCATTGGCCAGTCTACGAATGGTCTACAATGATCAAATTATGACCCCTCGCCAACTTTATGATTGGGCTAAAGACAATATTGCCAACATCAGTTTTTTTTATTCCACTACAGACGAATATGAGGCAGAGGAAAAGACTTTGAATAGTAGGTTTGAAGCAGCAGCAACAATAAAGGGCACTCAACAATTTCACAGTTACAGTCCTGTGAATGAGACTAGAGTTTTAGTGTAAAGCTACTCATTTTCAGAGGAATCAAGTGTAGAAATAGTTTCAGCTGATGACACTGATGATGATGATCTGGACATTAATGACATTGCTGGCTTTTACATGCCAATTCTCAGACAAGTGGTGGTGCTGTGTTGTGTGTTAGGAATAGAAGGAGACAAGTAAAAATAAGTTTTTTGGAACCACATGGTCCTTCTCCATCTTTCAAATACCCACAATTAACTCACATACTAGTTGTGCATAAAAGTGAGGTTTTAACAAAAGTTTATCCTACAACAGCTACAGGAAGAGTTTATCGACTTACAGACTCAGAAACCAAAAAGGCAAACAAGAAATTATTTGTTAAATTAAAGAACTAAGAGGTAGCTATTTTGGCGTAACTACAACTCTGAGTGCTAACTAAAAAAACTTTTATTAATTTTACCAGGTAAAACTTTTAGCCTGTTGGGACTATCCTTCCCATGTTTTATGTTTGACTATGTATTAGTATGATGTATAATGTAGATTTTAAAACTCAGTGTCTGATATCATGTAAACACACTAAAACTAGATTTATAATCCATTATTACTTGTACAGTTTTTTGCCATAGCTCCCGATCCCATTGAGATCCCACTCTAAAAGTTTCAGGATTTAAAGCTTATAATATTACAAAAAAAAAAACAGTTTTTTTTTTTCAAAATTTTTAAAAAACACTACCCTAATTTTTTTTGTTAAATTAATTTTTTTTTCACCAAGCATAGTCAAGTTGCACATCAAATTAAAACTTATGAAATTCTCTTTAAAATGAGGGGTCAAACAACTCTCTAGGCCTTATAGAACTTGAGAAATTCAAGATTGAAAAAGTTTGTGCAAGCCAAAAAACAACGACTTTTCAAAATTTTAAAAATTAATTACGTGAAAATCCAATGAGATAAAAAAAAAAATATTTTCTCATTTATATCATTAGGGAGAATGATCCCTGAAGGTTTCATTGAAATCTGAGATGGTTGAATATTGAGATTTTTTGGTTGATTTGGCATGGAAATGCCCTTTTTCATAATTGTCAGTTTGTTGCTGCTAGGTTATATATAAGTATTTGTGTGCACTCTGTTTCTAAAAATCCAGTTAATTTTTTTTTTTTTTTTTTTTTTTTTTGTGTGCTGTGTATCATTCCAATGATGAAGATTATTGATGTTATTCATATGAAATAATTCACCATTTTTCTGGTAAGGGAGTATATGTATAAATTGTTTTCCTGCTATCTCTGCTTTGAAAGGTCATACTAAAGTCTTTCTCCATATTATAGCTAGCACCGTGAAGAACATTTTGTATATAGTTTTTGATTTTTCATGACTCACAGTTCGGCTGCTAGGGTGTTGGTGCATATCTTTATTTTGTAAACACACCTCTGCTTAAAATTTTTTTTTATGTAAAAGTTTTTTTTTTTTTGTCAGATGCCTTTGACAATGGAAAACATTTTACTCAATTTGTTCTTCAAATAATGAGCAGTGTTCTCACTTGGTTCATAGCAATATTCAGTTGTAAATGAATTTATGGCACCTCTATTCATATTGTACTGTGGAATTAACTTTTTACGGGTCTTATTTAGTTTATTTACATAATAATTTGCACCTCTGCTTCAAATTATTATGTAAATAAACTAGAGGCAAAAATCCTTATACGACCTTCAATATTTGCTCTCTATGTAAGATACATGGATGATGTCCTATTTATAGTAGATACTGAGGACCAAACTCTACCCTCTCAGATTCTAGCAGAATTTAACTTGCTAGAAAATACCTTGCCACCCTGGAACTGGAAAAAGACCATAGCATCAATTTCCTTGATTTAAACTTGACCACAAGAGAGGGGGAAATATTCACTCAGCTTTATAGAAAACCCACTAACACAGGGAAGATGTTAGACTTCTACTCATTCCACCTTGATTATATTAAATCAAATCCGGCAAGACAATTTTTGAAAAAAATTGAAGTCCTGGTCTCTTCAGATGCTCAAAAAGATCTTCACAGAGAAGAATTAAAAGAAATATTGGCAGAAAACAATTGCCCCTCCCCTTATGTTGAGAAATTATTTAGAAAAGTGCCAAAAAAGAAGCAGGAAATAAACAACTTCAAATTCACCAGCAAAATTACGTACCACAAGGGACTTTTTGAAAACTGAAGAGATCGGAGCAAAATATAATATCAGGCTTGCTCCAGATCTAAGTAACAAATTAAAGAAATTCCTGCCAGCTTTGAAGCAGAAAGAAGTGGACATCCAATTGCAAGAAGGAGTAATATATTGCATCGACTGTAACTGCGGACTCAGCTATATAGGAGAAACAGGAAGAAGTATTAAAGTCCGAATGAAAGAACACCAAGCAGCTATTAGGAACATTAGTAACAAAACAGGGCTAGACAGACATATACAAGCAAGTGAACACTCTATAAATTGGGACTCAGTAAGAATAATCGCCCACCAGTCAAACTTAGTAAAGAGGAAACTAGAAGAAGGGATCGGAATAGCAAGAAGAAGAAGTACCACAATTAACGATAATTGCGGTTGGACTCTTCCAACTGAGTGGCAGCAACTACTCCAGTGACTTAGTACTGATGACGCACTAGGCTTTAGTTTGAAAATTTGACCACCAACTTTTTTGAATAATAATCTCTATAAGACCTGTAAAAAAGTTAATTTCACAGTAATATTCAGTGTTCTTCCAATATCTCTGCTTCTAAACATTTGATTTGAAAGATTTTTTTTGCTTCAGATATCTTGGGTTACCACAAATGTTGCTTATTTCTGATTTGGCATAGGTCACATTTTCTGTAGCTAATGTGTATATTTCTATTAGCAAATGTTTTAGTGATCCTAGAAATCTAGTTGAAAAAATTATTTTATACCTGGTACAGCGTTCGATTACCCAGTGGTCCGCTGGCCATTGGGCAGTTGCCCAGTAAAACTTAAGTCGGACCACTGAACTATTGATTTTACTGGCCTTCCAGGCCAGTAAGTTTTTTTTTTACTAATTTGTCACAAGTTAAAAAATTAATTTCTGTTTCTTTTACCTTGCTGTATGGTTTTTGTTTTAGACTGCAAGTTAGTGATAGGTTTAAAAACAAATATTGGAGATAATTCCATTGAAATGATATGTTGTTTTCTACATGTAATGTAAATGTCTTTAATTTTATTATATTTGCACTTTTAAGGTATTAAACACCAGCAAAGCGCGCATATTTACGTGCAATTCATTAATGATATACTATTAAAAATATCCAATCACTTACCCTAAAGATCATGGTTAATTTCATCCTATAACACTTCAAGCACGTCAATTATCGTCATGTAATGTTGTTGGCCTTCAAAGGTTTACAGACACCTTGCTTATGATTCATTCTTCCGGGATGAAACATCAAATTTTTTTTTCCTTTTTTTTTTTAATTTGCTAGACAAACAACGGCGTTTTTTTTCTGCCATATGAGATGTAACCATAGCTCGTCCTTTCCATAAAAACCACACAAACAAACACACCATACCACTCATTTATACATTCAGTTAAAAAACTATGTACATAATTACACTATTTACATTCCTATGCAGTTAAACCTTTGTCAACTGTGACTAACAAAATGCTACATCCATTTCAAAACCAGTGCTAACTCTACTGCAAGTGTCACCCTCATTCAGCCAGGATTGTGTGTGAAAGGCTGATTAAGGGGGACACTTGCAGTAGGGTTAGCACTGGTTTTGAAACGGATGTAGCATTTTGTTAGTCACAGTTGACAAAGGTTTAACTGCATAGGAATGTAAATAGTGTAATTATGTACATAGTTTTTTAACTGAATGTATAAATGAGTGGTATGGTGTGTTTGTTTGTGTGGTTTTTATGGAAAGGACGAGCTATGGTTACATCTCATATGGCAGAAAAAACCGCCGTTGTTTGTCTAACAAATAAAAAAAAAGGGGGAAAAAAACAAAAAAAAAACGATGTTTCATCCCCGGAAGAATGAATCATAAGCAAGGTGTCTGTAAACCTTTGAAGGCCAACAACATTACATGACGATAATTGACGTGCTTTGAAGTGTTATAGGATGAAATTGACCATGATCTTTAGGGTAAGTAATTGGTTATTTTTAATAGTATGTCTTTAATTTTATTATTATTATTATTTTTTTTTTTTTACAGACCAGTGGGCATTTTGGTGGACCTTGTTTTCCAAATTGTAGTGATCTACTGGGCCAGTAGATTTATTTCTAATTCTAACACTGTGGTACTATTCACAGTGAAGAATACTCTACACATTGCTTGTTTCAAAAGATGCAGTTTTTATACCTGGGATTCAGGGGTTCAACAAATATGTTCCACATCTAGAAGCCAGCTCCTAAAATTTAGGAGCCAGATCAAATGAAATCAGATTTCAAAGAATAACGCATAAACACAAAGTGTGATGATGATACTGAAACAAAGTAATAGTGTATTTTTTGTAAATTTTTATTTTATCCAGGCAACTTATACGAGGGTTGTACCAAAAGTAATGCAAAAGTGGGCATAACTTTTTAATAACTGACAGAGGTCGTTCAGATTGCTCATGTTGGTAGAGTAACTCTTTCTCTATACAAAGGTACTACTCAGCATGGTCTCCATCACAAGCGATGCATTTGCACCATCGTCGAACCCAACTCTCGAATCCTCTTTGAAAAATTCAGGTGTGGACTGTTGTACTCACTTCCTCAAGCCACTTTCACCTCGTCTGTGTCATCAAATCGTTGACCCCAGTGACTGTCCTTCATTGGACCAAACAGGTGGAAGTTGGAGGGTGCAAGACCTGGGCTGTACGGTGGATGGAGGACCGCTGACCAGCTTAATTTGTTGATTGCCCGATTTGTTGCCAAAGATGTGTGTGGTCTCACATTGTTATGGTGAATGTGGATACTTTTCAGAGTCTTGTTCTGTCTCTTCCTCCGTGTCTTCTCTAAGTTTCTGCAGTGTCTCAATGTACCGTTAGCTGGTCACGGTAAGGCCATGTTCTAGCAAATCAAGGAGAATAACATCCCTGTCATCCCAAAAAACAGTCACCATGACTTTCTGTGCTGATCACTGGCTCTTGAACTTCTTGTGCCTTGGTGAAGAGGTGTGACGCCATTCCATGGATTGATTCTTTGTTTCCGAATCGTAGAAATACGCCAACGTTTCGTCCCGTCACCAGATCGAAAAAAACAAACAAACAAAAAACGTGTAGTCATTAGTTTCAAATGCTTCCAGCAGATCAGAGCAAACTTCCATCCTTCTGTTTCAAATCAGGTGTCAACTGCTAAGGTACCCACATTGCACACACTTTTTGATACCCTAAGTCTTCCATTATCTTCTGTATGGCATTGTGACCACAGTCTAGTTGTGCAACAAGCTGACGGATTGTGACTCTTCTCTCTGTGCAAATCAATTCATCCACTCGCTGACGATTCATGTCAGTGATCACAAATGTTGGGCTCCCACTGCTGGGTTTTTCTTCAATGCCAGTTTCCCCTTCTTTAAACTTCTTGATCCATCTGTGCATATTGTTCTTGTCAATGGTGTCATCTTGGTAAACATTCTGTAACCTGTGGATGGCAGACAGCCTACACTCTTCCTTCATCAAGAACTTCAATGACAGCATGTTGCTTCTGCTTGGAATCCATTATTTACCTGCAATGAAGAAGAAAGAGTTACTATAGAGGAAGAGTTACCGTATATCATCATCATCATCATTGTCAACCATTATCAATCCACTGCTGGACGAAGGTCTCCCCAAGTTTCCTCCACAACGGTCTGTCTTGTGCCAGTCTCCTCCATGTCACTCCCGCATACTTTCGAATTTCATCCACCCATCTTCCATGTGGTCTTCTTCTGGGTCTTTTCCTGTCCCTTGGAATCCAATCTAAAATTTCGGCTGTCCATCGATGGTCTGTTCTTCTGGCAGTATGTCCAGCCCATTGCCATTTCAGGGATTTAACTCTGATCATGATGTCTTCCACTCTTGTCATTTTTCGGATCCACGTGTTCCTCTTCTTATCTCTCCTGGTTGGCGCTCTTTTGCCACCCATGGCCCTTGCGCCATTAAAATCTACTAACCAACTACTATCTCTCCTGGTTACACCAAGCATGCACCTCTCCATGCTACTTTGAGTTGTCTGCAGCCTTTGTATGTCTCTTTTAGCTAAGGTCCACGTCTCTGCACCATACGTAAGCACTGGAAGGATGCATTGATCAAACACTTTTCTTTTAAGACATAATGGCATATTGCTCTTGAAAATTATGCTGTTTCTTCCAAAAGCTCTCCAGGCAAGTTTTGTACGCCGATTAATTTCTTCACTAATGTGACCCTCACTTGATATCTGCTGTCCAAGATAAACGTACGTGTCTGT
The DNA here is from genome assembly GCA_039090855.1 of Macrothele yani. Classification (NCBI taxonomy): domain Eukaryota; kingdom Metazoa; phylum Arthropoda; class Arachnida; order Araneae; family Macrothelidae; genus Macrothele; species Macrothele yani. The sequence continues at coordinate 3,438,954 of CM077005.1, forward strand.
TATCTCCAGCTTTTCTCCATCAATCGATAAATCTTCATTTCTTGTAAAAGCATTGAACATCACTTTTGTCTTCTGAAAATGTCTTCCAATATCCGGCTTCTTTAGATTTCCGCCCTTGGTTTCAGTCGCCAAATCGAAAATTATCCAATCTGCCCAATACCTCCGCACATTGTCCTTGAGGGGCTTATTAAGGCAGACATCTAGTGGTTGAAGAACAGATGTCAACCCACCTGGGATGACAGCAAGAGTTGTTTTTGAATTTTCTGCAGTTTTTTTCACTTCTGCACAACGGTGTGTAACAAACATATCCCACACCAAAACGGAAGGTTTCCTCAAAAGTGCATCTGGCCTTTTGTTCCACACATTCTTTAACCAGTCAGTTGTTCCGGATTCGTTCATCCATCCTTTTTCATGGGCACGAACGAGCACACCAGACGGAAAGACAACGCTTTTCGGCAGAGTTTTGCGTTTGAAAATAATTACCGGAGGTAGCTTACTGCCGTCGGCCAAACAGGAAAGAACAACCGTGAAACTGGATTTTTCGTGGCCAGTCGTTTTGATCAAGATATTTTTTATGCCCTTTTGGTTCACCGTCTTATTTCCAGGAAGGTCGAAACACATGGCCGTTTCATCCATGTTCCCTATTTGGGAAAGTTCAAAAGCAGTCTCTTTTCTCTTTTGAATTACGTACTTTTGAAATTCCATTATCTTTGCTTCGAGGTCACGAGGTAACTTTTGTGCAATTTTGGTGCGCTGGCGTAGACACAACCCATAGCGGTTCATGAACCTTGTGCACCAACCTGGTGAGGCACGAAAAGTGTTATTTGCGGCTGCAAACTTTTCATCTTTTGCGAGCTTCATTGCTCGCAAACGTATACCAGTTCGCGTTACAATGTAACCATTTTGTCTGCAGCCCACAATCCAATCATTCAAGACACTTTCCAGCTCTGGGAAAGATGTATTTTCCACGGCTCAGCGCCTTTTGCGATTTTGGGATTTTCACCAAGTCCGGTTTTTTTTTACGCCAATCTTGAATAAGTTTTTCGTTAATGCCAAATTGACGTGAAGCAGCACAGTTGTTAGTATTTTCTGCAACAGAAACCACTTTCAACTTGAATCCTGCGTTATAGGACATCCGTTTCTTTACACAATCCGTGTCACCCATAATAGGAGATGCGAGACATGTGCGATTAAGAACAAGCAACACCTAACACTGGCTGTCGCATTGTTCCGTTGCCAAAGAAAAACACTTCGCGGGATATTCTTTGACGTTACGTCGAAGATCAGTGCAATCAACTGGTAGTCGGAAGGGCGGAGCTTTCAATGCGCGGCTGTGACTGCGCTGTGGATACGCAAAGCCAGGAGAGGAGACTTATCAAAGCGCGGATAAATTCTTAGGTTTGCGATTTCGTAATTCTGCCACATCGGCATTTTTCTTTCTTTCTTTTTTCCTTTCGGAGGGTTGCGATTTCGTAATTAAAACCGCATCGGCATTTTTTTTTTTTTTTTTTTGGGATGGATTGCCTTTTGCCTCACGGGAAGAACTTTTGGACTTACAATTTTTTAAGACCCCGCGTATAAGTCTACCCCATTACTTTGAAGCTCTCATTTTGTCCCAAATTTCTCGACTTATACGCGAGTATATACGGTACTCTTCAAACATGTGCAATTTGAACGACCTCTGTCAGTTAATGAGAAGTTATGCCCACTTTTGCATTACTTTTGATACAACCCTCCTGTTTCAATAAAATTCCAATTTGGTCAATAATATCCTCTTCTTGTATTCTTCCTGCTGCTGCTCACAAAAAGTAAAATTTCAGTAAATTTTTGCAGTTATATTTGGCACATATAAACCATACATAAGATTCTTCCGTAGATTTGCGGATTTCCACTGGGGGTGGGGGTGGCTGTCGTTTTCCACCTGGGCACAATATGTCGTCTTTCAGAACTTTGAAAAATGAAAGTTAAATGGAGTGAGGATTTCCCCCTGTAATCATAATTTCTTTTTCTCTTGATGTTACATCTGTCAAATATTGTTTTTAAATATCATTTTATTACATAATGTTTGCATTTCAACTTGAAACTGTAGGTAACAATTTCCGAAAAGAGGAGTTAGGCAGCACAAAAATTTCTTTGTAATTTTCAGGCATGAGATTCTTACACATATTTTTGTTGCCCTTTGGATCATTCTCGACATCAATGCATAACCAAACAGAAATTTGGGGGTGGGGTGGGGTGGTGGGAGTTGTTTTCCGTCTTCCAAAAGTTTCGAAAACGGAAGTTAGACAAAATGAAGATTTCTCTTGTGAGCGAAGCTTTCCCCGTAATCGCAATACCCCCCTCCCCCTTTCATTGTTCCTTTATCCTGTGCTGTTGTTAAATGTTTTTCTCCCAATAAATGTTGCATTTCAGCTTGAAATGTGAAGGAAAATTTCTGGAAACTGAAGTTAGGCAGTTCAAAATTTTGTAAGAATTGATGCATGTTGTTGAAAAGCATTCATATTCTCAACGTTAGACTATTTATCTAGAATAGTGAAAGCTTTCATATCATGCTTTCATGATCCCTAGGCTGAAAGTTCTTTCAGAATGATGATGAACTTACTGTCATCTGAGGACATAAAAAAAGAAAACGATAATAAAGAAATTAGAGGGGATGGATGTCAGCAGAAAGAAATATTTAGCAATGGATGCTGTGCAGCTGCAGAATCAACAAAAGACAAATATGGCTCTGGAACTTGCTGTGAAAAAAACAAAGACTTTGGCACAAAAGGAAATTTGAGCTGATGTTCTTACAAGTAAAACAGAAAGTAAGATAAAAAAACCTGCGGTAGCAATGTCTTTTAAAACCCTGTTGCTTTGGATTCAGTAATTTTATATTGTGAATACAGTGTTTTGCCCCAGTTTAATATTTACATAAATAAATTATTTTGAACAATTCCATCTTGCACCTATTGCATTATATTTACACTTTCTCGCAGCACGTTCTGATTTTCCACCCTTTTAAAAAGTTCAGTTTTTTTTTCTGTTCGTCAGTCATGTATGATAAACTCAAAATATTACATTTTCCCTTGTTTAACCCACAAATCGTGAAATTCACCCCCCCTTATAATACCCAGCAGCTTATCCGCCCCGTGAAAATCGGGGTGGGGGTGGGGAGTGCTAATAATCCCACATTCCATACATGTATGTTGATCCTGAACTGTAATTTCATCAGAAAAGTTGCGATTCACAGGATGACCCAAATGTCCAAAGAAGTAAACAAGAAATCATAATCATATCTTTAAAAAAAGTAGTTACTTACTTCTTTTTTTTTTGTGTGTTACTTTCAAGTGCATAAGGAATAAATGCATTTAATTTTTTGAGCATTACCATTTTTCATCAATTAAATCTAAAAATCCATGTAAACAACTCTCTCTCTCTCTCTCTCTCTCTCTCTCTCTCTCTCTCTCTCTCTCTCTCTCTCTCTCTCTCTCTCTCTCTCTCTCTCTCTCTCTCTCTCTCTCTCTCTCTCTCTCTCTCTCTCTCTCTCTCTCTCTCTCTCTCTCTCTCTCTCTCTCTCTCTCTCTCTCTCTCTCTCTCTCTCTCTCTCTCTCTCTCTCTCTCTCTCTCTCTCTCTCTCTCTCTCTCTCTCTCTCTCTCTCTCTCTCTCTCTCTCTCTCTCTCAGCTACAAACGAGTGTCAGTATCGGCACAAGGATGCTGTGTTTTCATGGTTTCCCACTTTGCTATTTCTTCATAAAACTAGAAAATTGTATATCCCATATTCCCCAATTTTCACTCAAGCATGCTACCCTTAGCACCAACTACAATGATGTTCCTAACAACTACAGCTGAGTAATCTGAATAATGTTCAGATTTCTGCTAGCCAAAGCTATCTGATGTTTCATCACCATCAGATTGCTACCATTAGCACAAATCTGAGCATTGTTCAGATTCCTAAGCTCCATCTGCTTAGCCGCAGTTGCTTGAAACTTCACTGTCCTCGATGATGTAATGGTAGTATGATTGAATGGAAATCAGAAGACATGATTTCAGTTCCTGCTCTAGGGCAATGCAGTTTTCTCAAGGGATGAATGGCTAATGGGGAAACAATGAAAATATGACACCTTTGTGCCAACAATGAGATTTTTGTTTATTTCTGTTGCAACCAAATGTCTGTTTCTTGGAAGTCTGACACGCACACGCGCACCAATATTCCAACTTTTCGTGATTCTTGAAAGATCAGTGCTCACGGTTACGGGCACCGGAGGCAGACTGAAATGTAATTTGTTCCTAGAAGTGGCCGATACAACTGTTTGTGCAAGGCCAGCAGATAAAGGGCAACCAACATGTGGATCAGTCTGCAAAAACAGCAGGTTTCTTGTTGGTGATCTTCATTTGTTTTTAAACTTGAAGTTGAGCAAGGCACTTAAATAATGAAGTGAGTGTTTTGCTTCCTCCAGAATTTCTCCATTTGAACTTTTTATTTTGGTTCATATTAAAATTTATCTGTATTAAGATAAAACACACTGATATAATAAATTTTACAAATGTGTAAGCACAACGTACCGAATTGTGATAATTTTAACTCGCCAATAATGTAATGCCTGCAACAGTAGCACTTATTCCATTTTGGTGTATCAGCTTCCTGTTGTAACAAAGATGCGACTAGATACAAGTATGCAGATGCATCAACTTCCAACCAGATGCTTGCTTTCTACTTTTCAGTTTCAAGTGTGTGAAGGTCACCGTAGTTCTTATTTTAGCAACATGAATGCTTACAGGCAATTTGTGCTAATAAATATGCTAACTGCTCACTTCATCTGCAAGTGCAGTTGCACGTCAGGGATGAGAGGTTCTGTGGGTTGTGCATGTGTGTGGACATTTTTGACTACCATCAATTTATTAGTTTTCCGAAAATATTTTAAATTTTTAGTTCACAATGAGCATGTATTTGGCAGGACTTTTGCCCTTTTTAAAATATTATGTCTCCCCCCCCATTCCCACTATTGGCTAAATTGACAGTAGACAGCACACTCCCTGAATTTTTATCATATATAAAACTTCAGATCTAGAAAGGAGTTTTAACATAGTTTCATTTGCAAGGTATAAAGAGAAGTCACAACTGCAGTAATAAGTTCTGTAATCTTAATGTTGAGACAGCACTAATTCTTCATTTTTAATTTGCTGAAAATGAGTCTGTTGTTTTGTCAGATGAAGTTCAAACCTACCACTGGCAAAATGAATAGATTTAAATGTTTACATGTGTGTGTGTCATATGTCTCTGGTATGTCTCAGTAATATATGATGACCTAATTTGTGACAGTATATATGCCCTCTATGTGTTTGATAAGGTGTGGGGCATAATAAATTTTGTGTAGGAGTTACCATTTTGGCAAGTGTGGACATTGAGTTTGAGTCCCTTTCCCCCTAATACCTTAATTCCAGAAGCTATATTATTGAAAAGAAACTTCATCATAACTCGCAGTTTCAAGATGAAATTATTACCACTCTGACATACCTCAGCAAACACAACAATTTTCAATTTGAAAACCAAATTTTTAGACAGACCAAAAGTGTGCCAATAATTTTGCGACTGTGTTCCCTCATTGTAAAAGTCATAACACAAGATCTGGATGAATGTATTCTAATAATAAAGAGCAAACCAAACTATTAGATGAAGCAGAAGTATATAAAGTTCCTACTAAAAAACATATCAAATGGAAACAAAATTTGATATAAGTACTAAAAGCAAGTTAAAACATCTTATTTTTTAATCAACATATTTATAAATTAAGTGGCATAAAAATGAAGAAACTTTGATTTTGTAACAAGAAACAGAAAGGAATTTGACTGGCAGAAACTGTTATTATTGAAAAAGCTAATAAGTATAATTGCAATAAGAATTAACAGTATTGAATTACCTCAACCAAGGAGAATATTAATTGAAAAGGGGGAAAAGAATAAAACATTTAAAAATAAATATATCTATATCTCTTCAGACCAACCTAAGAAGAGAGATATTTATTTCTACTTATACCATAAGTCAAGCTAAGAGTGTGCCATTATGAAGGGTACGAAACAGCTACCTCCGTTACGAAAAATAGTCCCTAGCGGAGAAAAGCAGTAGAATTGTTGCTTAGAATCCATTTTTGTTTTCTCAGCAGTTTATCAGACAATTTCTATCTAAAAAAAAATTCCAGAAAGAAGTTAAAGCGCTTTTAGAAATAAATTTGATATGAGAAGTTTCTCAGTCAAAAGTTACGTACTTTTGGCTGTTTCTGTCCATTTGGGATACAACTTAGATGAGGGGGTGGTGGGGTGGAGGGTGGAAGACCTCTCAGCATTCCCAACACAGAGGCAATAAATTGACGATCGGGGAAACTCGAATGGTAGGTTACTTAATCAGGCAGTAGGGGAAGAAGTTCAGATCCCATTCACAATCCCTACTGTTGTGTGATGTGTGTAGGGGGGGTATTAGAAAGGAAACGGCAGGAGAGCACATTAATATGGATGGATACCATTCTTCTGTTCCACGATGAGTAGTAATAAGGCTGTCCGGCCTTTAACAACAGTACACTTTTAGGGTGACTTGGATATAGGGTGACTTGGATATACACCCATAGAAAATAATGCCACAACCACACAGACCGGATTGGTGTTCATTACAGATACACTGAGAGATACTAATGCTTGTACCTCAGTGTCTAATTGATACAAGTTAAGTAGTTTGCGTGCTTCCTGAGGATAGTGCACATTTAAGGCACTGAAATGGATAGAGGGTTTTTATGTGTTATAAATTTACACCACTGAAGAGAAAAGATTTAAGTCTAACATGTTGACATTATTTGTTTAATTTTATATGGTCATTTTTATAGAAGACATGCTTCATGGATTCCTTTCTTTCTTGAAAAACTCTTTTACCTCCAGTTCTCAACTAAAACCAATAGTGCATCTCAATTTAAGCTTCCCACATCTACCGTACCCACCTTTGCAGTTTTTGCTGTACTGTACAAGAAATTCCTTCACCTGACATCCTGCTGACGTAATTGAAACTGGAAATTTCCAGAGACTGTGTCTACAGCTACTAACTGTTCTGACCTAAAATGAATGACACAGTAAATTGTTTTACCATTTTTATAACATTTTTTGCTAAGCTTAGGACTTGAAGACTAAGTGTGAGGGAAGTTAATGTTTTCTGTTGCAGGAAGAGAAAAACATATTTTTTTCTCCCACCTTGTGGTCTATGAGCATGCATGCAACCGACAAAACCATTTCTTCACTCCTGAAATTAAGGAAATGTCTCCCTCTTTCCAAATGCAAAGCCATTCTGTACGTGCCAATCATAGGCTAAACAAAATATTCCTTTCCTAACCTGCAATTAATTACCACACTGTGGCAGCATTGGTAAAAGACATCTTGCTATGAAACAGTCATGTCCTTTCATCCCTTCCCTCCTACAAGCATGGCATCATGCTGTTGTGCCCATTAAGAGGAAGAGTTTTTCAGTTACAGCAATGAAACAGTGGTGATGATTCCTATGTAGTGCATCAATTTGCACACTTATTTGTAATAATATTAGATGTGAGTCACACTGGTGAGCCTTATGAGCAGCCGCATGACCACAGTAACCCATGGAATGAAGTTCTCTGCGAATGGTATGCGGAGCATACTGAGGTTCCAGCATTTTTACTCACCTATACACTGAGGTCTTGTGCAGTACTCTGCCGATTAGCTGTAATGACTCTCCTGAGGCTACGACGTTCTTTATCACTGATTTTCTTTGGTCTGCCGGTACATTTTGCTGCTTCAGGTACGCCATGCGTCTTCCACTTATTCAGTACATCCAAAACAGTTGACTTGGATATGTTTTAACGCCTCTCGGTTTCTCCTATTGACAACCCACTATTATAACACCCAACAATCTTTCCGTTCTCCAAGTCTGTTCTCTCCAGCCGCGACATTTTCACTCAACCTCACAGTGCGATATGATTGCGGTCAGCTGCAGGCTTGTTTTTATATCGTTTGCAGCTGTACCACACATCTTAACAACACAGCGGATCTGTTCATTTGCTTTTGAAGGGGTGTCCAGTGACTTTTGTCAATATAGTGTATATTAAACAGCCATGCTGACATTACACAGCCCTGTCTGACTTCTGCTGCAATAAAAAACTATTTCGGTACAACACCATTTACTCGTACACATGCTCTACTGCCAACATACATGGTTTTCACACTGTTGTGTAGATTTTGAGTGATAACATATTTTTTCAGTACCTACCACAGAAGAGTCCTATTTACTCGATATAAGCTTTCTCTAAGTTGATTAAGGCAGCAAAAACTTTCTTACCAGCAGACAGATACTTTTCAGTCATCATGCATAATGCTAAGATTTGGTTAGTGCAGCATTTACCAGGCATAAAACCATTCTTAACATCCCACACTTTCTCTGAAGAAAGACCTCGTACTTTTTCAATAATGAATTTACCAAACACTTTCCCTGGCACACTGAGTAGGCTAATGACCTTACCATACACTTTCCCTGGCACACTGAGTAGGCTAATACCACGATAGTTCTTGCAGTCAGTCAGATCACCTTTTCCCTTATACAGGGGAACAATGATAGCATCCTTCCAATCCTGAGGGATCATTCCTAACTCCCAGCACAACTGGCAGATTTCAGTTAACCAGTCAATTACATAGTCACCACCACATTTTAGCATCTTAGCAGTTATGCCATCCACTCCCAGAGCCTTACCATTCTGAAGAGATTTCTCTTGAGATCCCTCCTGTATTTCCATTTCTCACTGTGACATCATCTGCTTCTGCCTCAGGATACCTTTGCTTTCATGCTCTAATAACTCACAGAACTATTCACCCCATCTTTCACTTAACTCATTGGACTCCCATATCATTTCTCCGATCCTATTCTTCACACAACTTAATTTTTATTTCCCCTATTTTTCATATGTTTAATGTACTTCCAGAAAGATTTTCTATCTTTCCAAAAAGTGACAGAAATATATGTATGAAAGGTAGAAGGGAACTAGGAAATTGTGGGATGACCAGATTTAGGAATGCCTGTGAGTGGAAAAGATGAATATGAAGTACAAAAGGTTTTGTATGAGACATGTGATGGATGCCAGTGAAGCTTGAATTCTATGCCAGGATCGATGTAAATTGAAACTTTTAAGTAAAATACAACCACATGGGTAATTTTGATTTGGTGTATTATCTTTCCTTGAGGGGCTAACCCTTTGAAGCTCAGAAAGCAGCATAGTGATATGAATGTATCTACATATGTTTTTATTGAACTGCTGTGAAACATTGGTAGAATGTTTTAGGTAATTTTCATACTTTTTAATGTTGGTTTTTTTTTGTTTTTTTTTTTTTGAGAAATTGTCATTCTTGTAAATGCAAAAACAAGCAATTTTTCACATTTTGACCATCAATATCTGTCCATTGAAGGTGAAATAAAAAGTTTTATCCCTGAACAAATATGTACAGGATATTACCACCTTTTCACCCCTACCCCTTGTTTTTGCAAGTATTTTAATACTACAGAATTTTTTTTTTTTTTTGCAGAGGTCACAGTTTTGCGTGAAGTAAAGCTTTGCTGCTTATGTTTTGGTAGCATGTTATTGTACACATATAACTATGCTTTTAGCAGCAAAAGTATTGTTCAAGCACTTTCAAACAACAATATCAAAAATAAAAATGTATGAAGAAAAAAAGTTGAAGGTCCTAGTAAGGAATAGTTACTTCTGTGAGTTTTTTTATTTTCTTACAGATGTTTCTGCCTTTCGTTGGCCATCAAGGCATGTTCCCAATGCTTCATTTTCCTCCACTAAGTCCTATCACACATTTAAAAAAAAAAAAATGAATGACTCAGCTAAACAGAACTTGAATAAAAAGCAGCTTTTTCTGAATGAATTTTTCTGAGTGAATCCAATTAATAGAACTTTAAAAAGAAGGTTCTGTCATTAGTTCTTTCAAAATTGGGAATACTTTGAATTTAGCTTATTTCTGAAATAAACCATTGCTGATTTTCTTAAAATGGCCACAATTATGATGAGTAAAATTTTCAAGAACAAAATGTTCAATATTTTTTTATATATTGTAAAAAACTGGTGATGGTCACATGACAAATTTCATGATGAAATAAATGCATTATTTGAAATTGAATGATCCTACTCCTTATTTCAAAACTTCTGGAAACTTAACTGTCCTTAATAACATTTCTTACAGACCTCTCCACTGTGATATAGCCAATTGTGTGTTTCCCTTTAACAGCCTTTTTCCAATCAGTAAATTTGTGGATGTTTGTGCAGATAGTATTGATAATTGAAAGTTCATTGCTTGTAGGCAAGAAGTGAATAATGCATTTTGAAATTGTCAATTTACTTCTGATTTACACATCACATTTTCAGTTGCTGCTTCCAACTGTATTAAAATCCCCTTCCTGCACCCTAATGTTCCAACCTTTTGGTTCATCATTCCACATTTGGAGTGATGTAGCAGCAAGTGCAGTGTTGCCACTGAATGAGGAATAAAGCATGCTAAAGGTGTTTTAATCATATGAACATTCTACAATATTCATAACTGCAACATGCTTGTATTGGGTGTACAAATAAGTTTATATCGTTTTTCGGTCGATAAAGGTAATAGTTTGTTATTAGGCAGATAACGACTATTTCATTCAAAATATTTACCTTCGCAACATACAACCTTCCCCCACTTTTCAGGCAGTAAGTGGATTCCGTGATAGAAGGAGTCCGGTTGTGTGGAAGCAATCCAGTTATCAAGCTAATTTTGGATCTCCTCATAAGAACGGAACCACTCTCCAGAAAGTCACTCTGCAGGGATCGAAACAAATGGTAATCTGATGGTGCGTTGTCTGGTAAATACGGCGGGTGGGTTAACATATCCCAGCAAAGCACTTCTACAGTTTCCTTGACCCGTATCGCGACATGAGGCCTGACGTTGTCATGCTGGAGAACAACCGTGTCATGTCTTTTTGCATATTCCGGACGTTTCGCTCTCAATGCACGGCTCAAATTGATTAGTTGTTGTTGATAACGTTCAGCGTTGATGCTCTGTTGCGGTTGCAGTAGCTCATAGTACACCACACCTTTTTGATCCCACCAGATACACAGCATAACCTTACTGCTGTGAATATTATGCTTTGGCGTTGATGGACTTGGTGTACCTGGACACACCCATGCTTTTGGTCATTTTGTAGTATCGTAGTGACATGTAATGCCATTGCTAACTCTATTTCTGTTTGGCACAGATCTTCATCCAGTAATGCTTCCAAAGCAGCATCTTCAAATTTTTTTGGTGCACCTTCACGTTCTCTGTCTTCCATGTCGAAATAATTTCCTTTGAATTGTCGGAACCACTGTCTACATGTGCTTTCAGCTAGAGCATGTTCACCATAAGCTTCCACAAGCAAACAGTGACTTTCGGCAGCAGTTTTCTTTAAAAAGAAGTAATGCTGCAAAGCTTCCCGTATATGCTGTTTTTTTGGCATGAAATTCGACATTTTCAATGCACTGACAAACAATGAGGTTCACACGGCAACACACTGTCCTCCACTAATTAATTATCAAAGCTTGTTGCAAGGACTTTCTTATACACGTGTTGTCCTTTGCAGTTACATGAAATCTGTGCTAGTTACACCATCTATTCGCAAACGATGTAAACTTATTTGTGCACCCAATAAAAAAAGTTTCCTCAATTATTCATTGTATTTTTTTGGACATTATTATTCATTAACAATGTATTTTTGCACAATATTTTCGATTGGCTATTAAGTTCATGTTTTTGTGTTTTAACTAAATATACTCAACTGATACTGCATGAATGATGGGTCATTCCATGTCAAATCAACAAGTTCCGAAAAATTTTCAAGCTACCGCATCATGGATTTTCACAAAAAAATTTTTGTGAGTGTACATATATGGAAAAAAAAAACTAAGTTTCTCTGAATTTCAGGTTTGAGACTTTAAAACTGATGCCGTAAAAAATACTTAAAATTTATGAAAATGAGGGGCTCCTGTGCACAATTTATTTGTTTTATTTGCACAACTTCTGTTCTAATAAAGGTAGAAGCCTGAAATTTGGCTGTTTACAGTTGTTTTTGATGCTGCATACAAAAATGCAAACTGAATTATTCTATCATAATTAGTTTTCATGATATGGCAAAAAATATGCGTGCTGCTATGGAGCCCACTACCAGCGGGGCCCTCCTCAGAGAAGCACGGATTTTTCTTTTATAAAAAGATTAAAATATCTTTATTTGAATCTAAAACTTTTGAGAATGAGAATTACATCCTTGAATTTTTTTTAGACTTTTAAATTTTGCCATATACGTGCCATATTAAATGTGTAAAAGTGAATATATTTCAATATTTGAAAAAATCATCATTTAGCTGCTTATATTATATGAACACATTCAAAATATCAAAGAAAAAAACACAGATAATACTAAAATATTTACTTACCTAATTAATGTTTTATAATTATTTATTGAATATAAGTACGGTACAGCAGAAATGTGGGTGTATCTTCAAAAGGGTTCTTATATCTTTTCTGCTAAAATTAATGCTGACTGATAAAAGAATTGAATTTTTGAACAATTCATTCTACTCCCCCATTTCAAGTTTTCTTAGACTTCATATTTCCTTTGGTTTTTAACAAACAGCAATTTAACTTTTTGCAAGCTTGAGTCATTAAAGTAATACTGCCTTCCACTTGGTGTTGTTGGGTAATTAACTAATACAAAGCAGTCTGCATTCCGGAATCCAACATTTGTCTTCCCTTTCTGGCCAAAAGTTTTTTTTTTTTTTTGGAGAACATCCCAAAAGGGTAACTGTTTCATTTAAAGTTTCTGCTTCAAATTCCATGTTGACAAAATCATTGTCACTATGTGATGAGTTAGAATCTGGTTCATGTTCATAGGTGGCACAGGTTGGACAGATTTTCCAACCAAGTTTTATATGGCTTTCTGATTTTGTTGAAAGTTCACATGCTTTATCAGCAGAAATTACTCTCAGGTCTTTTGTAATTGTTGACTTATGTCTATTATATGGATCACAACATTTCCTTTGGCATTCACTAAATTTGGTTAAATATACCTTTCCACGATGAAAGCAAATTGTTGAATTAGTTATCATTCAGCTGTAGATTTGTACTTTGATAAAATATTTGTTTCTGGTTGACAATTTGCTAATTTGATGAAGTGCAGTTTTTCCATGAGTGCATACTGTCTTATTACAGTATGCACTAGTATTTAACTGACCAATAGAGCATATTTCAGATGTTATGGAACAACTTCTCCATATTTAATGAAAACTGAGATACTTAACTTCCTTCTTATTCAAATAAACAATTTTACATTTGAGAATACTGTTAAACTATTCAATGCTTCTACTCATTTATTTTAGCAAAATGTATGAAAATAAAATCATGGTCAGTCATATTTAGCGAGAACAAAAACTATGTTTCAACTGATCAGAAAAACATAAGAAAATGCAGAATTTAGAGTTTGACCTCTATTTCAAACACTTGGGAATGCTACAATGAACAAATGAATCCAATGAAAGGAAAGGACAATTTTCTCCTTTTCAGTTACATGTTGAAGAGGGTAAACGGTAAAAATACCCCTGAAAACTGAAAAGCGGAAAAAATGCCCCCGGAAGAAATACCCCCAGAACAAACGGTTCACTGTAAACTGCCACACAGGAACACTGATGTGTGGCAGTTTTCCGATGCAGCAATTTACCGGCAACCCTGCCACACATCTTTCAGCAACTTGGCTACAAAAAGTTTCAAAGGTAGGGGGAAGGGGGCTATAAAGATTGCCATTTCTGGGCCTACATTGATAACTGAATTGGGAACTCCAAACGAATTCCGCGAAAACGTTCCATGTAAGCCAAGCGAGAATTGTACTTTAATTTGAAGAAATAAATTGCCGAGGATCTGAGGTACACTTGGTTGGGGGGGGGGGGGGGCTCTACCCTGAACTTCCGTAATATTATATTCTGGGCCGCTGAAGTCTGTCAGTGTATCCAGGCTGTTCCCCTTGAAGCGTCCGCAAGGTCCGTGAGCTGGGGGGGGCAAAATGTTAAAATGGATGTAGTGCTGTAAACATTAGAACCATGCTTTACATAATGATTCTGTACACGACCACGAATTTTCAGGAGGGCGGGGTACAAGTTTCTAAGAGCGCAGACAAGTGTTCAAGGTAAGGGATTTGCTCGCAATTTCCATGCTTCATGTTGTGTTTAATGGTAAGCTATGCATGCCCTTCCCTCCCTCCCCCATAAATTTGGTGAAGCCTGTGAAAGGGATACAAGGTGCTTGGTTTGGAGGGTTCTACCCCCAACTTCCATAATTTTATATTCTGGACCTCTAGAGTCAGTCAGCGTATCCTCAATGTCATCCCTGAATAGCTCTTAGAAACAGGGGTGGGTGGGGTTGGGTTACCCCACCCTCCTGAAAATTCGTGGTCGTGTACAGAATCATTATATAAAGCATGGTACTAATGTTTACAGCTCTACATCCATTTTAACATTTTGGGGGAAGCCCCCTCCCCAAGATCATGGACCTCGCGGACACTTTAAGGGGAACTTCCTGGTTACACTGACAGACTTCAGCGGCCCAGAATATAATATTACGGAAGTTCAGGGTAGAGTCCCCCCCCCAACCAAGTGTACTTCAGATCCTCGGCAATTTATTTCTTCAAATTAAAGTACAATTCTCGCTTGGCTTACATGGAACGCTTTCGCGGAATTCGTTTGGAGTTCCCAATTCAGTTATCAATGTAGGCCCAGAAATGGCAATCTTTATAGACCCCCTTCCCCCTACCTTTGAAACTTTTTGTAGCCAAGTTGCTGAAAGATGTGTGGCAGGGTTGCCGGTAAATTGCCACATCGAAAAACTGCCACACATCAGTGTTCCTGTGTGGCAGTTTACAGTGAACCGTTTGTTCTGGGGGTATTTCTTCCGGGGGCATTTTTTCCGCTTTTCAGTTGTCAGGGGTATTTTTACCTATATCCGTTGAGCAGTTCAGGGGGACTAGAACTGGACACTCCCTTTTATGACCCTTAAGAGGGTATAAAGTTATTTATTACTCTTTAAAGGACAACTCTCATCCCTGCTGACATCATCCCTCCCCAACACAAGCTTGAAAACTGACTATCCACATACCAGTGCTGTAGAGGATGAGTCACATCACAGAGAAGCTTAGGTACTATAGCAATGCTCGATTTCGACTGGTAGTTATTAGCAAATTGCTACAAAACAAATGCATTTTGCTAGTGATAAAAAGTGGTTCTAGCAAAAGATGCCAATGGAAAAATTTTGAATGCTTTGTAGTGTGAACTGTAAAGTGCCACTTCATTGCACATGTGAAATATTTTAGACACCTACAAAAAGGAACAACTGCTTTCTGAAAACGAATGTTTCTTAAAAAGTACAAACATTATAAAAACATTTTAGCAATAGTAGAAATATCCAGTATATTTCCCTTATCTACTTCTGCATGTGAGGTTGGGTTCAGTTTCATGAAGAGAAACCTGGGTGATTGAAGGGTCAGTTTAAACTTACAAACATTGAATGCTCTCATGAGTATTGCGGTTGAAGGTCCGTCTGAAGAATAGTTTGACCCCAGGCCTGCTGTTTTAAAGTGGTATGATGAAAAGACCTGAAACCCAGATCGTAAACCATACGGAAAATAACTAAAGATTTTGAATAGTATTCTTAAATTTTTTGAATAAAGTTAAATAAAAAAAAGTTTTTTAAATATTTACATTCAAATTAAATTGTTAGAATTAATCTGTCAGGTCATAAAAAGATGAGTTATTTAAATATTTGTAATCTTTTCAGCATTACAATGTGACAGTTGCAGGGGTAAAATCTAAATTTGTCATGATTGACTAATTGAAAGGGGCATGTTAAAAGTTTCTTTTGTATAATGTTAATAAAATTTGCTGGTATAAAATAAGGCCACTAGCTAGTGTTGCTACCGCTAAAAAAAAAAAAAAAAAAAAAAAGAAATCAAGGCCTGTACTATAGTCAAACTTACTCTTTCAATGGTTAGGTATATTTCTCTCAGAATCCATCAAAGGTTTCAATCTGATATTTTTACCATATATATATGCAATGTATTTGTAAAAACAAACAAGGTAGATTAAAAGTATCTCATTTTTAAAAATTATTAAAAATAAAAATGTCATTTTTAGGGTAAAATTATGAAATTCACATTACAATTCGTAAATTTTCAACAAATTAAAATATTGATAAAAACTCTTGTTGAAATGAATAACTGGTAAAATGTTTGCTAAAAACTATTGGATAGCTTTTGAGGAAAATTTACCTAAAGAAAGCCTATTTAACATGGGCTCCAGTGGGAGCGTATCAGTCCCCCTTAAAAACTTTGAAACAATATAAGACAGCAATTCTCATTCTTGAAACTTTTGTATTAACACAATGATAGTTTTAACTTTATTTTTTCAAAATACGAACTTCCTCTGAGAAGGGCCCTGCCACATACTGGGACCCTAGTAACACCCATGCAGTTGCCATATGTTGAAAACTATTTGATGTAGAGTCACATGAATTACATTTTTATGTGCAGCAACAGAAACTACATTAAACATCAAAAGTTAGAGCAGAAATAACAAAAAAGTGTGTCCAGGGGGCCCTAATTTGCATAATTTTAAAATATTTTTCCCTGAACCAATTTTAATATCTAAAGTCTGAAATTTGGGGAAACAGAGTTTTTCTCGTGTTTCTGCTGAAATAAAAATAATCATTCAAATCTGGGGTGGGGCAGCTTGGACGGACCACTTGTTGTTTGACATGGAATGACCTTATGTGAAATTAGTTTTTAATGGTTTTGCTTAATTTATTTTATTAAATTATTTTTTCTCATGTCTCATAACTGACTGACAGACCCTTGCATTAGATCAGTACGCTGTGTTACTTTGGCATGTAATAATTATATAGTTTGTGATAATCAGACATGAATAAAAGTTTGTCACTGTTTTAATTTAAGCCCTTTTTGCATGTCAGTTGCTGCACTATCTGAGATAATGGCTCAGATAGTTCAGGCTGTATGAAGCATGTGTCTGTGGAGACATGAGATGTACAGAGTGATTACATTCAAAAGAATCAAAACTGCATGTATAAAGAAATTTCTGTTTGTGATCTGTACCAGTGACTTTCAAAGTTCTATATATTCCCAAATCTATTGTTTTTCTCAAATTTAACACTTGAGAAATAGCATTAGTAAGGGAATATGAATTGTAAACCACATATGGAGATTAAGCATCTGGCAAATAGCTCAACAGTCTGTTGCTCTACAGATGGTGCTAACTAGCCACAGCATGTTATTAAGCAGGTGGTATTTAGATCTCACATGTATGTTACATGTAATGGAAACCTGCGACATTCCTCGATAAAGTCTTAACAGTAATCAGAATATTTGTGAAAGTGAATTGTCATTGTTTGAGAAGCAAAAACTGCATTTTAAAAATCCAGAATTTCTTACAATACTGTTAATGATGTAATGCCACTTTTGTTTGCACCCAGAAGAATTTTTTCCCCTCAGTGAAAGTTAAAGTAATTCAGTCTTTTTTAATATTTAAAAGTATATATATATATTATTCAGAGTTATGTGTTATGTTTTCAAATATACGATTCAATTCTGTAAACAGTTGTGTAAGCTTATCCTTGAATACTGTAAAAAAAAGCAAAATGTTCTCCCAACTTCTCATAATATTCAAGCTGTAATTATAAACTGTTAAAATTCATAAACTAGTGAGAACTGAATGGCTCATGTTTGTAAAGTTATATATAAATTTAAAGATTGAATAAACACATTTAATTTAAAAAAAAAACTGGAAACCATGATTAAATAGTCATAAGCAGGTGGATGTAACATTTTCCCTGCATTTTTCTTTTTCACACAATGTTTGTAGTCTTTGACTCTGTGACAAATAAGAATTGAGGATTTTAGTTTGGATCAAAGATTTATGAATTGAAAATGCCCTGAAATAACTAAAACATAAAGGATTCTCAAGTTTGTAATAATATTTTGTGGATGCACAAGTGAAACATAATTTTTACAAAGTGGTACCCTTAGATATTCTGCACATTTTTGATGCCCTGAATGTTTCAAGTATGGGAGGCAGCAATGAAGCAGTTTTATTTTTAGTGGAGCATTCAGCCCTCTACTAAATTGCTGAAGCAGCTCCTTCAAAGTGTTTTTGCCATGGAATTAAACCTTTCAATGTTGGAAACTACCAGAAGTCACCTAGCGTGTGTTCGGTTAGTGTGGCAGATGCAAACTAAGAACAGTTTTGTTTTTACTAATGAAGCTAAGTTTTGTTTAGTTTTGTTTCACTTTGTGAAACGTAGTACAGCTAAATGATCTGTGTCACATATGCTGTGTGTATTAGGTTGCCATCTCTTCATATGTTCCAAAACATGTGGGCATGCTTTTTAAAATCACTGCCATTATCTTTTAATAGAATAATTAAATAGGTGTGTGTTTGTAGAGGGAGAGAGGTAAAGTAAGAGACTTTTTAAAACTTGATTGCACCTTATCCATTAAAGACTGTTCTTTAAATTAATACTTGTCATCATATCATATCACTAAGCTATTCTCTGAGATTCAGTGGTTAGCTCCAAAAAGAAATACAAACTACCAGATAATTTTTACTCACTATTGCCGTATCAAATGATCTTGACATACAACTCAGGCTTCACTGACATTAATTACATGGCGTAAAGAAGACCTCCTATACCTCATGCTCATAATTTTTTTCTCGAGCAGACACTCCTAAATCTGACACCCCCCACCCCCACCCCCACCCCCCACCCCTTGGCATTCCTCTGCCTTTCCTTTTTGCCACTAGGGCTAAAAAAATCTCTTAGTAAACATCTCATCACTCATTCTTACAACATGGCCAAACCACCTAAGAATATTCATCTCCACCTTGTTAACAACATTTTGCTGCAACACATCTTCATTCCTCACATGATCAGAATGTGCCCCCCACCCCCGTAAGTAACGCATTTCCCCAGCACACAAACGACTCCTATGTTTTTTCTGTAGTATCCAGGTTTCACTGCCATACATCAGAGTAGGGACAATTACACTCTCATACACAGCCATGTGGGGAACCCATCATTCCTGTGAAGAATTCACTCCCCTACTAATTTCACCATCCAATTTGTTTTCTCGGTCAAACATGCTTCCTAAATACAAACTTATTCATCTGGTCAATCACTGTGCCATTTAGACTTTATATTACATTCAGTACTACCAATTCCTCTCTCAAAAACCATAGCTTTGGTTTTTCCCTTATTTATACTCAGTTTGAATTTCATGCAAACCTCGTACATCTGGGACAACATACTCTGTAACTCACTTTTGCTCTCTGCCAACAAGACAGTGTCATCAGCATGCAGCAATCTGCACACATGGATATCACCAAGACATAAACCAGTATTATCTATTTTGGCATCACGCATGCACGCATCCATAAATATATTAAACAGCCATGATGACATTACGCAACCTTGTCTGACTCCTGCACCAATAGAAAACCATTTTGATAAAACTCGAACACAAGCTCTACTGCCAGCATACGTGGCTTTCACACTGTTGAGTAGATTCCCAGTGATACCATATTTATTCAGTACCTTCCACAAAAGTGTCCTATTTACTCAATCATAAGTTTTCTGTAAGTTGGTCAAGGCAGCAAAAACTTTCTTCCGAACAGACGGATACTTTTCAATCATCATGCATAATGCAAAGATTTGGTTAGTGCAGTATTTACCAGGCACAAAACCTTTCTAATCTTACACTTTCTCTGAAGTAAGACCTCGTGCTTTTTCAATAATGACCTTACGAAACACTTTCCCCGACACCCTGAGTAGGCTAATACCACGCAGTCGGTCGGATCACCTTTTCCCTTATTCAAGGAAACAATGATAGGATCCTTCCATTCCTGAGGGACCATTCCTTACTCCCAGCACAACTGGCAAATTTCAGTTAACCAGTCAATTACAGAATCAGCAGCATATTTCAACATCTCAGCAGTTATGCCATCAATTCCTGGAGCCTTCATTCTGAAGAGATTTTAGAGCCTTGCACATCTCTTCTCTTGAGATCCCTCTTGTGCTTCCATGCTTTACTGTGACATCCTGCTTCTGCCTCAGAAACACCTTTGCTTTCTTGATCTAATAACTCACAGAAGTATTCACCCCATCTTTCACTTAACTCATTGGGCTCCCATATCATTTCTCCAATCCTATTCTTCATACAGCTTACAACTTTATTTCCCCCAATTTTCCCGAGTCTTGTGTACTTCCAGAAAGTCTTTTATCTTTCCAAAAGGCAATTCATGCCTTTCCACATTCTCCTTCCTATCTTTTGCCTTGCTCTGGCGAACCAGCTTAGCTGCTTCATGCTTCTTACAGCAATGTTCATCCACAGAAATTTTACCTTGCAACATCCCCAAATAGGCTTCTTTCTTTCTCTTTACTGCCTTTTCAATCTCGCTATTCCACCAAGCATGACATCTATTGTTACCCACTATTATGGTGCCACAGACTTCTTCAGCAGCAGTGACAACACAGTTCTTTAAACATTCCCACTTCTTTTCTACATCCGCCTGAAAAGTCGTTCTACCTAGGAACGGTCATCATTTCTGAAGACGTGGAGCGCAATGTTCTAAATACAGTCACGACGACACCCGGCATTTCTATTAATGTACACTTTATTTCTACCCACCACACACAGCTTACACATGAACAACTTCAAGAAACATTAAACACAATCAATTAATAAGGTACATCGTAAACACTTCTATTTCCAGCGGCCCCCACTCGTTCGTACGTCTCATTCACACACAGGTTATGATTCACTACTGCGTAGTTCAACTTCCTTCTTTTTTTCTCTTTCCGCTTCTCTGGCATTTGATGGCGTGCTGGCTGTTCTCATGGAACGTCCCAGCGGTAGTGACCTTAAGCACAGGAGGCGGTGACCTTCACACCTTCCCAACGAAAGGATTTGATATAGTCTTTCTCAGAGATATCAAAGCATAATAGAACAAATAAACTAATTTAAGATGAATATCGACTATGATAAGACAAAATTATAACATCAAGAAAGTTGATGCTGAAATAATAATCGCGGGTACAAAATTTTGACCTAGTATTACATTAGGTTCTAACGTTCACGAAAGTTCACATTTAGCCAGTTCTATACATGTATAAACATGGGTTTAGTTTCCACTCAGACCTGGTCCATAGTTTATATTCTAAGTCCAATGCGATGATGAAAGTCGGCTGAGTGCATCAGCATTAACATGAACTTTCCCTTTCCGATAAGTCACTTGAGCTTGGAATCGCTGTAAGGCAAGCGCCCATCTTTGTAAACGAGCACTTTGTGGAGCACAATTCGTCAGAAAAGTCAGGGGGTTATGGTCACTAACAATTACGACTTCGGTGCCATAGATGTAAGGCTCAAATTTCTTGAGTGCAAAGATCACGACATACGCTTTCTTTTCTATAGTCGCATAGTTCACTTGGCTTTT
Organism: Macrothele yani; assembly: GCA_039090855.1. Lineage (NCBI taxonomy): Eukaryota > Metazoa > Arthropoda > Arachnida > Araneae > Macrothelidae > Macrothele > Macrothele yani. The sequence continues at coordinate 3,460,546 of CM077005.1, forward strand.
AGATAACTTTTTACTTATAAAAACAATAGGGGTGTTCAGTTTCCTTTTCATCCTTTTGTGCAAGGCATGCAGAAACTGCATATGCGGAGGCGTCAGTTTAGACAATGAAGGGTTTCGAAAAGTCGGGCGAGTAACAACTAGGTGCATTACTGATGGCTTCTTTAAGTCTTCCAAAGGATTCCTCAAGTTATCCTGTCCACGTTACTTGATCAGGTTTCCGCTTCTTAGTCAGTTCGATTAGAGGACGAGAAATATCAGAAAACATTGGTATGTATGATCGATAATAAGACAGTAGACCTAATAGACTTCGAACGTCTTTCTTAGTTCATGGAATTTTCAAATTCTGGATAGCAGATACCTTTTCAGGATCAGGTGCATGTCTTCCATTACCTATAATATGGCCTAAAAATGTTACTTGCAAAAGAGCACTTTTGAAAATTGACTGTGAAATTCGCCCCATCCAAGTCACAAAGAATGGTTTCTACATATTTCAGGTGGCTGTTTCAATCCTTTGAAAAGATGACAACATTGTCAATATATGTCTCTGCATAATCTCGGTGTTTAGACAAAAGTTGATTCATCACGCGCTGGAACTTAGCAGCTGCATTTCGCAACCCAAATGGCATAACTACGAAGGCATACTGTCTGTGACGAGTCACAAATGAGGTAAGGTGTTGAGTCTGGATATATTCGGATCTGCCAGTATCCTTTGAGCAAATTGAGTAAAGTTACGAACTTCGCCTTGGATACCTTATAAATAATATCAGTAGCATTCGACATGGGAAAAGCGTCTGTCTCAGTCTGAGCATTTAAATATCTGATATCTACACACAGTCTCACCGATGAGTCTTTTTTTTGACATGTACACCACAGGGTGAGCATATTCACTTTCAGTTAGTCTGATCAAGCCCAAACTCAATAGTTCTTCGATCTGTCTGCTTACTTCGTTTTTTAATGCTGCTTTTGGTACGCGATAAGGCTTTTGACGTTTTGGTAGGCTGCCGGATTTTAGCCTTATTACATGCTCGCCTACTCTGACAATTTTGGGTATTCCTGATTGAAGACTGGAATACTTACTTAAAACCTTCAATAACTGTTGCCTTTGCAAACCTGTCAGATGATTCAGGTCACACCCTTTCTTGTGGTCGTCAAGGTCCTTTTGCTTATTTCCGATAGGTATAGGAGTGCTTTCTACATCACCAAAATCAAGGTCAGCGTCATAAATAACTCCTACATTAGTTGTTTGAATATCCAGTTCCCTCATTTTATTCGCATGTATGTGTCTCGTGTTGTTGTCTGGTAATTGTACAAGATAACTGTAAGGAGACTTCCTTTCAACCACGGTGGTGGGTGCAGTCCATCGAGCATAAACCTTGTGGTTACTATCAGGCACCAAAACAATAACTTGGTCGCCAATCTTGAATTCTTTGTGTCTAGCTTTCCTGTTACGGTAATATGCATAAACTTTCTGTTGTTCTATGGCTGAGATTCCTGCAAGTTCAGCAGCTTTCTCAAGCTTCATCTTTAAATCATTCAAATAATTTGTCACAGATCCCAACTGACCAATGAGTAGAAGAGTTTCCTCTGTCCATGAGCTTTTCACTATCGACAATGTACCCTTGGGATGTCGATCATACAGTATCTGAAAAGGACTAACATTAGTGGTCACGTTTGGCACTTCTCTGTAAGCCCACATAAGAAATGGAATGTGCTTGTTCCAGTTGGTGGAGTGCTCTCTCATGGTATGATGGATCATTCCTTTCAATACTTTATTCCATCTCTCTACTAAACCGTTTGACTGGGGATAATCAGGTGTTTAGAAATGTGGGGTAGCCCCAATGCATTTCAAAAATTCTTGTGTCAGTTCTGAATTAAAATTGCTTCCTTGATCACTGGCTATAATTCTAAGGATTCCTGTTTGAGAAAAAAATCTGCTGAAGGGCATCGCACGTAGATTTCGCCGAAATGTTCTGTAGGCATACGGCTTCTGGCCATCTGGTACATTGATCAACTGCACACAGTACATATTTATATCCTCTGTTGCTAGGTTCTATTGGACCAATTATATCAACATTAATTACTTGAAATGGTTCATCCGGACGAGAAACGGGTGTGATTGGTGTGTTGTCACTGTTGGAATGTGGAGCTCGAAGTTGGCATGATCTGCATGTTTCACAAAACCTATCAACCTCGGTTTTCATTTCAGGCCAATAAAATAAATATCGTAATCTCTCTGTAGTTTTCCTTTTTCTTAGATGTCCTCCCCATAGACTGGAGTGTGCAAGACTCAAAAGTTGTTTTCTTCGGGCTTCTGGAACAACCAGTTGATGTACCATTTCTCCTAGAACCTTGTCTCGGTGATACAAGAGATTTTCCTGAACATAATAATTATTCCTTTCATTATTAGCATCAGTCCAACATTGCTTCAATGACGGATCTTCCTTCTGTTTTTTTTTTTTTAATTTATCAGAGTCACTTTTATTACTTGATTCTGAACTATCATTTAAAATGGTGGTCTCAGGCGTTTCATGTTTGTCCTCGTCACTAGAAATCACGGGAGTCAATAATGTATACATTTCCATTTCACCTTCACTTCTATCCGGTGATGTTTCTAATATATCCCTATGAAAGTTATTATATTCCCCTTCTATCTCCAGAGACGTAGACGGACGTCTACCCTTTTCATTCTTTACATGGTCACTTATTTTGCTGATACCTCCAACTTCACTATTATTTATGGTAACGATTTCCTTCACTTCCATGCAGCTCAACTCATTATGTGCACTCACTGATAATAACATGTGATTCACGAGTCTGTCAACCATCGCACAAGTAATAGTTACTTGAGGATAAACTCGACCATTTAACTCTATAGTACATTTGCTTAACGGCACATTTACTAGAGGTGCTTTCATCGTTTGTCCGAAAGCAGATTGAAGCAGTACCAATCCTCGTGGATTTTGAAAATATTTCGGCACATTGCTTTTTTTTTTTTTATTATCAATCTGAGTACCACTGTGTACTATTGCCGTTAAAATTTTCTTCTCACATTCAACCTTCAGAGTAGGCAAAGAATCGATTATTGGATCGCCATCTCTTTTATTTCCAAACTTCCTCAAATTAAGTGAACAACCGACCGAGACCTTTGCAACCAACGCATTACTTTCGCTTTTATTTACCTGTGAAGTAGAAGTAGAATAATCATTCTTCACTTCATCAGCCCTTATATTTTCATTAAATAGAACATTACAAATGGATCTATTATGGCGTCTTTTACAAAATGAGCAGGCAACCTTTGGCCGACATTTTTCGGCGATGTGTTTTAAACCCAAACAAACAAAGCAACGGCCAGAACTCCTTAATTTGTTTTTCTTTTCAATCAGCGAAACGGCCTCACAATCGTCACTCACATGACTCTCATCTGCACAGTATAAACATTGCTTAGGCTTAGTGGAAGATACTTGCGCAACTCTTCGAACAGGCTGATACATATTCCTTGTATTAGTGCTATATTTCTTTTCCTTATTTATGTCACAACATGGCCTACGAGGCTCAATAAATGATTCACACTGCAATTGTTTTGCTTTTTCCCTGGATTCGATTTCAATTCTAATGAAGTCAAGGAGCCCATCAACGTGAAAACAGAATGTCTCGGTATGCCGATGACTAAACTCTAAAGCCAGGTCAGATGGAATAGCCTTTGGTATTTATTACCGGGCACAACAAAGTGCCATAAGTTCTTGTATGGACTTCTAATGACTTTAAACTCCTGACCTGAACTTGAATATTATCATACAAACTTCTCAAACAATGTATATCACTGAATTTATTTACAGAGCTTAAGTTTAACAACCTATTCATGTGAGAATTAATTATCAGATCTTTACGACCAAATCTTTCTTGCAGTAGTGCTATTGCTGCTTCGTAATTTCCATCGGATAAGGCAAATCCTGCGATTGCATTCGCTGCCGATCCACCTAGTACGATTTCAAGTATGTAAATTTAAGGGTCTTACTTATGTTATTATTGTCATGAATAGCAGTTTTATATGTGTTCCAAAAATCCTAAAATAGTGATTTCTCCGTAAAACTTAGTTATATTTATCGTCAGTAACTTAACTGCTAAGGTATTATTTGTCTCAGAAACCGCTTCATTATTCACACTGACGTTTTCAGAATTTCGTCCTATATAACCATTCCCATCTCGTTCTTTGATTTTCTTACTGGCTTTAAATTTGCATAACGTTATCTTATCAGTAGATTCTTGGGAACCTTCAAATTCTGTTAAATCATCAACTAGATTTTCTACTTCCGAGTCAATTTGCTTTAAGTCACCTTCTTTTTATGTGTTAACTGTTCTAAATAACCTTCAAGTTCTATTACACTAATTTCATCATTGGAAATAGCTGTTTCAACTTTCTTAATAACATTCGTAACTACTGTCCTTAATACGACTCTCTTTTTCCTAAGTTTGGTAAGCTCCATTTTATTCTCGGCCTCAATTGCCGACACTATATCAAAATATCTATAGTGTTTAGATCGAAAATTTGAGAGGTAATGTACCTAATAAATTTATCCTCGATAATTCCCGTTAAATATTTATAATACTGAAAGTAATAAGAGGAAGCCATGAAGTCATTAATTACTAGAAAATATCTATGTCAATATCTTTACCTTGTAGTGAGTATCCTATCTCGATCGTGTAGTCCTCTTTATTTAGCAGCGTGCGGGCATCGCTTCCATTGTGTTCCGAATAATCCGACCAAGCTGCTACCACTGTAAAGTCGTTTTACCTAGGAATGGTCATCATTTCTGGAGACGTTGAGCCCAATGGCCCAAATGCAGTCACGACGACCCCCGGCATTGCTGTTAGCGTACACTTTATTTCTACCCACCACACACAGCTTACACATGAACAACATCAAGAAACATTAAACACAATCAATTAATAAGGTACATCGTAAACACTTCTATTTCCAGCGGCCCCCACTCATTCGTACGTCCCATTCACACTCTGGTTACGATTCACTACTGCGTAGTTCAACTTCCTTCTTTTTTCTCTTTCCGCTTCTTTGGCATCACTGCAGATGGCGTGCTGGCTGCTCTCATGGAACGCACCAGCGGTAGTGACCTTCAGCACAGTAGGTGATGACCTTCACACCCTCTCACATGACTTCAGCTCCTTCAGTCATTCTCTGAGTAAGTTAGAATAACACTGATGATCTTCAGGGAGCCTTTGAACCTTTATTCTTTCCATCCTAGGCCTCTTCCTATTCTTTTTCTTCCAACCAACATTCAGTTACACTCGTGACACTACCAAGTAATGTTCAGAACCAACATCCGCACCTCTCATCACACGAGTGTCAACAACTAAGTGTTTCAGACGCTAATCGTAAAACAACAAAATCTATCACACTCTTTTGACGAAAATAAATACTTCCCTGACTGAATTTTTAAAACAAAACTATTTTTAATCTCAGAGCTTTTATTCATATTTTAATTAACTAAGCAAATTTACAAGATTATGGACAGACCATGTTTATAGTTCTGAATGTGAGATGATATCCATCTTGTACACAGACAGTGGTTTATGGTTTTGAATATTAGATTATATCCATGTTTATAAGCAGCCAATTAAGTACATTAGAATTCTTGAAATTGTCAAATCACGCGTAAGTTACGCTGACAATTATAAGCGGGACGTTTCGGTAGCGACTTCTACCTTCATCAGCCATGTAGTGAGACACGTAAAAGCTTCAGTTGTTGCCAGATTTCAAAATCGCTTTCCAAATAATAGGAATGTTAAAAGGTGCATCAGTATTGCAGGTGTTAGGGGTAAGTTCGCGAAAGCATTGTAATCTACCTTACCCCTAACACCTGCAATACTGACACACCTTTTAACCTCCCTATTATTTGGAAAGCTATTTTGAAACCTGGCAACGACTGACGCTTTTACCACGTGTCTCACTCCATCTGATGAAGGTAGAAGTCGCTACCGAAACGTCCCGCTTATAATTGTCAATGTAACTTATGCGTGATTTGACAATTTCAAGAATTCTAATGTTTTGTGTGTTACATGTTTTCCTGCCAATTCTTCTCACTATGAGTTCAGTAGATGTTTGTCAGTTGCCAACAGTTTATAGAATTGTGGAATAGCTTTTTTACGGGTCTTATAGAGGTTATTTTTCATCAAAGTTGGTTGTCAAATTTTCGAACTAAAGCCTAGTTCGTCATCAGGACTATGTCACTGGAGTAGTTGCTGCCACTCAATTGGAAGAGTCCATCCGCAATTATCGTTAATTGTGGTACTTCTTCTTGCTATTTCGATCCCTTCTTCTAGTTTCCTCTTTACTAAGTTTGACTGGTGGGCGATTATTTTCACTGAGTCCCAATTTATGGAGTGTCCACTTGCTTGTATATGTCTGTCTAGCCCTGTTTTGTTCCCAATGTTCCTAATAGCTGCTTGGTGTTCTTTCATTCGGACCTTAATACTTCTCCCTGTTTCTCCTATATAGCTGAATCCGCAGTTACAGTCGATGCAGTAGGAAGGAGTAATTTACTGCATCGACTGTAACTGCGGACTCAGCTATATAGGAGAAACAGGTAGAAGTATTAAGGTCCGAATGAAAGAACACCAAGCAGCTATTAGGAACATTGGGAACAAAACAGGGCTAGACAGACATATACAAGCAAGTGGACACTCCATAAATTGGGACTCAGTGAAAATAATCGCCCACCAGTCAAACTTAGTAAAGAGGAAACTAGAAGAAGGGATCGAAATAGCAAGAAGAAGAAGTACCACAATTAACGATAATTGCGGATGGACTCTTCCAATTGAGTGGCAGCAACTACTCCAGTGACATAGTCCTGATGACGAACTAGGCTTTAGTTCGAAAATTTGACAACCAACTTTGATGAAAAATAACCTCTATAAGACCCGTAAAAAAGCTATTCCACAATCACTATGAATAGAGGTGCCATAAATGCATTTACAACTAGTTTATAGAAGTTGCACAAAACTGGTTAATCCAATAGAAACTCTTGCTGAAAGCCATACTCTGAAACATATGGAATTCATACGGCTGGATTTGGATTTGTAACCTGTGATTAAATTTGGAATATAGTGTCAGATGCTCATGGGAATTTTTAAACCTTGTAAAAGAAAACAACGGCTGAATTATACTTACTTCTGACCCTGGTGTTTCCATCTGCTGGAGGTGGCATAGGGTGGATTGCCACATCTGCACGTCTGTAGCATACAATTACCTTAGTTTGAGAGACACTGTTTACTCTGATTTTTTTAGTATTCATTCTAAGAAAAAGTGACATTTTCTTTCTTATGAATGCAACAGGATAACCTCTCTGGTAGATAATGAATGGAATTGTACCCTACAGGTAAGGAATGATAAATGATGCAAACTAATGATTCAAATCGGTATTCACATGGAAGCTTACATTTTCTTTTTTGGAATAAATACTCTGACAGTTGCCCTAAATTCTTTGAGCCTATGGTAACATGGTTCATGCAGGGCCTTGAAAGTCCTTTAAAAAAAAGGTGATTTTCAAAGCTCTAAATTCCTTAAAAAATAAAAAAAAAATAAAAAAAGTTGAATCACCTTGGAAAGTTCTTAAATTGTGTGGAGCCAGTATGTATCCTTTTATATTTTGTGTGCTCATTTTGGTGTACTAGAAATATTTTTGATTCACACCCTTTGCAAAAAAAAAAAAAAAATGAAGCACCCAGAGAAAGTTGTTCACCCCTGATGGACTCCGCATGCAAATACTTCAGGGCTGAATACGCAAATGATTACAAAATAACGACCAATGACTAAATAGTGGCTCAGCACAGTGCATCAAGAAGGGCAAAATTTTGTCATTGTGATTTCATATATGTGCCTACAATGGTAACTAACACATTGTGTCACAAAAGTCACAGAAGAAAAACTGGGAAATGAGAATAAAGTCATGAAAGTCAAGTGCAGGACATGAAATTAAAGATGTAGGGCATAGTTCTAGCAAGTACGAGAATGTTCTACAGCTTTTCTCATTTTGAATTTTTCTGACAAAGTTCCTCTTTTGTTTATATAGCTTCTGATCATATTTCTCATTTTTAATGTTTTTCTGGTCATGTTTTTAATTTTTTTTTCTTGGATAATAGTGCAAAATTCGACTTCATATTTTTTAAGAATTTCTGGTAGGAAATGCGTGTTTTTCTTTATTTAAAATATCTTCAAAATCAATCAACAAAGTAAACATTTTGCTTCCCTTGTTTTAAAGTGAAGTCAAATTTCAAAATGGGTACTTGATCTGTCTTTGATGAAATTGGCCCCTTTTCTGTATAATGCTTAAAATTGAATGCTTTCATGACAGAATGAACAATTGCAGTACTGATTTTTAATTTTATTTTTCTTAAAATGCCTGTGTTCTCATTCCTTAGTCTCTTGCTATATCAAAGAACAGAGCAAGAATTTTTTTTCTTCCTTTTGTTTAAAGTGAAATTAAAGTTAAAATTTGGCAGTTTTCATAGAATTTGCAGAGAAAACGACTTTACTGACAATAAAAGTGGGCGATGGAGAGTTCAGATTTTGAACTTAAATTGCTTTTTGAAAAAAAAGAACATGCTTTTTTATTTTCTTGATGTAGCAAGAAATAACAGCAAAATCTGTGCAGCTATTGCTCTTTCTGCTCTAAAACAATTTTACAAGTCACAGAAATAGTTCTAATTCTGTTGCTGTCATATTAAGTACTGACTTTGAAATTTCCTTTGCTTTAAAATAAAAGCAAAACTATTTGCACCATTAATCGGTATAAAAACAATTATACTTTTTAAAAACTGGCAAAAGTTATTTGCTTTTCTTGCAGAAATATTTCAACTTTGAATAGTATCGTAAAAAAATATAAGTTTTAGTTTTATTAAGTGTATTACATTGTATATTATTAGTGCAGATCAGTTTATCTATTGTACACAAGTGGCTTCATTATTTCAAATAATTTTAAGTTCAGATAGGCTGTAATATTGGATTTTCACTTTATTGAAATTCTTAGAATAATGAACTAAAATTTCTGTCTACAAATTCTTTGATATTTCACTGCAAAGTGAATTTTCACTTTGATTTTTTTATTATATTGAACTATTAAAGGGTTGCCGTGTATCATAAAAATTAATTAATATGCATTACACTAGCACTTTTTGTCACACTGAGTAATTTAAGAAATTAAATTTATTATTTTAATCTTAGGAATTTACTTTAAATTCTTTCATGTTTGCATACATATCTATGTACTTGATAAAATTTGGATATGAGCACATAACTGTAAATAATAAGTATTAAAACTAAAAAACACACATAAGTTATGTAAGTAAGCTTTCAACCGATAACTTCAGTCTTCATCAGCCTTCTGACGGATGGACATTTCAGCAGGTTGATTTCGCCCCCCCCTCATTTGGGTCATTTTTGAGATTGAGGCAAAACTGAAGACAAATTTTGGTGGAATTGTTGGGTTATTTTTTTATCTGGGGATGGTATTTCATGTTTCAAAAATGGAAATTAAACAGGGTGAAATTTTTTCCTGTAATCGTAATTTTTTTCTCACAATGCTGCATTTGTCCGGTGTTGTTGTTCAATACACTTCATTGCATAACAGTTTGTATTTCAGCTTGAAACTGTAGGCAACAATTTTTCAAAAACTGAAGTTGTAGAATGAAAATTTCCCTAAGATTTTCAGTCATGTGATTCTTCTGTGAATTCAAGAAATTCTGCTTTTTCCATTATCAGTTTCGTCATTTACAGGGTCGATGCACGACTGAACAGAAATTTGTGGTGTCACATCGGGGCTCCATCCAACTTCTGCTTTTTCCAGTATTGTTGTCGAACATTTTATTCCATAAATATTCTTTCAGCTTGTAAATGGGTGAAGGGGGGGGGGGGTCCGGAAACAGAAGTCGAACGGAGCATAGATTTTACCCTGTAATCACATTTTTTTTTTGCTCTTGCAATGTTCCTACTGTCCTGTGTTGTTAAATATTAATTTTCCACCAAAACTGCTTGCATTTAAGCTTGATAAGGGAGGGAAAATTTTCTGAAAACAGAAGGCATGAAGTTGGAAAATTTGTAAGAATTGAATGATGCATGATGTTCAAAAGTATTCATATTCTCAAAGTTATACAAATTTATCTAAAATAGTGAAAGCTTTGATATCATGCATTCATACTGAAGGTTCTTTTAATACAGTGGATGTATTATGAAAGTTTTTATTCCATCTTTATACTCATAGGTGTAAATAACAACATAACATTAATTACCAATGACTTATCAATCAGAAAAGCCAAACATTTACCTAAAAGCTCTTGGCTACTTTCTTGCTATACACTTCATGCACGTCAATTAGAACATCCTGTTATGTAGCTGGGCCTTCAAAGGTTGAAACTTCTAGCTTATAGGGCGCTGTTTTATATTTGTTTTTCCGGTCATGAAACATCATATTTTTATTCACAGGACAAAAAAACGCTGACTTCTGTATGCCATCTGACATGTAACATAGCTCGTCATCACTAGGTGTATACTCACTATAACGTGAGTGTTGTCAACTTCCATTACGCCTATTTTTTTTTATCTTATTCCTCTTTCACTCCCCCATATGCAGCATGGCCTAAAAATTCACAATTCAAAAAATGGTACTCACTTCGGAAACACATATTCACCCACCCAATAAATATTCATATATAGTATTCTCAACAATGTACACTACCCATAAAACCACTCTAAGGTACACTATATACAACACATTCATACACTCAATTAAAACCACTATGTACATAATTACACTATTTACATTCCACGGCAGTCAAACTGTTGTCAACTGTGACTAATGTAGTGCTCCATCTGCCTCATATACCGCACAAACCCTACAGCAAACGCCAACCCCATTCAGCCTGTCACACACAATCCCCAAGCGTTTTCAACAGTATCCCTGTCGTCTTCAGGAGGTCGATGTGTCTCTCTGCCAACCACAGCTCAAGTGAGCAAAGTCATTGAGGTTCCAGCTTCAGTCACAAACTCTGCATCGTTGTGTCTTTGGCACCATCTATTGTCAGTGCTGTTCTCTTTTCTTTTTTTACCTCTTAATTGTTGTTCAACTTTTATTAAGGCTTTCCACTGTTCGTTTAAGTTGTTTGGTTCATTAATGTTACACACTCTTGATCTTTTTTTTCTATTTCTATTATTACTGATTCCGCAATTCTTAACTGCCTTTCGTTTTTACAGCTCTAAATTTTAATATTTTCAGACTTCGGACATTGGTGATTTTCTAGACAATACTGGGTTAATGCTGTCTTAGCTTCTTTTTTATTCCAATTACTCATATGTTGGTGTAATCTATACTTTAACTTGTTCTTAGTTCTGTCTATATATGACAAAGGTGGTTTCTGATTTATAGGAATCTCATATACACCTGCTCTATCTAGTTGGCTGATTTTTTCATTTTTTATTACTATATTTTTATAGTATGCACTTGATTTCCTACTTATATGTCATATTTGCCACAAACCTTATTAATTTCAGCAGAAATCCTTCAACATATGGAATTGTTCCTACATATTTTAATAGTATTTTAACATTAGTGCCCTTATTATTTGCTTGAATTACTTCATAAATCCATTTCTTTAATACCTGTTTAGGGTAACCAAAATCATGTGCAATTTTTTCAATATATTCAATTTCTTCTTTTTTATATTGTTCTTTTGATGAGTGTGTTAAACTTCTTTTGATTAGTGTTTTAACACTTATTTTTTTTATGTGTTAATGGGTGCGATGACTGAAAAGGTATTAACACAGGAATATATGGTGATTTTCTATGCACTCTGTATTGTATATTGTCATTTGTTTTGATTACCATAATATCCAAAAATGCCAATGTGTTATTTTGTTCCTGTTTCTTTGTCAATTCAATAGATGGATAGAATAAATATAGTAATAAAAAATGAAAAAAATCAGCCAACTAGATAGAGCAGGTGTATATGAGATTCCTATAAATCAAAAACCACCTCTGTCATATATAGGCAGCACTAAGAACATGTTAAAGTATAGATTACACCAACATATGAGTAATTGGAATAAAAAAGAAGCTAAGACAGCATTAACCCAGTATTGTCTAGAAAATCACCAATGACAATGATGGGCAAAACACGTAACAATATTAACAAATAAAGGTAACTTGATCACGCTAGTTACGTTAAATGAAAACTTTTACAAAAAAGTTCGTAAGTTGGAAGCTTTCGATCTTATCTTAGGTCTTCATCATGCCAATGGAGGACTAAGATTGTTGGCAGATTCTACATTTGAATTTTTCCTATTTTTGTTGCCAAAACTTAGAATTGATCTCCAGATCATCGGAATGTAGAGAGGAGATTCGGAATTGCAAGTCAATGAGTTGAAAATAATTTCCAGGCTTTCACGGTAACGGAGGGCTAAACGATTGTCAAAAGAAGCAATTCGTTTTGCTTCGTTCCAGTGGGGAACTGCAGATGTGTCTCCATTGTCAAAATAGACAAGGCAGTATTAGGATTGGCTTTCGAAACATCTTTTTTATGTTCTAAAATTCTATGGTTAATGCTCCTGTATGTGCTTCCAATGTATAAGTTATCCCCAGTAGAAGAAGAGATAGGAATGCAGTAAACTCCTGGGAGGTTCAGGCTTTCAACTTTGTCCCTATCCCTTTGTAGAAGTTTCAAGATATTTGGGGTAGATTTAATGGCAAGATGGTAACCAAAACTTCTAAAAAGAAAATGTAACTTATAAGCATAGGAAGGATGGTAAGGAACAGAATCACAGAATTTCAGGTTTTCTTTCTTTTGAGGAAGGAGGCATTTCTGCAAGCAGAGGGGAAAGAGGTGAGCCCAGGGGAGACCAGATTGTTGCTTGTACACAATTTTGTTGAAAACAAAACAACTGTGTTGATGAATAGTGTGGAAACAATCATAAAGATCTTTGATAAGAGTATCAGGTGGTTCAAAATGAAGAATCATACTCTTATCAAAGATCTTTGATTGTTTCCACACTATTCATCAACACAGTTGTTTTGTCTTCAACAAAATTGTGTATAAGCAACAATCTGGTCTCCCCATGGGCACACCTCTTTCCCCTCTGCTTACAGAAATCTACATGCAACATATTGAAGTTTCCATCATTCCTCAACACCCTTTTCAACCTTCCCTGTGGTTAAGATATGTAGACGACATTTTCATTAGCTGGCCACATACTGAGTCTGAACTACAGACACTGATCAACTCCATTACGGAAAAATTTCCTTCCATTAATCTCACTACATCTAAGGAAGTAAACCACAAAATTGATTTCCTGGATGTATCTACCTGCAGAAACGCTGATCTCTCCATTACTCGTTTCGTCTATCGTAAACCTTCTGCGGCCACTAACGTAACTAGCGTGATCAAGTTACCTTTATTTGTTAAAATCACCAATGTCCGAAGTCCAAAGATATTAAAATTATTAAGAGCTGTAAAAACGAAAGGCAATTGAGTATTGCGGAATCAGTATTAATAGAAAAAAATCATCAAGAGTGTGTAACATTAATGAACCAAACAACTTAAACGAACAGTGGAAAGCCTTAATAAAAGTTGAACAACAATTAAGAGGTAAAAAAAGAAAAGAGAACAGCACTGACAATAAATGGCGCCAAAGACACAACGATGCAGAGTTTGTGACTGAAGCTGGAACCTCAATGACTTTGCTCACTTGAGCTGTGATTGGCAGAGAGACACATTGACCTCCTGAGGATGACAGGGATACTGTTGAAAGTGCTTGGGGATTGTGTGTGACAGGCTGAGTAGGGTTAGCGTTTGCTGTAGGGTTTGTGCGGTATATGAGGCAGATGGAGCACTACATTAGTCACAGTTGACAACAGTTTGACTGCCGTGGAATGTAAATAGTGTAATTATGTACATAGTGGCTTTAATTGAGTGTATGAATGTGTTGTATATAGTGTACCTTAGAGTGGTTTTATGGGTAGTGTACATTGTTGAGAGTACTATATATGAGTATTTATTGGGTGGGTGAATATGTGTTTTCGAAGTGAGTACGATTTTTTGAATTGTGAATTTTTAGGCCATGTTGCATATGGGGGTAGTGAAAGAGGAATAAGATAAAAAACTAGGTATAATGAAAGTTGACAACACTCACGTTATAGTGAGTATACACCTAGTGATGACGAGCTATGTTGCATGGCAGACAGAAGTCAGCGTTTTTTGTCCTGTGAAAAAATACGATGTTTCATGACCGGAAGAACAAATATAAAACAGCGTCCTATAAGCTGAAAGTTTCAAACTTTAAAGGCCAGCTACATAACAGGATGTTCTAATTGACGTGCATGAAGTGTATAGCACGAAAGTAGCCCAGAGCTTTTAGGCAAGTGTTTGGCTTTTCTGATTGACAAGTCATTAATGACTTGCACGTAAATATGCGCACTTTGTTGGTATTTAATGCCTTTAAAGATGCAAATAATATGATTAATTCATACATGAGATTCTTCCGCGAATTCGCGGAATTCGCTTTTTTCGGCATCATTTTGGTCATTCTCGAGGTCATTGCAAAAATGAAGAGAAAATTTTCAGGATTTTTTAGGGGGGGGGGGGGGTTCGTCGTTCTATAGAAAAATATAAAAGCGGAATTCCGCGATTCCGCTTTTTTGTGGAGTAGAAGAACTAAGCGCTTTCTAGCTTAAAGCGTTGTTTTTGGAGCAGACGCGGGGGGCAAGAAGAAATGTTGGAGGGTGGAGTCAGGAGCTCAATTCGTTTAATGCTGTCAACAATGGATGGGATGTCTGTCACTTGAGCATCGCAGCGCAAAGGGTGGAAGCTCCGCCTACTTCGTGCGTTAGGGAAACTACCGCAGCCCTTTCCGTGTCTTGCGGGAAATCGCCACTCTGCATTCTATCAGGGCCAAACTATCTGCTTAATTCTATCCGTGACGTCAGCGCGAGAAACTCTTGTAATTTGCAAATGTACCCGAATGCGTTCCCGCTTTTCTGAGATCGTTCGAGAATCGAAGCACTCGTGAATCCTCTTCCTATGGAGTATGCCAAAAAATACGGAATCTCCGTAATTATTACGGATTTCCCCCGGGATTACGGGGGACTAACAAAAAATTATGGATATTCAGATTTTCGCTGTTATTAAGAAAATTTTACTGATTTTGTAAATAATCGATGTAAAAGCCTCTGAACAAAGTTCGTAACACAGCCCTTTGTCTTTTTTTTTCTCTCAGGTGGTGGAATTTGTTTTGCTTATTTCAAAGTGTGAAAAAAAAAAAAATGCCCCTCGTGCTTCTTTCGCCGTGGCCTGGGATTACGTCGACCTGAAACATCTGAATAAAGTTCGTGACGCAGCTTTCTTTTCTTAAATTCGTTCTACCCCCCCCCCCCCCCCCGAAGAGAAAGAATTTGTTTTGCTTGTTTGAAAGCTAGGTGGAAAGGAAGAATGGCACCACGCCGGAATTATGTAGGCCTGGCGGGCTTCTTTTGCCGTGATCCGGTATTACGTTGGTTCGGACGTGCTTCTTTTGCTGTGATCTGGAATTACGTTGGTTCGGACGTGCTTTCGCTGTTGCCCGGAATTGCGTCTGCCCGATGCCTTCTGAACCATGTTCGTGACGAACCTTTTTGTTTTTTTTCTAAGGAGGAGGAATGTGTTCTGCTTGTTTGAAAACTTAGTGGAAAGAAAGCACGGCGCCCGGCTCGGATAACGTCGGCCCGAAGCCGCTGAACAAAGTTCGTGACGCAACTCTGTTTCTTTCCTTCCTTTCTTTTTTTCTACGGAAGAATGTGTTTTGCATGTTTGAAAGCTAAGTGGGGGGGGGCACGGCTTCGTGCCGTTATTACGTCGGGCCGAAGCCTCTAAAAATTTGTGACGCAGTTTTCCGTCTTTTTTTGCTTTTTATTTTATTCTTTCTTTCTAAGAAGGAATTTGTTTTGCTTGTTTGAAAGCTAAGTGGAAAGAATGTGTCATGGGAGGCTCAAAAACATTGTGAAAAACAAGAATTCGGCAGAGAAAATCTCCCCACTTGCTTGACGTTGATGGAGATTCATGTCACCATATTCACAATGCAAGCAAAAATTTTTGCAAGACATTTTATAAGGTTACATTGAGAAATACTTTATTGACTTCTTCAATGACTAAAAACTAAGCTGTGGATATATGTTTCTAATTCTTGCAAGTTTCTAATTGCTTGACTAAATTCACAAACTTTCATAGACAAATACTTTTCACCTCAGGATTTAGCTAGTAAAGATTCACATGTAAGTTTTAAATCTGATTTTTTAAAATATTTCATTTTATTTTGTTCTTAAATCCCTACTTTTCTATTGTGAATATAATAATGTGCTTCACTTTAATATTTACTTACATAATTTACAGAAAATAATTCCATATGGCTAGCATACTCTTAAATATTGTATATAAGCTGTATTTGAATTTGCTCACCGCGCGTTCGCATGTCCCAATTTTCCACCCAGTTAAAAAGTTCAGCTTTTTTTATCATCGGCCGGTCTCATGTTTGTTAATTACCAAGCTTTCGCTTGTCAATAGACATTTTTCTCAAGGTACGTTACAAACAGAATGTGTAGAATTAAGCAAATAAACAATGTTCTTTCACATGTTCTTATAACATGCCATCATATTATAACTTGCGTGACATGTTAAAAAGCATTCTCAGTATCGTGCTCTGCCTCGTATAATTTCATATGAAACCTCTCCATATTTGGGGAATATCATAAGAAACACTTTCATTACATGCTTCCTCTCTTCCCATTATCTCCATTGACTCTTGTATTGAGGATTCTCTTTGTGTAGCATACCTAGCTATACATTTAAGCACCAGGCCATTCAGGTATAGCTGTATTATTTAGTACCTCTCTAGCAAGTGCTGTAGAAGGTATTGTGTCTTTTACATTTCTACTATGTTCCTTAACTCTAGCCTTAAGACAACTTTTTGTCAGTCCAACATACACCTTTGTTCCATCAGTGTACCGTAGTGGGATGGTATATCCTCCTGCTTTGTCCATCTCATCTGATTCTTTATAATGTGATAACATTTTACTAATTGATTTTGTCGTTTGTATTCCCACATCATATCCTTTACTACGTAATAGGTTAATGTTTTGAAATAATTAGAGAAACTTGG
This sequence comes from Macrothele yani, assembly GCA_039090855.1. NCBI lineage: Eukaryota > Metazoa > Arthropoda > Arachnida > Araneae > Macrothelidae > Macrothele > Macrothele yani. The sequence continues at coordinate 3,477,737 of CM077005.1, forward strand.
GATGTAAGATATCTTACCTACGAATTTTATGTTGCTCTTGTATTTAGCTCTTACATACTCTCTTATTTTGCGTTCTATATTTTTTGTTATGGTCATCTTTTTGAAGCTGTATCCGGCAGTTATGGCGTAATGAGCACAAAGATTCGCCAAGCTTTCACACTCCACTGGGAGGCTTTTTCAATGGTAGACATAAAATGCAGGGAATTGGAACACGTAAGGAACAAAGATGATTTTTGAAAATAATGTGGGTGACATCTTGAGCATATTACATGAAATTTTAGCACGTAATTACACGTTACGGCGCGCTGTGTTGCTGTCTTTTAATAACCATACATGAGATTCTTCCGCAGATTCGTGGAATTCCGCTTTTTCGTCATCATTTGGGTCATTCTCGAAATCGACGTAAAACCAAAGAGAATTTTGGGGGGGGGGTTTCCCATGAGGAAGTGATATTTTATCTTTTAAAACTTTTGTAAACTGAAGTTAAACGGAGAAAAGACTTTCCCCATTATCGTAATGGGCTTTTCTCGCGATGTTTCTTTTGCCCAGTATTGTTAAGTTTAATTTTATTCCATAAATATTTGTATTTCAGCTTGGAAATGGAGGAAAATTTTCCAAAAACGGAAGTTAGGCTTCCGCGGAAATTTCCTCTAATCTTCAGGCACAAGATTTTTCAGCGGATTCGAGGTATTTTGACGTTTTCATCATCATTTGTGTGGTTCTCAAGATCGATACATAACTGAACAGAATTTGGGGGAAGGTCGTTTTCTGTCGGTGGACGGAAGTATGACTTTCGAAATCGGAAGTTAGAATGGAGTGAAGGTTTCTCCCGAAGGTCGTTTTCCGTCGGTTGACGGAAGTACGACTTTCGAAATCGGAAGTTAGAATGGAGTGAAGGTTTCTCCCGTAGTCATAAATTTTTTTTTCTTTTCTTTGCAATATACTTTTTCTAAGTATTGTTGTTAAACATAATTTTATTGAATAGATGGGTATTTCAGCTTGAAAAGTACATAACATTTCTGAAAGCGGAAGTCAGACGGTGCGATGATTTCGCCTGTAACGCCCCCCCCTTCGCGCAATGTTTCCTATATCTTGTGTTGTTAAATGTTAATTTTATATTTTGAATAGAGTAATGTGGTCCAGTTTAATATTTACATAAATAAATTAACGTGAACAATTTTGTCTTGCTCATGCTGTGTTTTATTCACACTGTTTCGTTGCACATTCCGATTTTTTTACCCAGTTCAGAGTTCAGCTTTTATTTTTCTTCGTCAGTCTCGTGTATGAATAACGCATATCTGCCAAACCATTGGTAGTTCAGTAGAGATCATATCATTGAATGCTACTTTGCTCGGGAGGATTTCGACAGTTTCCCTGATTGCAGTCTCTTTAAAGTTCGTGTAAGGGGCAATTCTTCTAATACTGTTCCATACTAGAGCACCTGATGAATGCATGACTTCTCTGGCAAGGGCTGTATTCAGCATGTCCTGGTTGAAACTTTGCACGTGTTCTTTACATCTAGTGTCCAAGGATCGCTTTGTCACTCTGATATATATCTTTTCCGTGTTGTCAGGATATATCAACGGTATAGCGTACACACCCGCCTTTTCTTTTTCACACTGTCTCTCCTTGCAGCTTGATACTATATGTGATAATGGGGTCGGAAACTTCCTTGCTATTAAATGGAATTGTGGATGACTTTTAATTAACACAGCTGACTTACTCTCATATCACCGAACACAAGTGGTCTGTGGACTGGTAGTAATGGACCATTCATGAAAGATATGTTAACAACAAATGACCCTTCATTGTGAATGATCTTTCGGTCCGCCATTACTGCAACACATTTAATGTTATTCCACTCCCAGGAGTGAGTTCAGAAGCAACTTCCCAGTAAGAAAAGTAATGGTGAGAATTAATAAGTGTCAACCATTATGTAAGCGAGTAATTGGCATTCAACTATGAAATAATAGTGAAAGTTAAAAATGGGAATGATGTGAATGCAATTAATGTGCATAATGTGCCTGAATTGTTCACTATGAGCTTTGCTTGTGCAAATAATTCATCATGAATGGGGAAGATCTTTGCACTGTTTTGGGCAGTTTGTTGTGTACGATATTCAATCTGCCATTACTGCAACATTTACTAAAGTAGCAGTACGTTGACTGTTTTTCTGCCCACATGAGTTCAGAAACAAATTCCTAATAAGCATACGAAAATTAATGTTGAGAACTAATAAAGTGTCAACAGTTATGTGAGTGAATACAGTAAGCTAGAAAATATTGGTGGAACTTAAGAATGAGAATGATACATAAATGCCATTCATTTGAATGGTGTGCCTGAATTATATGCCACAAGTTGGCGTGTGGCAAATTATTTATCCTGAACGGTGAATGGTGAAGATCTCCTTCTCATTTGGAAAGTTTGCCAAGGAGATGTGGCCTTGAAAGTGCTTTGGCCACAAATATGAGTTTCCTGCGACGAAGGATTTACTTAGTGAATGTTGTGACAACCTGGAAATTGAATGATCATTTATGAAGGCCTTTTGTGTGAACAATGAATGAACTCCCAAGAAGGAATGATTTATGCTATCACTACTATGGACCATAGATAAAACCAGTGTTTAAACACGAGGTAGACATTTTTCTTCACTGCATTCATGTCAACTTCAAGCACTGATTGTGATTGGATAGTTTTTAAGGTTGTGATCATTAAATGGTTTAGTCTCAAGGGTTCAACTGTAAAACAACCTAGAGGAGATTGTATCCTACAAGGTTTTGCTTCTTGGTGGGGTAGATAGGGTATATCTATTTTTAAATGTAGAATCTAAAGGAAATGGTTATTGTTGATGTTTGCCAGAATCTAGTAGCTTGTTTGAGAAGAGAAATGTTACACCTACTGTATTTACAAGTCGTTCCACAATTGCACTTCCATGTATTCCAAAGCCTGCTGCGTGATTTAAATGAAACAAATATTGGAAGTCTGGAGACAGTTAAAACTGAACTGTCTGTGTATTATTATTACAAACGTGCCAACTCTCCAGATTTATTGCAAAGTTCAAGAAGCTATATTAGCCATTGAATGAAAAATATATGTGGTATGTTAATTATTGTATTTACTACACATAATGTGTAGCAGGAAATTACTGTTACTCACATTTTTATTATAAACGTAGTGGTTGTTGGACCAGGCTCCTTTTTTACCACCATTAAGTAATATACTTAAAAAGGAATGTAAAGATTATAATATACATCTGTCTGAAACTGTCATAGATAATGGCAAACTACTAACATGCAACAACAAAACATCATTATTGGACAAAGCTGGTGTATATATGATACCAACAATTACAGCCAACAACAATCGTGATCGCATATATATCGGAAGTACCAAAAGACGTTTTTGTACAAGATTACAGGAGCACACGCATAGCTGGAAAATGAAAGACAGCAAAACATCACTGGTAAAATACTGTTTAGATAATGATGTACAGCTTAATTGGAAAAATGCTAAGATCATTACATCACATAAAACACATAAGCAGATTCTAAATGCAGAGGCTTTAGCTATTGAAAATTTTAAAACAAAAAGCTGTAACAATAATACACCATTAGAAATGCCATATATATGGAAACATCTACTTGAAAAATTAAACTTCAGTTTTGAATGATATTACTATAGAAAATACGAACCCCTACATTTTAAAAATATGTTATTCAACATAGGAAGCAAAAATTTGATGCACTTATCACTAACAGAACATTATTTCTTGATTTAATTATCTTTTCTAAGTGATTCCCGGCGTTTTCTTTGATGAGGAAACCACTTGTCATTGCATTTTCCTCAATTTCTTTCTGCTTACAAATTATAGTGGTCAGTGTAGAAACAGGCATATCAAGTTTTTTTTTTTTTTTTTTTTTTTTTTTTAGCAAGTTCCACATTTGTTAAATGCTGACTGTCATCCACTTGCTTTTAAATTTGTATCTTTTCACTTAGCTTAGCGACAGGGCTTTTCTTTTACGAGAAGCCATATTGATTTGAAGATAAGGGGAAAACCGGAACCTCCAAGACAAACAGCAGAACAGAATGTAAGCTAAAGGAGCTCGTAACAGTGTTGCCAACTCGCTCATTCCAAAAGTCTCCAAATCTGTGATAAAAAGTCTCCAAAAAGTGAAAAAAAGTCCCTAAAAATAAGATTTTAATTATGTCGAATTTTTTTGTACGCCATTTAAAATTTAATGACTCATTATTGTCATTATTAATTTGGCACTTTAAATTAATAACATAAAAAGAACTGAATGTGTTTATATTATTACTTAATATGGCTAAATAGTATATGTATGACGCCCCCATTGGCTCAGTGGTCTAAAGACTGGCTGCTGACCATTCGTCCGAGATGGGTCCGGGTTCGAATCTAGGTGAAACATGGATGTTATGTTTGTCGTACAATCTCTCCCCCTTGCCTGGGACCAGTGGCCGTAAATTAGGGATGGGTGATTGCTTATAGCCCATTGAGTTACTCACGGTGGTCGTAAAAACCAAGGAGGTTAGAAGTAAGAGGAGGTGGTAACAGCCCCTCTCCCTGTGCTTCTGGTGTGACTCCACTTTTTATCAGCTGACTACGCCAATGCGCCCAACCTAAGAATCTCCTGTTTATCTCTATGGGGAAATCGCGATTTTGAACAGGTTTAGGGAGACCCTTACTCTACCCATACAGGCATGAAAAAAATTGAGGCTGAAATATTCATTCCCATTATAAAAAAAATTCCAGAAAAAAACAGGAAAATATGTGTTGGTATTTCTTTAAAAAATTGAACAAAATAATGTTTTTTTTGAGCGGAAGTGCATAGTGCGCTTGGTTACTTACTGCCCATGTGCAAGTAACCATGCATACTGCCCATGTGCAAGCAACCATGTTTAAAATATAACCAAAAGCCTAATGTTAAGAAATAAGAAGTCCGAAATATTCCTTCTTTCCATCCTTGGTTTGAATGCGCTAGCAAAACTGCTTAAGCCACAGGAAGTGACGTCACGTTCCCGAACTCTCGCAGCGTAGACTCCCAGCACCTCGGAGAGAGAACAGAAACAGCTGATCTGTTTTGGCTTCACTCAAAACGGGTCCCTTCACCTCCTCTTCTTCTAACCTCCTTGGTAAAAACCCCAAACAAACAAACAAACAATTTACACACACACACACACACACACACACACATATATAGGGATGTAAGGTCAGGTGATGCGTAACATCACAGCCTCTCCTTGACAAATGTCAACCCCGCCTTCTCGTGGTACATCCTGTTCCCACTAAAGGGGCTCTGACGACCGCCAATAGCGGTATAACTATACCATTGGGATTTGAGGAAATGCTATCCCACACTCACCAACCCCGCTTGGCCAGCGTGGTGAGTTATGGCCAAACCCCTCCAAAATGACTCCACAACTTAAATCTTGGCCCTCAGTCTCCGGCAGCTGGAATGTACCTGGCCAAGGCAGCGGCCAGTGCGACATGAAGGCAGAGGGTGCTAAGAATCCCCACAGGACCGGACTTGGCTGCCATCTGATGCTGACCTTGGCTACGTACAACGGACGGCTCCCTATCTCTTCTGATTCAAGGCTTCTTGAATTGGAAGAGGAACTACAAAGGATCAAGTGGGACATCGTCGGGCTAAGTGAGGTAAGGAGAAAAGGAGAAGATCTCATTGAACTGAAAAGTGGACATCTCTTCTACTATCGTGGGACAGATACTGGCAGAACTAGTGGTGTTGGATTTATAATAAACAAGAAACTGAAGGATAAAGTTGTAGAAGTTGAAAGTTCCTCTGACAGAGCTGCACGACTTGTTATCCAACTCTCGAGAAGATACCAGGCTCAGATTATTCAAACTTATGCACCCACCACAAGTCATGCTGAAGAAGAAATTGAAGAATTTTATGAGGAAATTCGTGATCTAAATAATAAAGGTAAGCAACACTTAAAGATAATTATGGGAGATTTCAATGCAAAAATAGGGCAACGGCAACAGAATGAAACTTCAGTAGGTAAATTCGGTCACAGCAACAGAAACCAGCGTGGAAATACTCTCGTAGAGTTTGCAGAGGCAGAAGGGTTTTTCATCTTGAACTCCTTTTTCAAGAAAAAGCCACACAGGAAATGGACATGGAGACATCCAAATGGGACGACAAGTGAAATTGATTTTATTATGTGTAACAAAAAATTTGTCATAGAAGACTGCAGTGTGCTAAACAAGTTCAACACAGGCAGTGACCATAGATTGGTAAGATGTAAGATGCACCTCAACACTAAACTCGAACGTAGCAAGCTCATAAGACAAGCAAAATGTATTGACATAACCAACCTTAAAAAACACCATAATACCTTCAAATTGGAACTGAAAAACAGATTCTCTGCTTTAGAAGGCCTAACATCGGAAGAAGTGGATATTTCTGAAGTTAACAGATAACCAAAGCTCTTATGGAAACAGCAACAAAATTAGCTGGGTCTAAGAACAAATTGCATGTGAACAAATTATCAGGAAAACCCAAAATGTTGATGCAAAAAAGAAGAGTGATGAGGACAACTAAAGAAGATGTGACTTCCAAAGTGGAATATATAGAGCTATGCAAGACAGTACGAAAAAGTATCACTGAAGACGTAAGGAAATTCAACTGTGAACTAGTAAGTAAAGCAATTGAAAACAACCAAAGCCTAAAGATAGCAAAGGGACATCTCAGTAAGGGGAAAAAACAGATTATGGCACTGAGAAAAGAAGATGGTTCTGTAACAAGAAATAGAGGCGAAATTTTGACAAGAGTGAAAGATTTCTACTCCAAATTATATGAAAGGGATGATACATGTACTCCAGACATCATGAAAGGTACCAGTACCAGAGTTCTTCCAGTCCTTCCAGCAGAAGTTGCACATGCAATCAAGAACATGAAGCGGGGAAAAGCTCCAGGAGAAGATGGAATTACTGTAGACATCATACAAGAAGCAAGTGGAGAAATCGAAACAGTACTCGCCCAAATTTTCACTCGATGCCTTAATGAAGGGAAAATTCCTGAGGATTGGAACAACGCTACAATGATCTTGCTACATAAAAAAGGTGACATTGAGGATCTCAGGAACTACAGACCTATCAGCCTCCTATCAGTGGTTTATAAAATCTTCACTAAAGTTCTTTCACACCGCTTGAAGGTGACACTGGACATGGCTCAACCGAGAGAACAAGCTGGATTCAGGAGTGGCTACAGCACAATAGATCATATCCACGTACTGAGAGAACTAATTGAAAGAGCGAGGGAATATGAGCTTCCATTGTGCATGGCTTTTATCGATTATGAAAAAGCCTTTGATTCGGTGAAACCATCAGCAGTTGCAATGGCTCTGAAATCCTGCGGTATTGAAGATGCATACATTAATATTATTAATAACATCTATGAAAATGCAAGTGCAAAGATTCGGCTGTTTGAAAATACAACACACATAAAAATTGGAAAAGGAGTGAGACAAGGTGACACCATATCTCCGAAGCTCTTTAATGCCACATCGGAGGGTGTTTTTCAATCACTGAACTGGGAAAACAAAGGGATAAAGATTAATGGAGATTATCTAACCCACCTTCGTTTTGCTGATGACATAGTCATTTTTGCAACTACCCCATCAGAGCTACAGAGTATGATCCAGGAACTTGCTGACAAGAGTAAAGAAGTGGGATTAAAAATGAACTTTCAGAAGACAAAAGTGATGTACAATGCTTTTACAAGAAATGAAGATTTATCGATTGATGGAGAAAAGCTGGAGATAACAGACACGTACGTTTATCTTGGGACAGCAGATATCAAGTGAGGGTCACATTGATTAAGAAATTAATCGGCGTACAAAACTTGCCTGGAGAGCTTTTGGAAGAAACAGCATAATTTTCAAGAGCAATATGCCTTTATGTCTTAAAAGAAAAGTGTTTGATCAATGCATCCTTCCAGTGCTTATGTATGGTGCAGAGACGTGGACCTTAACTAAAAGAGACGTACAAAGGTTGCAGACAACTCAAAGCAGCATGGAGAGGTGCATGCTTGGTGTAACCAGGAGAGATAAGAAGAGGAACACGTGGATCCGAAAATGACAAGAGTGGAAGACATCATGATCAGAGTTAAATCCCTGAAATGGCAATGGGCTGGACATACTGCCAGAAGAACAGACCATCGATGGACAGCCGAAATTTTAGATTGGATTCCAAGGGACAGGAAAAGACCCAGAAGAAGACCACATGGAAGATGGGTGGATGAAATTCGAAAGTATGCGGGAGTGACATGGAGGAGACTGGCACAAGACAGACCGTTGTGGAGGAAACTTGGGGAGACCTTCGTCCAGCAGTGGATTGATAATGGTTGACGATGATGATGATGATGATATATATATATATATATATATACTTAGGGGGAGAGAATACGGAAACAATTTTTTAAATAGCCACTTAGTACGTGCAGTATGGTGGACCAATAAATTATAGCATTGGAGGTGAGCTTATTTCTCGCACAAGAAAAAAAAAAAAAAAACCGTTTTCTTCCCAGTTATATGTCACTGTTATTTTGATGTAAATAAAACATAACTTTTGTTTTAATGATACAATATTTCTGCGAATGGAAACGCAGAAGTGAGTCCCACCACTATCGTATTCACAGCCTAAGAGATCCCACGAAAACTCAAGAGTAATAGGCAGGTGTCCTATGCCTGATAAGACGGAGGAAAAAAGGAATTGGCCACCCTGGTGGCACAGTGATCTAAGCGCTGACTTATGGCCATTTGTCCGAGAAGTGTCAGGGTTCGAATCCCGGTGAGGCATGGATGTTGTGTTTGTCTTACGATATTGACTCTCTCCCTTCCCTGGAGTCAGTGGCCCTAAATTAGGTACGGGTGACAGCTTTATAGCCCATTGAGTTGCTCACAGTGGTCGTTAAACCTCCAATAAAAAAAAGGGGGAGGGAGGGGGCTTTCTATAAGAGTTACGATTCATGGTTAGAGTTATTGGAACTATGGAAAATTAAAGACTCTTCCGATTTCAAAAACCACATTTTAAATACTTGAAATCATAAATGAAAAAAGGCCCTGAAATCATTAAAGAAAAAGTCACCCAAAGAAAGTCTCCTAAAAATGTAGGTAATCCCAAAATAATATTTTTGTGACAAACTCCAATCCAAACTCCCCTGAATTTAGTGACTTTACCCCTAAGTTGGTAACACAAGTCAGAATACGATGCACCCAGATGCTCACCCCCAACACTAACCTGAGGGAGAATTATAAGTAAACAGAAAGTAGGGGGAAAAGAGAGGAAATGCATTAGAAACCAGCAACGGGTATTTACGAACGATCTCATAGGATGAGATGTTAACATGGGCGACGAAGTTTGATAATGATTACGATTAGACCTGAACCAATTGGCATTTGTTGCTTTTACGAAAGTTTAAGTACTAGCGGTTACGTAATGTTTGTATAAAATTTAAGCCTTGGAAACTGGAAAAATATTTTGTCTCAAATTTTATGGAAAAAACAGGTAAAACGGATAAAGGCGCTGAAGTCCCCAAAACCACGAGGAAAATCCCCTAAAAAAAGTCTCTAATCCCAAACCAAAAATTTTGTCTCTAACGTCAAGCGAAAAGTTCCTAAATTTAGCGACTTTTCCCCCAAATTGGCAACACTGGCTCGGGCAACACTGGCTCGTAAAGATCCCCGTATATAAGTCAAAGTGCGAAGGTCACACTAATTACAGAGTTCCGTTTTTGCCCAAAGGAAGAATGGTATGGCAAACAAGAAAACACTGCTTTCACCGCACTCCCTCTCATAAGGACGATGTCGTGGTTTATGGGAGCGGGCGTATGACACATCTCTGTCCTCCTCACGGTAGATACCTGTGGCAGCGAGTAAGGGAATAGAAGAAACGGGTTTACAATAGAAAGAGCATGTGGTTCTCTTCTAAGACTCAAAAATGAGTTTTTCCTTTTCACTAGGAAATGAAAACATATAAACAAAGCTTACATACTGACGAATAACGTATAACTGAAATCAATTGACGTTAGCGCCTATCGGAGTCTTTCGGGACTTGCAGATTTTCAACGTATAGATGATAAAAACGTATAATCGAGAAATGTAGAATCGGTGCTCTACTATACATATTTTTTTACTAAACTGTTGCCATCTCATTGCAATCTTCGTAAGTTATGAGAACCATGCTAAATGTGGTAAAAGCCACTACAAAAATGAATTTCCGATGCTATGAAAATGGTGCGTCATAGCAAAATTTGGGTTTCTCTCGACTCTGGGGGAGAGTTGCCTGCTATTGATGAGAGCTTTAAGATTATGTATAAAATGATTGGGTGTAACCTGTAGATATCCTAGGTCAAAAGTTACCAGTCCTCCTCATTAACACACTTGCGATTCAGCCTTTTTGATCTTGAGGTCAAATTTGACCATGCGCAGATGGACTTTTCGTAGCTACATCACATTTCATTGGTGTTCGGGTCATTTCTTACGTTCGTCTAAACCAGGGGTGCACAACCCGCTGCCCTCAAAGTGAGTTTATGCGGCCCGCGGATAAATATTTTATACTATTGAAAACGTGAATATAATATTGTGAATGATGAGATTTTTTCCCATTATTGTAGGCCCTAGTTGAAATAAGAAAATTATAAAAATGTTTGTTAAAAATAAATTAAAAAGTAAACAATTATTGGACAGATTTTAAGTTTTGCATAACCAGACTGCTGCAAGGTTCAGACTGACTGTGGAGTCACTCTTGCAATACAAGTGGATGTGAGCACGTGACTGACACACCGACTCATCGTTGTGCGGCAGGGGAGGATGAGGGCGCTGTGTGACCTTGAAGTGGTGTAGCGCGAGGCTATTTATAGGTTTGTTATTTCTGACTGGACGCCACGTCGTGCACTGGGAGTATCATTGTTGTCGTGGCAGAGTTCACGTTTGTGAGTTGTTTGTGTGTTGTTACAGCTTGTGTGCAGTTTACAGAGTTTCTACATTATTATTATAATATCAGTATCATGTCTGTAAAAAAGCGTAAAGTGACGGACGAGTGTCGAGTGTTTCAAGAGACCTGGAGTGAGAGATATTTTTTTATTGAATACAACAGCAAAGCAACGTGTTTAATTTGCAAAGAAACAGTTGGTGTTATGAAAGAGTACAATGTAAGAAGGCATTATGAGACAAAATATGCTTCAAAATACAACAAATTTTTCTGGTAATATGCGAAAAGAGAAAGTAAAAGGACTGCAAAGAAAATTAAAATTTCAACAAAATCTTTTTGTAAGGTTAAACGATGAATCGCAAATTGCGGTAAAAGCAAGTTTTATTGTGTCAAAGATTTTAGTAAAAAGAATGAAGCCGTTTCAAGATGGCGAGCTAGTTAAGGAATGCTTGGAAGAAGTGGCAAATGTGGCATTCCCAGAGAAAAAAAGTATATCAAAAATTAGCCTTAATCGAATGACAGTTTCCAGGAGGGCAGTAAGAAATTGGCAGTGGACATTGAGCAAACACTACAAGAAAAAATATTGGATTTCAAGTACTTCTCACTGGCAATCGATGAAAGCACAGATGTGACTGATACTGCACAGCTTTGTATTTTTGTAAAGCGTGGTGTTGACGAGAATTTTCATATTTCAGAAGAATTACTTGGCATTGGTTCCTATAGAAAAGACTACAATCTAAAGGATGTGATATTTATCGTGAAGTGAAAAATATTTTAGAGAAGTTTAATTTAAATATGTGAAGAAACTACATGGCATATCAACTGATGGTGCACCTGCCATGGTTGGAAGTAAACAAGGGTCTGTCAGCTATTTTGCTAAAGAGTGCAGTGATCTAGTTACTATTCACTGTATTTTTTACACTCAAGATAATCTGTGTGCTAAAAGCATACGTATGGAGCATGTGATGAAGGTTGTGATTAAAGTGAGGTCAATTTCCTTTCGTGCCGGAGCTCTTAAGCGTCACCGCCAAGTTCCAGAGAATTCTTATCAGAACCATGGAATCCCAATATGATGATGTTATTTATTTTACACAAGTTCGTTGGCTTAGTGCTACAAGGAAAATGCTGAAACGAGTGTATGACTTGCATCAAGAAATCATAATGTTTTTACACAGTCGTAATGAGTCTCAACTAGCAGCACATTTTGAGAACAGCGAATGGGTGAGTGATTTATGTGTTTTTTAGTTGATATGACCCAACATCCTCAATGAATTAAACATTAAGCTTCAAGAGTAAAAACAACATGATCAACAACATGTGTTTACACAATAATATAAAATCATTTGAGGTTAAACTCAGTTTATGGCAGTCACAACTAAGCAATGGACTACTAGCAAATTTTCCAACAATGAAAAGTTTTGTTGAAAGTTCTGAATTCCATGTAAATGTGGCTAAATATGCATCCTCTTGTAGTGGACCTTCACAATGAGTTTAAAAGAGACGATTTGAAGATATAAGAAAATTTGAGGTTTTGTTTGATATGTTTTCTTTACCATCTCACTACTGACGTTGCGTCAGTGCCACTAGATTTCCAGATGGAATTAATTGATCTTCAGTGTAACAATGAGTTAAAAACAAAATACTCTGAAGTTTCTCTCCTAGAATTTTACAGAAATTACTTACCGAAAGAAATGAAATTGCTCAAAGATCCTATGCTAACTTTAAAAACGGCAACGTTGTTTGGAAGTACCTACTTAATGCTTTGAGCAATCGTTTTCTTTGATGAAACAAATAAAGTCAAAGTGTCGCTTCCCTGTTTAAGTGATACACTATTGGAGGGAAACTTGCGCATTACCATTTCTAACATTGAACCTGATATTGACAGACTATTGAAAAATAAACAATGCTACAAGCATCTCATTAGGAGCATTAGGCTACTACTTGGATTTGATGGTCAGTTTGACGATATATTGATTTTAATTTTTTATATGCTTTGATGTTAAAGAATTCTGTTTTTTAGTAAAAATAAAAATTTTACAACCTTGTGATAGTATTTATTTTATTTTATATACCCCTAAACCTTTTCCAGTTAGGAGTAAGTTGATTGTAAATCAGTAATTTGATAACTTAATAACGCAATTTGCCAAAAAACTTCAAAAATGGATTTAAACCATTTAGAGGACACAAAAATGGTATTGAAACACATTTTTTTGTCTGCTGAAGTAAAATAGGTTATTCGGATAATAGTAAAATTAGCTTTATGCGGTAGGGTTTGGCAAGTGCCTATGTGAAAAGGTAACTTTGGCGGCCCGCCACTTATTATGTAAAAATAAACTTCTGGGCCTCCCACTTATAAAAAGGTTGTGCACCCCTGGTCTAAAACCATCGGATCCAGAGGGAGCTGCACCCCCGCAGGAACCAAGGGAAAGGCTTCAATTTCTTAGGGTTTTAATGACAAATTGAATATTTTTTCGTGAAAGAAACTATTATTTAAAAGTTTATTACTTTGGTTAATTAATTGGAAGAATTTATAGACATATTAAAGAACATTTTTTTCATTTTGCGGGAAAATAATCAGAAAGGTCCCCGGTTACCCTCCCGACACTTACGTCCCCCTCACGTGAAAATCCTGGATTCGCCCCTGGTCTAAACTCTAATAATACATAATAATAAATATTGTTTTTGAAAAACAGCCGAAATAATGTTGCCGCAGCCATAATTTAGTAAATATTTACTTTTATAACCTCTCATTCAGTGGTTTTATCACAATAACATTCATTAATCGACCATACCTAAGTACCTCTCAATATCAGGAATTGGTAAATCTTATTGTTTGTTATGATTTGCTTCCACTTCATGTACTTTGGACTGGTGTTCGGTGTGGCCGTGAGTGATGCGAATAAATGCAATGTGTTCTACCTAAATAAATGTATGTTCTCGAATCACTCGTTTTATTTCACACCCACAAAGATCTTGGCGTGCGAAAAAGATGCATATCATTAATTATCTGGTACTAAAGAGTACCCGATTATTATCTCTGATTTGTTTTGGATTAATTACGTGTGGCTTGCGATTTTATTCTGTATCTTACAAATGTTTATACATTGAAGGAAGAAGCGCACGCAAGCTTCTTGCTGATCCACCCACCTGTTTCTCCTCCCTGACCTGAACTGGAAACTTCTTTCTTCCCTACAGGTGCTTGGGGCTCTGCCCTTTTCACACTGTTTGGGAGTGTATCCTGCGAATTCCATCGGGGTTACTGCGCTTGCGCTCCGCTCTAGAGTCGAGGCACGTGTGTGTGTAACATTGGTGAACGTGAAGTTCTTGTTGTCATCCTCATTGTTGTGGCTGTGGTGGTGTTAACAAGTTAGTGTAAGTTTAACTTCGTGTATGTACTTGATTGTGACTTCCTAGTGGGTTTTAATTTTTACCAACCATGCTAAAATGGCCAGCGATAGAAGCGCAAAAAAGAAAATTGTTGAACAAAAATTCTAAACATCGGTAAACGTTTGCTTTAATGTCTCAACTTATTAACAGGAAATGTCCATAAAAGGATTAAAAATATGTAATATGTTGCGTAAAATGATGAAAACTTTTTCTGGATTAGTATTGCGTTTTAGGCATTTTTAGCATGAGGGTGAAAACAAACGCTACGACAAAGTTCTCACTACGCCCCGACCATCCCGCATTAACGAAGTTTATCCATGATTGTTGCGGAAGAAGGCTGGGCGTAAGCTCTGATTGTTCTTCGGTAACCGTGTAGCTGATTCGCGTAGTGGGCTATTGGTTTACTTTAGTAGCCTGCATCGAAAAGCTTTTTGACTTACGCCACAGCCTGCGATATACATGTAAGTTACTGAAATGGCTTGGTCGCTAACTAATCCAGATTTTCCTGAAGTACAATTAAGATCCAGTATGGTTATTCCATCTTTCCCGCTTTCTCTCTTTTTCGTTGTGTCATCTGTGGAGAGTGCCAGCTGTTATGAATTAGGTGCTACGGCGTGGCTTCACGGTTGTGCAGCAGTTATTTGTCATAAATGAAATGATGAAAAAAAAAAGAGGAGGAGGGGATGACGGGCTGGGGCTTCATTGTGATTGGGGTAGTTAGCACTCAGGGAGGAGTGGGATGGAAATCTTCAAGAAGAGAGGGATATCCTAGCACCTGGTAATGGGGCAATGAATGTAGGGCCCTGCAGCAATGGCATATCTTGTGTTCCAAGACCTGGGCTATCTCACCCCCCCCCCCCCCCAGTATTGTTTTTTTTTTAATTGCGAAGTTTAATTGTTAAGTAATAGAAGTAACTTTTTTTCTTAATTTTTAGGTACATGCCATTGCTAACATTGTACTAAATAATTATGAGGATTGGAATTTGAACACTTATTTTGTACATGAACTCCATTCTTCTCCTTTTGGGTGAACTTGAGTGCTGGGCTTTCATAAAATGTTTCTTCCGAGTACTTTTCTCATATTTAAAAAATAATGTTTTTCTCTATTGACAAAACAGCCAAGTTTTTCGAATGTGCATGTCCTTATCCTTATGTGGCTCTAAGATATATCATTATTTTTTTTAATGATGAAAACTTTTTTCTGCAGTTGCATTTGTAGACGGACAGTTTAATATGAGGTCTGCTAATTTGTGCACCTCACTAAACACTATGTCCAATTTATTCAAATTATGTAACACATAATGTCTCTTAGTGATTTGTTTTTGTATTCATCAAAGGAATAAAACACCTTCAGTTCATTTTTTAGTTGAGCTGTATCAAAATTTGAAGTATAGGGTTCTTTAAATTCTGACAGATGTTCAGGGAAGCTTTCACAAAATTTATCAAAACAGTTCGAATCCAACAAAGCTGTCGAATTTAAGATATAATATCTCTGATTTTACCCTACACTTCACAAAAAAAAACTGAAGCAACTCTCGCAAAACACTTATGAGCAGGAGTATGTGAGTGACTGAGACAGTCTAACTCTTTTTTTTTTTTCTGAGCGAAGTGTTTCCCAAAGCAACGGCCCATTCCTCTTTACCAGCTGACGAAGGTTATCATGGAAACGCTAGCAAGCGATTGTACGGAAGGTTTTCGCATCAGAACTTAGAAGACTGGAAGAGC